>ML677491.1:118079-233269 GCA_007922305.1 Dermatemys mawii
TATCTATCTATCTATCTATCTATCTATCTATCTATCTATCTATCTATCTATCTATCTATTTCAAAACTGAAATGAAATATTTCCATTCAAACTGAAGTGAAAGCTTTTGATAGACCAAAATGAATTATTCATGATGATGATGAATCTCATTGCATGGGGAATTTTGTAATTTTTGTTTTTGATCCATATCAGAATGGGGGAAAATATGAAATCACAGAATTTCCTGCAAAATAGAAAATCAAATTTCTACCCTACTCTAACAGTCAATTTGATTTAACAAAGTCTTTGCTCCTGTTCAATGTAACTGCCTCCAACCAGGACCTTGACTGAGGGCAGATTCCTTTAGGAAAAGAACAGCAGAAAAGGGCTGGGATTTCATGTGCTTCTCCGAGGTACTATTAAAACATAACGCCAGAAACACAGGACACAGAAGACCTTGATGAAATAGATAGCTGGGTGTAAACAGATACCTCATACCAGGATAAATGCAGTGAAGCTGACTGCAATGGGACAGCACAGAACTGGTGTAAGAAACTTATTAAATGCAGCAAACAAAGAGAAACTCATGCTTGAAAAACTGGTGCTGCCTTTAATTTTCTACAGCTACTATCAAGGGCAGTTGCTAATTTTACTGAGGGTTTTCTCTCTCTCCATAGCTTTTCTCTTCCGCTGCCTCCACTTTAGTTATACTTTATCTTTTTAGACTATCCACTGTGGGCATTTGTCACCTTGCCAGTGCCAGTAATGTCTGTCTTGTTCAATGAACCTACCAAACACATTTGCTTCAGCTAAGTCCCATAGAAGGAGCCTTTTCACTCCTCTGAATATAACAGCCTATTTCTAAAGCAAACAGACACAAAGGTCAAGACTCCAAGTATATCTCCCCTTCAAGCGAGCAGGAATCATGCTGTTTGTAAAGCCAACTTCATTGTCTTCATTTAGGTCCTCTTTTGTCTTGTGAACCCTTTCATTCTATAGCGAGGGTCACTAGGCATCCTTCAAAGGAGGGATTAACTCATGTGCTCTGATGTAGCACTGGAACATTATAGCTAGGTATTCCAAACTACCCTTCTGGTTCTGACAGGCTTTCACCTTCACTGGCATGCATTTGCAGTAGCAAAGAGAGAACCACAACAGATGGGAGTTCACATTCAGTTCTTATGAGCCCTGAAAAGATTAGCTGATCATCCATGTTACCTACAACATCTAGGGCTAGATGCTTAGATGGGGCTGGTGCAACCTGGCATAGCTTCATTGACTATCAGCTGAGAATCTGGCTCTTGATCTGCAAAATTGTACTAGACAGCTCATGCAGAGGGACACTCTCCTCTCTCAAGATTTACAGCTCCTTCCCCTTTTAGCCAGGCCACATGTATCATGAGAATAAAATGGCACTTCATGGTCTAGGGACCGTTTGAATCCAGAACTGTTGTTGTTGATATTAAGAATCAGAGAGGTAGCCATGTTAGTCTGGATCCACAGAAGTGACAAAGAGTCCTGTGGCACCTTAAAGACTAACAAAAGTATTGAAGCATACACTTTTGTGGTCTAATACCCACTTCGTCGGGTGCAAGCAGTGGAAGCATCCAAAGGCAGGTATAAATAAGTAGGCAAAAACCAGGTTAGAGATAACAAGGTTAGTTTAATCAGGCTGAACCACCTTGTTATTTTTAATCAGGGAGGATGAGGTCCTCTTCTAGCAGCTGATCTGGAGGTGTGACCACAGAGAGGAGAAACTGATTTTGTAGTTAGCTAGCCATTCATAGTCTTTGTTCATTCCTGAGCTGATAGTGTCAAATTTGCAAATGAACTGTAGTTCAGCAGTTTCTCTTTGAAGTCTGGTCTTGAAGTTTTTTTGCTGCAGGATGGTAACCTTTAAATCTGTTATTGTGTGTCCAGGGAGATTGAAGTTTTCTCCTACAGGTTTTTGTGTATTGCCATTCCTAATATCTGAAGTGAGAAGCTCACATGAGACAGTGCTACTTCTAGGGGTTTGCATCCTTGATCAGAGCTCTTCTTAAAAGGCAAAATCTAGGTCTCAAAAATGGCTGATGTCATTATACAGCACAGCATTGCTTGAAGTTTTTTCTTTTGTCTCTGCTACTATCCTGTACTCCTGGGTCAATGATATAGACTACTAAGGCTATCAGATTCAGTATATTTTCTGTGGCCAGAGACTGACTGGCTTTGCTGCCCACCTGCATCCGAACACACAAAGCAGTGCGGGAAAGAGAGACGCAAATGTTCTGTGTTAACATGCTGATACAATGGAATAAATCCCATTCCACACTAATGAGCAAGATGGGAGGAGAGTGAGGTTTTTCTTCCCTTTTTAATAAAAATCCTCTATAACTGTGAGGAAGAAATGTTTGGGTGAGCTTTGGTACAAATAATTATTCATTATTTACAGTGCATAATGCAGTTGGTTCTGTAGTCTGGGCATTTTTACAAGTGATAAAGAGTCCAATTATATTCTCATTCACTCTAAAATAAATCTAGAGCAATTCCTTTGTCTCCCCGATGCTGGTGGAAGCCACAAACAGCTGGGTAAATTGAGGTTCCACTCCCTTTGCACTTCCAGAATAGGAGCAATATCTAGCTTGAAATATCTTTGCAATCAAATGTACTTCTTTTTTTGCCATAGCTCCATCGTCCTCCTTTTAAGACATTTGTAGGGAGGTATGTTCTTTTCCTGTAATGTCTGCTAATGTCTCAGAAGGCAGATTGCGTGGAAGGAAGGCCCAGATATTTATTACCTTCATGATCACGCCATTCCAGCTGAGATTGTTCAGGGTTCTAGACACAGCTAATTATTTTTGTGGTACCAAAGCCTTGCAAGGTGCACATGCAACCCAGTGGTGGCCGTGATGACTCCATTGTGCACTGATCCAGAAGATATGAGTTGTCAAAACATCCAGTTTCGGAGCCTTGGCTGCTTCCCTCAAGTTTATGCTTTTAGCTCTGGAGGGCCATAGTTCAATCACCAGAGTATTAACTAAGAGGGTGACCATCACACTTAAACAGTTCAGAATGGGCCCATTGAATTGAGTTTTTGTCATAATCACACCCATTCATTAATAAGTTGATACCAAGCCTGGCACTCCCCAGTACAGAACAAAATGGGAGGATTTTGGCAGTTTGGGAGTGTATCTTAAATACATAGACTAAGACATATGTTAATTTCTTTTTTTCCCTACTCACTCATTCCCATTTAGGACTCATCAAAAGGTGAATCATCTGTAAAATGTTTAGTGAGCAATAGATGGCGCAGGGTTTTTTTTAAAAAAGCCATAAATGAAATTGACAAAGCAATAGAGTTTTGTTACAAATAATATTTTTTAGTATTCTCTCCACCCATTTCTCTAATCTATATTCTCCTGCCACACCCACAGCTGTGGTAGCTGAATTTCTGCATTATGAATTTAACTGATTTTTTGGTTAGTGAACAAATCACAAAGCAATCCTGATTCTCACTGAATGCATTTGTGATATGTATTGGAACAAACAATTTGGACAAATAATGTTCTGCCTATGGGCTGTTCATGAGCTGTTTGCTTTGACTATTTGCTAGCCATATTGTGGGGCAAGTCAACTATGTCATGTTGGGCCATTTTGCTCACTGCTTGGATGACTGAAACCTTTTAAGCAAGAAAATAAATGAGCACCGAGAATAGCAAAATAGCAAAGTAGTATCTGCTCTCAATTGTCAGATATATGCTCCTTTACACTAAAATTGATCATGTTTTGGGGACTAATTAACAGTTTTACAAGTACATGGCAGTTATCCAAATACTCATAAATAAAGAATAATAGGATGTCAGGAATTTTTGATCAAGATTTTCAAAACTGACTGGTTACAATTAGGCTCCTACGTCCCCATTCAGGGTAACTAAAGAACTGAATTTTCCAAAGCTCTTCAGCCATCCAGCAAATGCCATTGACATGAATGGAAGCTGCTGAATTCTCAGCACTTTAGAAACTCAGTCCACTGATTTATCTATCTAGGGTAGGATTTTCCAAAGAGCTAAAAGAGCACATCTCATTGAAAGTTGATGGTCTTGTGCTCATAAATCACACAGGCTCTTTTGAAAATCTGACTCTTAAACAGAGACATAGTTTCCTAACTTTAGGGGTCTATTCTGAAAATTCTCTGCTTCGGTAAACTCCACACATGTTTTTGTGTATAAAAGGGGGTAAAAGAGAGAAAATAAAGTAGAAAAGAGACAAATCTTACACTGTTTGCCTGGTTTTACTAAGCAGGCAAGCAAAATAATCTTTCATCTCTGTCTGGCACCCATTCCTTAATTCTCACCACAAAACAAACAAACAAACCCTACATGTGGGACTTTGTGGAATCTTCCCTGGAAGAAACTGACTCTGTTCAGGGAAGCGGGGCTCATACTTTGAGAAACACAGCAGAGGAGAACTTTTTGGAAGCGATAAAAGGTATTTCTTCATTGCTTGTGTTTCCAGCAGCTACAGTAGGCTGCTGTATCAATACAGCTAGTGCTGTTAAAGTGCAAAGACAACGAAATCAATACAAACCTTCTTGATGGGTTCAACGTTCAAAGTGACATCAAACAAAACATTGCTAAATCTCTGTGTGTGTGTCCCCGCACGTGCGCACTAGGAAAGTGCATTGAATTTATGGCACTAAGAAAGTTCATTGGGTTTATGGCATTGTAAACAGGGGATTCAAATTCCTTATTGTATAGCCAGATATCAAGATAGGAGCCATTTGCAAAATTTGGATCCACATCTAGGTTCACATTCTTCCCAACTCCAAATTTCAGGAACTTCATATCTATGGGCCAAGTCCATCTATTACTCACGGCTAATTTTTGACTTGGCATAATTACATTTCTTTATATCAGCATGATGTTATAGGGGTTACATTTACATAGAAAATATAAAATATGAGACAACCACGAACTTCAGTGTGGAAAGCTCATAAGATTAATGGGTCTGGTGTATAGAGTCCATCAAGAAGATTATTTTTTAATGCAAAGAGAAAGAAAGCCATGCATATTGTATTCTTAAAAGATTATATTTTTCTCATTAAACAGAAATTTCCCCATAAAAAAGATGCAGGGTCAATAATGACCTTCTTTGAACACAGATCTGTTGTTCAGTTTTAGAAAATTGTAATCAGAAGTTTTCTCATGGAAAGTGCCATTATGGGCATACTGAAATTTTTCATGAAACCATAGATTTCAATGACATTTCTTATGAAAAATATTAGGAAAAAAAGTTTTGAAAATATTTAATAGCTCCAAATTGATATTTTGAGAATGATTTTTTTTAGATATTTTATTTCAAATTTTACTTTATTTTACATTTTTTTAATAAAATAAAAAGCTCAAAATCAAAATGAAATGTTTCAGACTTTTCAAAACCAAAATATTTTAATTGACATAAAAGGAGTTTTTTCCCCAGAATTTCATTTTGTGAAAGTCTTCAACCTTTTGACTTTTAGTTCTAATTCAGGATGAAACAAAATTCCAAAATCTTACAATTTTTGGCAAATGGAAAAACCTTTTTTCTGACCAATATCACCATGTATCTATGTGGCCTTCATTGCTGTGAACATCTCACAACTATGAATGAAATTTACTCTCACAATACCACTGTGATGTAGGGAACTGATATTCCCATTTTACAGATGGAAACTGATAAATAGGGAAGAATAAATAACTTGCCCAAGGTTACAGAGGCAATATGTGCCTGAGCTAGGAGCTTAATAGGGATCTTTTGAATTCTAATCCAGTGTCCTTCCTCCCTACAAATCGTCTCCACCAACAGAACTGGTTGGAGGTGTTGGACAACTGTGGTTGCCATGGAAATCAATGAAGACCCAGTTCAGAGTATCACTTAAGCATATGTTTAAGTCCCACTGGGGGAAGTCCCCTTGTGATTCAAGCACATGCTTAATGTTAAGAATATGTTTAAGTGGTTTCCAGAATAGGGATGCTTTCCTAAATCAAGGCGTGAGAATTGCAGGTATTCAGCACCCATGAAAATTGTTCCAGGTCCATTCAGGTGCCTAAAGATGGATTTAGGAGCCTAACAAGAAACCAGGCATGAAAATTTGAGACACAAGTAGTAAGATCATTATTCTCAACTAAGTCTAAACTGGGAACCTCTCAAGATTCACTGATCATTAAATAGCTTCCCTTATTTATAGCAACATTTAAAGAGTAATTAATCACTTAAGAAAAAAGCACTACTTTTCCCTCTGTCTTGGCAATGGAATGCTTTCATCTTGTCAAAGTTCAAGCATGGTTTTGCAGTGAAATTTATTTTCTAAATTAAAAATATATTTTCTGTTTTGGTGAAAAACTAAGAATGTTTACAAACTTCTTTCTTCTCCTTTCTTTTTTACTCAGAGAATCTGATCTAGAACCATTAAACTCGAAGGCAGCACAAAGAACTGAAAAGCATAATCATAAACTTGAGGAACTATTTTCTCCTGTTCTGACTCCATAATGGGGGAGAGGAAAGGATTCAAGATCTGGTGAAGACTGCAATAAATCACAGCAGATTAACAGTGCTTCAAATTTTTGGTGCATGTGCACACAGACCTGTATATATATTCCCTCTTCCCACCCATAACTGAGAAGCAAATATCTTGCATATATGTGGTCAGAATATGGAAATAGCACCATAATAAGCAGAACAGTGGGTTGTTTTTTTCAAAGTGTCTATTGTCTACCATATAGTCTTTAACCTAAAAATATCTTAGCTTTATTATTTCTGACTAGAATCTAAGTGGAAACTTGTAAAGGTTTGTCCTGTACTGTATCAACCTGCTTTTGAAGACTACAGTTTATTACTTTGCCCATAGAACCAAGACAGCAAAACATATTTTATTAAGCAAATGGTAGTGCTAATTTAGCAGCAGTGGAAGCGTACTTTATTAATTCTGTAAGGATGAACATCTTGAAAAAGCCACTGACCATATTTAAAAATCATTATACAAAGCATGATGTTGACGTTCAGGAGATAAGGGGATCATTTTGTTTCCACTCACTGGCAATCTTGCATCACTTTCTTTGTTTTATTTATGGTAAAAGTACTAGGTCAAATTCATGCCTGGTGCAACTGCATGGAACTCAAAGTAGTGTTGATGCCACTGAAATCAACAAAGCCCTGTGACAGGGAACACTCAACAGCAGTGCCATCTGGAGCTCAGGCCTGGGTGTGGCAGATTGTCTTCTTCCTGATTGTTTTCCTTTCTCACTATAGTTACTCCACTTGAGAGACTCTATTCTTTTAGTGACTCAGCCCTCTAGCCAAGTCACACGTCTGAGTCCATGCTTTTCAGGGTATACATAGAAAGTCCAATAATATGGACGTCAGCAAGGCCTTCAGGGGTTCCACCTTGGATTGGGATAATAGAATCAGAGAAGATTAGGGTTGGAGGAGACCTCAGGAGGTATCTAGTCCAACCCTCTGCTCAAAGGAGGACCAACACCAACTAAATCATCCCAGCCAGGGCTTTGTCAAGCCAGGCCTTAAAAGCCTCTAAGGAGGAGATTCCATGACTTTCCTAGGCAATCTATTCCAGTGCTTCATCGCTCTCCTAATGAAATAGCTTTTGCTAATATCCAGCCTAGATCTCCCCCACTGCAACTTGAGACCATTGTTCCTTGTCCTGTCATCTGCCACCACCAAGAACAGCCTACTCCATCCTCTTTGGAACCCCCTTTCAAGTAGCTGAACTCTGTTATCAAATTCCTCTCTCACTCTTTTCTTCTTTGAATTAAATAAACTCAGTTTCCTCGGCCTCTCCCCCTAAGTCATGTGCTTCAGTTCCCTAATCACTTTTGTTGCCCTCCACTACTTTCTGCAGTGGGGGCCTTAAAACTGGACACAATACTCCAGATGTGGTCTGAACAGTGCCGAATAGAGAGAATAATCACTTCCCTCTATCTGTTGGTAATGCTCCTACTAATGCAGCATAATATGCCCTTAGCCTTCTTGGCAATAAGGGCACACTACTGACTCATGTCTAGCTTCTCATCCACTGTAATCTCAAGGTCCTTTGCTGCAGAATTGCCATTTAGCCTGTTAGCCTCCAGCCTGTACCAATGCATGGGATTCTTCCGCCCTAAGTGCTGGACTCTGCACTTGTCCTCACTGAACCTCATCAGATTTCTTTTGGCCCACTCCTCCAATTTTTCTAGGTCACTCTGGACCCTATTCCTACCCTCCAGTGTATCTACCTCTACCCCCATCTTAGTATCATCTGTGAATTTGCTTAGGGTGCAATTAATCTCATCATCCAGATCATTAATGAAGATGTTGAACAAAACCGACCCTAAGACCGACCTCTGGGGCACTTTGCTTGATACCAGCTGCCATGTAGACATTGAGCCATTGATCACTATCCATTGAGCCCGATGATCTAGCCAGCTTTCTATCCTTCTTATATATCCATTCAGCCACCCCATACTTCTTTAACTTGCTGGCACAAATACTGTTGGGAGACAGTATCAAAAGCTTTGCTAAAATCAAGGTATAACACATCCACTGCTTTCTCCATATCCTCAGAGCCAGTTATCTCATCATAGAAGGCAATCAGGTTGTTCAGGCATGACTTTCCCTTGGTGAATCCATGTTGACTGTTCCTGATCATCTTCCTCTTCTCCAAGTGCTTCAAAATGAATTCCTGGAGGACCTGCTCTATGCTTTTTGTGGGGACTGAGATGAGGCTGACCAGTCTATAGTTCCCCACATTCGCCTTCTTCCCTTTTTTAAAGATGGGCACTATATTTGCCCTTTTCCAATCATCTGAGACCTCCCCGATTGCCAGAAGTTTTCAGAGTTCTTTCAACCCAAAACTCCTGGTAACTTTTACTCTGTGCGAGGTGGTGTCAGGAAATAAATCAGGGGAGACATGGCCGTCCAACTTATAAATGGCTGGAACAAACAGGACAACACAGGAGTGCTTTCACTTAAAGCTACACTTAGTCTCAAGCACTTACACACATCTGCATCAGGTTAGTAAAACACCCCCAATCCTTGATAATTACCAAAGCTGAGTGTGGCTTTCAAGTGGCACAGTAGAGATGTATCCAGAGGGAGAGTCCAGAAAAGTCCCACTACCTCAAACTTCCCCCCCTTATTTATACATTAGTATGTCCCTTAAAGAAAACTTGTTATAAGCAGTTTCCATGGTCCAGCAAGAGGTTCGTGCTGATGATTGATTATTGATTAATCCGGTGTGGGTTTTTCCAGAGTTTGCAGCTTTGAAACCCCCAAAAGACATTCCTGGGGCACACCCTGCTCTTCTAAAATGCATGTATCAGCAACTTCCAGTTCATTGATAAAAAATGAATAGTGTAGGTCCAAGAACCAATCCCAGCAAGACCTCAGAAGAACAGAGCTGTTTGTTGGTGATTCCCTGTTTACAGTTACATTTTGAGACCTATCAGTTAGCCAGTTTTCAATCCATTTAATATATCCCATGTATATTTTATATCATTCTAGGTTTGTTTTTTTAAAAATCAGAATATTGTGTGGTACCAAGTCAAATGCCTTAAAGAAGTCTAAATGTATTTCATCAACACTATTGCATTTATCAACCAATTTGTAATCTCATAAAAATATCAAGTCAGACAGGATCATTTTACATAAACCTATGTTGATTGCCATTAATTATGCCAACCTTCTTTAATTCTTTATTAATCAAGACCAGTATCAGCCTCTCTATTATCTTGCCTGTGATCAATATCAGGCAGACAGGCCTATTATTATCTGTCATCCCATTTACCCTTTTCAAATATTGTCACAACATTAGCTGTCTTTCATTCTTCTGCGACGTCTCCAGTGTTCCAATATTTATTGAAAAAAAGAACATTAACGTTCCAGCAAGCTCCTCAGCCACTCTTTTAAACTCTTGGATGCAAGTTATTCAGAGCTGCTCAGTGCAACATGTCTAATTTCATAAGCTGCTGTTTAACATCCTTCTGAGATGTTAGTGGAATGGACATAGTGTTATCATGATGTGACTTTATCATCTCTTTTTCTCACAAATACAGAACAAAAATATGTATCTAGCACTTCTGCCTTTTCTGCATGATGACTGATAATTCTACTGTTTCCTTCAGTTCCATCAAAGGCAATGGGAATACTCAGAATGTGCAAAATTAAGCATTTGAACAAATCTGTGTAGGATTGTTGGCCTATACAAGAGAGGAAAAAGTGTGGGACGGTTAAGCTGAGGTGAAATATCCCAAAACATTAGCACACCTGGCAACGAACTCAACTTTCCTATCTTATGGTCTAGTGTCCTACGCACTACACAATACTTTCCCTGAACTGAATTGCCAGACTTTAAAGCTCTCACCTCCCCCAGTTTTTGTAAATGGCACTTTAAGCTGCTAACTTTGTTGGAAAAACGGCTTATTTCCTTTGGAGTTCAGTCCAATATACCTCAAAGGACAGGCATAACTCAGTAGACTTCTGGAAAAACAAGATTTATTGCAAGCAATAAGGAGTCAGAGGGGGTTATCACCCAAACAACTGGCTCACCTCAATACATGTGTGAAGATATTTTATACCCCTGTGTTGATAAGGGAGGGGGACTTTCAATCCACTTACACAGGTGGGAACACTTAATGGCTGTTACATCCATTGTTGGTATTAATCTATTTCATTTACCTGTCTGGTAAGCAGGAGGTTCAAAACACTTAGGGATACTTAGACACTATGACGCTTGCACATCTGTGACAGGGTGAATGCAAGTTTAAAATGCATGTTAAACTAGGGGTCAATAGTACATATACAGGGAGTGAGATTATAAATCTAAGGTTATTTTAAAATCATACTACAACATTCTAAGTTACATTTTCCTAACAATCATTTTCTTAACAACTTTATTTAAATTTCCTCTATTTTGATTCATATTAAGGGGTGCAAAATATTTTATTTTATTTTTGTATAACACTTCTAGGGAATTTCAATCCACTCTCTTAGTGAGGTAATCCAGAGATGTTCTGTGAAGAAAGTAAACAAAGCAAAAATTGATAAACTTCATACTGTGCGTGCACAGTTAATGTTACTCATTGCACTCCATGGGGTGGAAGGTTTTTTACTAAAACTGTGTTAAGTAGCTTGAAAAATTAATTTTCCTAGAATAGAGACATCTTAAAAGCATGATCTTGCTGTGCAGTAAATCAATTCATATGACAGATTTATTTTTTATAGGGAATTTTTTAAAGGGGTTTTAAGGATGGAAGAACCAGTCCAGATAAAATAAGTACTGGCTTGAATACCAGTAAAAAAATCTCTTGGAGAAAAACTGAAGCTATTTTGGAGGTTCAAAAAGTTGAGTGAACTTTTTGGATCAGATGTTCTGGTGGTCTAAGTTAATGTAGTTTCACTAAAGTCAAATGAGGATCTGGCCACTGTCACGTTATTCAAATTATCTGGGATCATATAGATCATTGGTGCAGTCAGGGTCATATAGGGGCACCAAATATAAGGTAAAAGGGGTCATATAAGGTGTCTACGACCAGGTTATGCTCTGCTGATTATGAGTATGCTATCTGTATGTGTGTATCATTTTTGTAGTTGAAGTTATGAATATTGACTCTCTACTGTTTGTCTTTCCAAATATTGTGCTATGCTGTTGGGGACATTTCAGAGCCCTTGGTGTTAAGCGTTGCTTGCTATGCTTGATGGCCCATTAAGGACTATCAGCTATACAATGGACCCATTAAGGGAAGGCAGAGACATCCTGTGTCTTAGCAAGGGGGGTAGGAGTTGCCCAACTGACTCAAACTCCATTTTGCTGTAAGTTTCCACAGTGAAGAACAAAGAGGTTCTTGCACCTGGGAGCAACTATGAATAAACCTACTCCAGGCCCTCCATGTTGTCTTCAATCTCCAGTCTTCAGCCTGGCTCCTACTTCTGGATGAGACTTTGCTACAAGGGGGCGCTCTGGCCAAAGGATTGATGACCCATTCCTCCTGGGAATGTATTCCAGAGACTCTGATTTGAACCTGCAGTTATTCTACAACTGGTGCAAGCCATCACTGCATGTATCTGATTTCCTTTAACCATTCCTAACCCTCACCTATATCTTTTCCCTTGTATAATAAACCTTTAGATTTTAAATTCTAAAGGTTTGGCTACAGCGTGATTTGTGGGCAAGATCTGATTTGTATATTGACCTGGGTCTGGGGCCTGATTCTTTGGAATTGGAGAGAACTGTTTTCTTTTAGTGGGGTATTGGTTTTCATAACCATTTGTCCCCAGGACAGGTGGCTGGTGGTGGTGATACTGGGAAGCTGGAGTGTCTAAGGGAATTGCTTGTGTGACTTGTGGCTAGCCAGTGGGGCGAAACCAAAGTCTTTTCTGTTTGGTTGGTTTGGTTTGCCCCTAGGGTGGAGAAACCCCAGCTTTGGGCTGTAATTGCCCTTTTTGAAGCAATTTGTCCTGATCTGGCACTCTCAGTGGGTCACACCAGGTACAGCACCATCACAGCCACCAACTAGATTCTCTTAAGCTTTCCAACACCTACCTACCTTCTGACTTTCTCGTTGAGAAAGCAAGTTAAGTGGAGATAAGGAACCACCATGACAGAAGATATTTTCGCAGCATTTTCAACCATGTTGAGCCTTGGATACCAAGACACCACATAAGTATAGACCCAAGAAGTATGGTTCGTTGAGAGACAACATGACCCACTGAATAGGGGTCCTAGGTTCTGTTCCTGTCTCTGCCACTGATCCGCCATGTGCTCTAAACCACTCACATCATCCATCCGTGCCTCAGTTTCCCAAGTCCTCCTCTGCATGTGACAGGAAACTGCCTCTTTCAAGTTTTATGGCAGACAGACCCTTCTTTCGGCAGCTTCTGCCACTCTGAGCTGCTAACCTTTTGCTGCTTTCCAGACTGAGAAAGGGAGCGTTTCTTGGCGGAGGACCACATCCTAAACTTCCCACGATTAGCAAAACTCAGCTGGAAATAGCATAACAGCAGGCTTCATAACATAGCTTCCATCCTGCTTTAGCTATCCTTGGCCTTTTCCAATCGATGGACAGTTCTATTGACCTTCGTGAGCTCTGGAAGAAGTGTTCACCTCGTTTTGCCTAGTTGAGATAAACATACAAGCTTCTGAACCGAACCTCTTGGCTTTTAGCATCTACTTAACAAGTGTCTTTATATGGGAGTTTTTTTCTTGGCACGGTGCTACATGCAATTAAGAGTTCCACTAGCTGGGTTGTTCCTGCCTGCAAAAATGAATAGTTTCTGTACAAGTTTTCTTTTCTTTTTTTTTTAAAGGAATTTCAGCAGTTGAAATATACAATAAAAATGTCACTGCTATCTTTGCTTTAATTATGGAGCTCACATTGTGATTATATTCTATACCAGTTTGTCAGAAAATGAGACTGTAACCATTATTGCTAAGCACTGTAACATCTCTTCTCTTCACTGAGTCTGTGTGCCCTCATTTGTATTCAGTCATATTCAAACTATACCCTTTTTCTCCAGGTTTGCAACAACTAGGACATTTTTCTATTTTCTAGCTCATTTTGCCTGCTATAAATTGAATAGCCTGGAAAATGTTCTTCACCCTCCTATGTTTAAACATACAGATCAAGGGCAAAAAATAATAATAATAAAACAGATCAAATCTCTTTTGCCGTTCACACTATAGGCTTTCTCTTGTCACTGTGGATCTCCATGGCATATTCTGCAACTGAACACCAGGCTGATCTTCCATAAATCAATGCAAAGAGTTCACAATGATGGGACTATACCACATTTATCTGTCATGCAAGTTGCAACTATGCAAGGCATAATTTTGCCCAATATTTGTCCCTGTTATCACAAGGAAAGGGGTAAAAAAATCTAGGCATGAAGCATCTGGACTTCCTGGCTGAAATCTCAGTAGGGTCATTTATTAGGTATTCTAAACTGAGTTCCATGCAATTCACTATCTGTGTGTCTTTCAGATGAACAAGTGAGGTTCCCAAACATCTCACTTGAGAAAGATATTAAGTGTAACAATCTGCTTTTATTGCATCCATCCAGATGAGTTTATACAATTTTCTTTTTTACAGACCTTCTGTACCATTTTGATCTGTAACTGTTCAGATCAAACAATTCTCTTTCTCTCAGCAATTCTAATATCACCATGTAGGACCTTACATGGATTATATAGATATAAAAAAAATCACCATTGAGAGCTGTCCAGAAGGGCAATCAATTCTCTGTCCAACTGTTGGCTGAATCATGGGCAGCTCTTTTTGGATATATTGTCATGTTTCTATGGTTACGTATGCTAAGCACGGCTAGCAAAAGGTTGTGTTGGTTTTATACACATAGCAATACTTAGAAGTCAAGTAATGTTTCTTCTTGAATATACTTTATGGATAAAGCTGGTTGAAAACAAAACTGTAATAGAACTATTTTCTGATGGAGAATGCAGTTCTGGTGAAATCTGAACTGACCAGCATCTGGAGTCTTGCACAGTCTCCTCCCCGTGGAGGAGAAATCAGTGACATGGAATCTGAATTACACTAAACAGAATGTGCTTTATTCTCACATGTGCACCAGTCCTGGAGCAGAGGTGGTCATGAAGGACAATCTCTTCTTTCAGGAATCTTAGTCCAGCTTTAATGCCTGGTTCTAGAGATCAACTTTACCTCAAGAACTGACTCTAATCAGAGCTCAGGGCAGAGAATAAACTCTCCTGCTGCTCCCACAGCTCCCACTACCAAAGCTGTTTCTACATCAAAACCTTGCACAACTCAAAACTCAGAACACCACATCATGTCTTCTCCAGAGTCAAAACTTCCTTACCCACTAAAAAAGGACTTGAAAGACAATGCCTAAGAGTTCCACCTTCCATTTCAGTAGGTATGTTACAATGAATGAGAGAAGCTAGTGGAATGTGGGAGGCTATAGATACTGGATCCACTGTCAAAGTTCTTGTAAAGTCCCAAGTGTGTGTAGTGTCCTCAAAAATATAAGGACCTCTTCTGAGCTCACTTAACTCTCGGGTTTTGCTCTGTTGTAATTCCACTGACTTCAGGGGAGTTATTCCTGGTTTACAACAGAGGAACTAAGTTCAGACAGAGACTCATGGCTTCTTGCAGAAAATGTGTAAAGGGGGGAAAATCAATAAAATCTACAAAAACACAAAGAACCAAAAAAAGTTATAAAGCGGAATGAAGCACCTGACTATGTTGTAAGATCCAGTGAGTTGGGCTGCATCCCAGCTTCACTTGCAAAAAGCTGTACTTTGATGTGCTTACAGGAACTGACCAGACCCTTTGTGTCTCTTGGTAGTGTCAACAGCATTCCAAATAATCTCCAATATGGAGATTAGAAAGGTGACCAAAACTTGACATTTTATATTTGTGGAATAACCCAGCAGTTTTACTCTCAATCTCAACTACTTTCACTGAGATTTGCCAGTTCCCCTTCACACTGTATATTTCAAAATCATTTTTGCAAAGGGAGATTTTAGTTGGTGAAATCAAACCAAACCTCTGGAGGGTTTCGCTTGTTGATGTTACTTGTTTGTTTGTTTGTTTGCTTGGCTGTTGTTGGATTTTTGGGGAGGTTGTTTTGTTTTGTTTTGTTTTCAAGGCAGAAGCATAGAAATTAGAACTAAAAAAAAAAGACCTATTAGATAGGTTTTGTCAAAAAAATTCTATTGAAATTATACTTGATGAAAAACTGAGCCTTTCACTTAATTAAAATTTTCAAGGGACTCATTTGCATTCATCAGAAATTTATGTTTCATCCAAAACCTTTGGTTTTATATGTTTGTACTGAAAAGATTAAATTTTCTGTGAGGGAAACACATTTCCTGATCAATTGTTTGGTTAGTTCATATTTTTCCATCCTCCCTCCCAATGTAGGATTACTTTACAGTGCTTTGTCCAGTTCAATTTAAAATCATTCTAACCCTGGAGCATCCACCAGTTCCTTGGTTAGTCTATTCCACAGTCTTCAGTGTCTGGATATTTTTTTCCTGGTGGACACTTTAAAGTTTCCTTCACTTAGTTTCTTCTAACTACCTGCAGTTCTGACAGCTGAAAACACCCTGGACAATTTTCTCATTCCTTCTCTCCTTATTTACCCCCTTTCAAACATGGAGGCTAAAAGATTGCCAAACCACACTGATGACATGTGCTGATACATTTATTTCTCTGAGGAACAAAGAATCAAAATATATCAATTGTCCTTTCACTTGTGAAACTTCTTTTGGAACTGAAAGTGGTCAAATTATACATTTCAATTTTTTTGTGGAAATTGTGCCCTTTTTTCTAGTTTAGCTATTAAAATGTTGTGAGTTTCACAATCTTGTTCGTTATTTACAATTGTATATCAAGTTGCTTTGTGAACAAATTTAGCCTCTGGATTTTTCACACATTGGTCACTCTGTGCATATGCTCTTAGTTTTCATTCGGGCTGCATGACTGGTCCCGTAAGTCGCATGATATTGTTCTGCGGTCCCTGACTGGGTGAGCTAAGCTTTATAAATAGGAGTTCTTGTGTCTGTTGGCAAATGATCAAACATTTACAACTGTTTTGAATCGCTTGTGCAAAGAGTAAAAAGAACTTCCTGCTAGTTCTTGCAACACTTTAATTGAATCCTCTGACCAATATAAATGTTCACAAATCAGCAGACTAAAGGGGTTGTTAATACCAGAGAAGGGAAACAGTTTTTTTTTTGGAAGTGACAAAGAGTGATGCATCCGACGAAGTGGGTATTAGCCCACGAAAGCTCATGCTCTGAAAAAATTTCAGTTAGTCTTTAAGGTGCCACAGGACTCTTTGTCACTTCTGCAATTCCAGACTAACACGGCTACCCCTCTGATTCTTGAGGGGTTTTTTTGTTTTTTTTTCCAAGTACATTCACACATACTTTTTTTTTTTTGCTTTGATGCATTCACCCATCTTAATTAAAATGTTTCCATAGATTTGCATAACACTAACATAAAACCCTACTCATTTTTTTATCAATACAGGAGCATTTCTTCACCTTTTCTATGTCATGACCCCACCTTCTATCTAACCAGAACCCAGCCCTCCATTTAGCAATATGAGAAGGGCAGTGTGGTCTTGACTCACAGGCTTCAATTCTTCTAATGCAGGCACCTGCTTTCCGTATCTGGCTTCATTTACTGTAGAGATGGGTCAAAGAGCTGATGGTGATTCTGGATGAAGATCAGGGTCAGGCACCAAGGAAGAGAGAGAGACGAGCAAGAAACTTCTGAATTCCCCTTGATACTTTGCCATGCAACCAATTCAGTCAGGAAGGGCTTAGATATTACAATGATGTGTGTTATAGAAAACCCTAATAAAGTATGGTACTGAGTATGAAGTATTGAAAGTGCCTCAAGTGTTGAATTTTTTGTTCGATGGAGCCAATATCTTATAGAAATTTCCCAAGAAATTCTGTTTGCATCCAAACTAGAACCAGAATAATAAGACACAACAGAATTTTAGGCCTGACCTCAAAATCATGGGGATGGGTTCAGATCCAAGGATTCAAATGGAGACATCTTCTTCTGCAGATATTTAAATGAGCTTGGATTTGACATTCTGGCTTTGGCTCCAATTTGTTTCTGATCATTGAGGGTGCGTCACTATGTTTAGTGGAGTGTATTATTAATACATAGGCCCAATGCTAAACAAATTGACTATGGCACATAAATGTTTGATATTCGGTCTTAAATGAACAAAATATGTATTCTATAATGAATACTTAATTAGGACTGCAATCTGAATATGAGGAATAAAGCCCCTACTGCTGCACAGACAGATGAGAATGAAATGAATTACAGTCATGCAGGGAGTGATATTAATAGTGTCCAGTTTTATAAATGAATCCAATTTTAAGCCACTTTACTTGCTATCATACTGAGAGAGAGTGCAACGTGTCTAACAAATCATCTCTGTACTGGCAAAAGGCAAAATGCAAGCCGGAAATCATTTTCATTTCCAGATGTTTCCTGCATTAAATATTGGTAATTATTTTGCTCTTACTAGTCAAACATCACTTTTAAAAATTAAAGACGGTGCTTTCTTAAGAACAAAATGAGACAGGAGGTTTTAGCAGATGTACAACAGTTTGAATGTTCTGACTTTCCATGAGATTGAAGATCTAGCTGACTTTTTACCAGCAGTACTTGTTGGGTGGCCCCCTTCCCCCTTCCCCAAGACTATATAATGAGAAGTCAGCTTGGTTGAGAGCAGGCAATTTGTGCATGAGACAGATTTTTAGACATATGCTTATTATTGAGTGTAATGCTTACATCTGTGAATTTCAGGGTTCATACTAAAGGGAGCAACCTTGCAAAATGTCATGCATCTGAGTAACTTTAGTCGTGCGAGTTGTCCTCCCTTGGGATTGCTTACATATAAGTGTCTGCAGGATCAGGGGTTGGGTACATTAGGCGCTTCGGTTTGAATATGTACACTTTGGAATTTCCATATTGGGGGTAGAAGTCTCAAACTACAACATGTTCTCTCACCACCAGAATAGCTGGTATTTCTTTCCAGCCATGCCAGTCACACCACAAGGACTGGGAAGGGTTTTTGTGGGTGTAACATTACCTAGGGTAAAATCTGGATCTCAGTTCTCCAACCCAGGGTACCTTTCATATTGCTTCAGTGTGAGAGTTACCACTCCTGGTCTCCTCACACCTTACAGTTTTCATTATGTTAGTTACTCCCACTTATAGTATATGAGTGGCCCTCTAGCTCACTACTGAGGGACGTTGTTTGCTTGAGTGACACTAGCATTTCTGCAGTCCACACTGTACTTTTTCTTTGACTAAAAAGGCAGTTGGTGTCCCAGACTCTGAACCCCACACCTGTTACAATAACTAAATGCAGAGTCTATAATAATAATAATATATTATATATTATTATATATTATAATTACTAGGGAGGTGGTAGAATCTCCTTCCTTAGAGGTTTTTAAGGTCAGGCTTGACAAAGCCCTGGCTGGGATGATTTAATTGGGGTTAGTCCTGCTTTAAGCAGGGGGTTGGATTAGATGACCTCCTGAAGTCTCTTCCAACCCTGATATTCTATGATAATTCTTTTCAAAATGGTGTTATCCCAAGATATCTGGGGATGTCTTGCATGATATAGCTGTGGGACAGTGCTTGTTAATCCACATTTAATTTGTGTTACCACTGTATATTGATTATCCATTATCACTGTGCAAATGACATGACTTATCCATTGAAGCAGCTGTGCATTGTTTTTAATGTTAAGTGAATTCTTTTAGTCCTCCATGAAAGGTGTCAGATTAACAGCCCTGGGGACTGAAGTCCTCTGTTTAGCCACAAAACATATTCAAGCAACAATGACAGAGCCTTTCAAGCAGCTGCCTCAGCCATTACTTTTCTTGAGGGTTTGTTCCAAGACTCCTCGGGCCAAATCTTGCCCTGCGCCTGCACAGAAGAAAACCTAACAGACTCCAAGGTGGGAAACGTAGAAAGAGGGAGACAGGAGGCCGGTAATTCTGACGGTGAGATATTACGACTGCTTCCAGACTCTGCTGTCAGCTTCCTATGGGTTGGGAAGCTATGAGCAGGAGTGGGGGAAAACTGAGGCACTATTTACAGCCCCAGAAATCAGTGAAGATTTCAACAACAACAACAGACAGTGGAGGTCTGTAGCACTGAAAGTCCATGGCAATATTGGGCTTTATTCTGGGTATTTAAAACCTCTACTGTGTTATTATTTACCACGTACAGCCAGGTTAATCGTGGATGACCCCGTGGGTATTGCCAGTCTGTGGCCGGACAATGTCTTCTCCTGACCTCAAGTCCTGTCTTCAGGGTTGGATATGCGGGGTCTTTATCTGCAAGGTGGACAATATAATCAAAGAGTACTGGTTGGTGGTGACCAGTGCTGACTTCAGTACAAGAATGAGTTAAATGCAGCCTGAGACTGTATCATCCTCTATGGGACACCTCCTTTCCATGATGTGGAAACCACCTCATCCTGTTTCTGACTCTTCCACACCAGTCATAAGAGTGTGATGCATCAGCTGACATGCCCCTTGGGAATTGGCATGGCATACAATGCACTCCCATTGAGTGCATCCTACAGGCCACTGCTCCAGCCATAGGGTGGTCTGTTTTTTCTTTAAAATCAGCTCTCTGGCCAGGTCACATGAGATCCCTCCTTTTCTGAGATAAGCCAATAATCCCACAAATAATAGTTTGTTGGCCTTGCATCGGGCCTTTGGTCCAATTCCAGACTCACTAGTCCTGACTCCTGAAATAAGCAGGGAGGAATTAACAGTCTATACCCCATGTCAGGGCATTTCCACCCCACCTGGGCCAGTAGCGGAACCCAGGTCTGGTCCAGGGACCCTTTAATAAACACTTAAGGCCAGGCAACACTGGTCCCTTGCTGCCTTCATATCCCACTTCTCACTTCAATCTCTCTTAGGCCTTTCCCACAGCCTCTTCCTGGGCTCACTGTGGATCACCTCACTCTCTCTAGACCTCTTCTCCAAGCTCACTGAAGAGCTTCTCAGCAGTTCCGGCCATCCAGCTGGTTCTGCTACAGGGGAGTTTTCTCCACTTCTCTGGCAGGACAAGTCAGACCCAGCAGGAGTCTTCCTGTTCTTTCTGGGACTCTCTGCCAGATTGTCTCTCCATTGACCTGATTGTCCAATTGTGCCAGGTGGGAAGGAAGGAATCCAGCAATGTCAGTGAGATCAATGATATTATTAACCCATGGGCCAGAGGTTATTTCCCCATTGTAAGATGTTTAAGTCACTCCATGATTTCAAATGAGCTCAAACTGGAAACAAACCAACCCTAGGTGTTGTTTGAAGCCCACTGAAACACCCTAAATGACATTATTTTGCTTTAAACGTATTTTTAAGTTACTTGGGTTTAATAATTTTCTCTCAAAACTAAGATAAAAGGTAGCCATGTCTGCCTTTTAATACTGGACTCAGACAGAACACTGGAGAAGATACCGTAAGGGACAATCTGCTCCAATTGGGTAATGGTCACTTAATATATATTTTCTATCTGTGATATACATGCATAGATTCAAGGTCAGAAGGGATCATTACAATTATCTAGTCTGACCAATGGAGGCCATAACATTTCACCCAGTAATTCTGCATCAACTCGAGTCAAGAATGTAGCAAGGAATGCATGATTCTGTAATAGTTGTTTCCTTATTGTGAGGTAAGGAGAATCTCAGTAACCCCTTTCAGCACTTTATATATAAATATATTCCCAAAGACACTCCTTAGGTGGTACAGTGCTCAGAATAAATGCCTATTATAGTTCCAAATGAATCCAAGTGAAGGAAAAACATTCTATAACGGTGAACTGCAGCTGGTCTGAGAGCAAAATGGAAGAATTGGAGCAGTCAGGTCACGTAAGAGATGTGGTAGATAACAGAAAATAATGAGCAACCTACTGTATTTCTAAGACATCCATTCAAATGAATCCTTATCATACAGGTAGGGCACAGATGAAAATGAGTTGGGTGGTCTCACATCATCCTAGATTTCAGTGGGAATTTGGCAACATGACTGAACAATCTCTATGCTGAGGAAGAATTCAACCCAACTGACAGACCATTATGCAGGTCCCAAAATGAAACTAACTGATATACTTTGCAAGTCAGAATTAATGTGCCTAGGCAGGGCTGAGTTGTGTGAAAGAATAATTTGGTAACAAACTTAAAAAAAGTCTCAAATGTGAAGGCATAAAGTTAGGTATGTTGATGAATTTATAGGAGCTTTCACTTTAAAAGCCTTTAAAGTATATGTGTTTTCTGAACCATTTTATAGAATTGAATAGCAATGGCATATATATTTTTCATTAATTTTCTGGGTCATTCAGAAGGCCTATGACTCTATCCATCTATTGGATTTTTCCAGAAGGACATATATACACAAAGTTCCTGTTAGCTGAGATGGAATTCTTACAGAATCTGAGAGGGGATTTGACTCCTTCCCAAATCAACCAACAGAATCAGGATCCCAGGAATGAAGACTTTCCCTGGGACAATGGTCATTAGATTCCTTGGTTCAGCAGGTTTCAGAGGGGCAGGATGGTCTTATCCTTAAGACAATAGACTGAGCAAGTGGATTTGATTCTTGTTTCTATTTGTTTGCTGTGTGACCTTGAGCAAGTCACTTAGGCCCATATTTTTAAAGGTGTTTAGGTGCTGTGATTTTCAGTGACTAACTGATTTAGAAGCCTAGATTTCATTTTCAAAAGGGATATAAGAAATTAGAAGTCTAAATCACATCAATAATCATCTCTTTAAAAATGAGATTTAGGCATCTCAATCAGTTAGATACTTCAACACTGAGGCCCTTTAAAAATCTGTGGCTTAATCTCCCTATGCCTCAGTTCCCCATCTGTAATGTGGGGATAACACCACTTCCCTGTCTTGTTCCCTGTCTTGTATTTTTCAATAATTTTCTTCAGGTCTGATATTGTCTCTTTAAATCCGGAGTGAAGCAGTGGAGATATTCTGATTTTCCACTAGTGTGAAGAAGATCACAATGCTGGGAAAATAGGTGATAAATTCCACGCGTAGCCATCATTTTCCAGTTTCATCTCATTTGCGTTATGATGGGCTTTTTAGTGTCACCTATGTGGATCTGAGAATAACTGCTGGAAGCATGTGCTCATTGACCACAGGGCCTACTGGTTAAAATACATGACTGTTACAAATATACAGTTATTGCCGTTAGCCACTTTCTGTGCCAATATCTGGGCATGTTCCATCCATTCCTAATAGAGAATTCAATGACCTCTCTGCTGACAGATCAGTGCAAGGGAAAAGTAGAGTTTTGTAAAGAAGATCCAGTCTTGTTCCACATCTTATGATGTATTAAGCAAGAAGAGCAGAGAACAGAGGGAGGAAGTTTAAAGGCATTTGCAGTATGACGAATGAAAATCCAAGTGTAATTGGAAAAACAATAGTTGTGCTGAATGTTGGCAGAGCAAAGTGACAAAGAAAAAATGAAAGAACTGGGGAGAGAGAAAGAATGTAATCAGTGATGGGTAAGATTTAAAATGTTAAATTTTAGTTGAATTATGAGCTCTGTGTGTTCCCTTCCCTCCACTGAAGTTATTGCAGTCATGAACAGTCTATGCTTTAAAATTAAATATTGGTAAATCTAATTGTCTCCTGTGAAGTGGAACCTAGAATTACCGTATCTTGAAGCTAAAAGAAAAAAGAAACCCAGAACTGTATCCTTAGCTTATAAACAATGCTGCTTTGAGTTTCCTATGAAACCTTTGCCTTCAGCATCCTGTCTGCCAAATGGCCACTGAGGATAATAATTGGAATAACGACGCATTTCATTGTGTAGCACTTTCCATCCCAAATGATCCCAAAGCACTTGGCAAACATGAAAACACACACATGCTCACAAACAGAAGCTTTGAGTCTCAACCTATAGCTCTAACTCAAGTGTTAGATTGCACTGACTTTTCAGGAAGTTTTGACTGAACAAAGGATTGAATACAGGCTATTGGACTGGGTCTCTACCAACACGGCAACAGCAAAATTCAAAACCCACAACTCGTGATTGATTTCATGAGAGTCCTCCATTTACCTGCTTGTTGCTTTTACATTCTCAGCAATGTCTTCAACACTCTGGAGAGTCAAGTGGCTCTTTCCTTTCCAAAATGGCTGCCTCGGTACGATGGGGAAACAACATATTTATGTGGGATTCCAAAGTGTTTCTGAAGTTCACAGTAAATTTGAGTCCGTGAAGGAGGAGCCCTGGGGAAAATTTGTTACTTTATGTCCTTCCTGAAGCATAAAATTCAGCAAAAATTCAATAGTGCTGTCAAATGCCAAATAGGCAGGTCGATATGTTAAACGGGAAGTAGTGACACTTCTAGAGAAACAGGACAAAGCTTATAGCCAGCCTGTGATATAAACTCTAATGATTTCACACCTGTACTTTTAGCCCATCGGTAGAGAGGCGCTTTGTCTGGCTCTGCAGAACTTACAGCCATTGCCAAAAGGATATTTGAGTGTAAGTTTGTATACACTGATACTTTTAACACTGTTATCATATATATTACATTCATTTGATTCAAAATTTGAGGTGAGTAAAATGGTTCAGATAAAAAAAGAACCCAGCTGAATATATAATGTGATCACATGCCCATACCAAAACTCTGTCACTGTTTGACTAAATTCTGCTGACTTTTTCTCAGAATTGTGTTTCATTTTTGATGTAGTCTATCTACCTGTATTGCCACATGCCAGTATAATTTCTGACCACCTCTTCATGCACTTCTTCCTCTGCTTCCAGCTACAACCAGAGAGGAGAGTGCTCAAACAATAGTGTTCTGGAGTTATTTTGATCTGACCAGAAGCTGTAACTCCCAAAAATCTTCATGTTGTGAAATTTCCTTCCTTCAGAAGGTGAAGATTATTAGAAGAAATTTTGAGTCCAAGTTCTCATTCAGACTGAAATGAATCTTGAATCTTTTGAGGTTCACCTTTCATCTGGGAAAATGGACATAATCTTTTTTTTATTTTTCTTTTCTCACCCTTTGTCTCTCTTGTCCACTTAAATTGTAATCTCTTTGAGGCAAAGCCTGACTCTTACTCTGTATATATACTGTGCCTAGCATGATTTAGGCCCAGAATTCAGCTGCATCCTCTAGTCACTACTGCAATGCAAATAAGTAGTTGTCAAAATGTTTTGCTCTTTGGAAACCCATTACAAAACTCCTTCTCCAAATTTTTAAAATTTGCCATTTTTATACTCTTCTTTATATCCTTTCCATTACAAGGATCAACATGGCTACCACTACACAACATTTCCAGTCAGTACCAGATTAATCTTTTGTGGAACCCGGCACCTGCACTGTGGCCCCACACCGTGCTCCCTGCATGCTCTTCCCTGAAGCTCTGGTCCCACCAGGACTCTTCCTTCTGAGGTTCCGCCCCCCACTAACATGGAGGGAGTGGCAGAGAGAAGAGAGCAGGAGGCAAGAGGGGAGGGGGCAGAGAGGAGCGAGCAGCAGGAGGGGCCTTGAAGGGAAGAGATTGGGACGGGGCAGAGCTTTGGGGCGGAGTGTGGGCCCAGTGTCATGGCTCCATTGGCGTCATTTTAAACCCAATACTGTTTCCAGTACAACACATTTCTGACCTTCCTGCTAGTTAACTAACATAAGATACACCTTGTCAAGGCTAATTCCCCATTCTGGGACTTTGAGTGCAGAAAGTGGTGGACTGCAAGGATTCTAAAAATTAATACTGGCCACTCTAGACTTGTATTAAACACCCAAGGTTACAGCTTTTCTCTGACCGTAGATGGGTAGATGCTGCCACCAGCTAATTAAATAACGTGCACAAAACTCTTAAGACACAAAAATCCAATTCTGTTCTTAAAAAGGTACATTTTATTAATAAACAATGAAGAAAATACATCTCACATTTTAAGCTATTGCTAGATTTTCAAAAAAAGCAACTATAAGGATTAAGCACCAAAGATAACTTTCTTGAGGTCCAGCTTAAATGTTACAAGGAAAACAAAAGTACCTGGGGTTAGCACAGAGGAATCTACAAGCCATAAAGAAATAAAAGGGATAAAGCTAATTGTGTCTTCCTAGACATTTCCTGATCTACTTACATATCTGGAGTTCTAAATGAGTAGTTTCTAGTTATGATAATGATGTTTTTACATATCTGGCCCAAGCTTCTTACAGCATAACTGCTCTGTCCCTTCTCTCTAGGAGAATAACCACAGACAGACAAAGGGAGAGTCTTGTTTCAATTTTTAAAAAAGTTCTAGCCTTCCCTATTGGCTCTTTTGGCCAGGTACCTACTCACTTTCTTTTACCCATGCATAGCAATGAGACTTTTTAAACCTTTACAGGTAGAGTAATTAGAAAACAGGTATGAAGAGGGGTTTTATAGCTACTGGCTGGCTGGATGTCCATACAAGGGCATTACTTACACACACCCTTCATTAGTCACACATGTTCATCGCAGTCTCTGAGGGAATGTCCACACTGCAATCCCAGGGTGTGATTGGCACTCATGGAAACGTATTTGAGCTAGCTTTAATATAGCTAACATGGGTACTAGAGGGTGCATTTCAATGTGGTCTTTTTAGGCCCATCCAGAACCCTGGAAAATTACTCAGGTGACTAGCCCATGGTGAAGTCCAGGCTGCCATGGCTTCACTACTCCAATAGCCAAGCAAGCTAGATGAAAACTAACTCTGGTATGTCCACATGACCCACAATCACACCTGGGATTGCTTTGTAGAAATACCCTAAAGCTCTAAATGCCCTAAATGCTGTGTAGAAATACCCTAAAGCTGCACTGCCTTCAGGGGTAAATACTGCCCTTTGCCTGCATTACTGTGGTTTACAGTAAAATAAATGTATAATGTCTCCCCATGTTCACTATGCAGGAGCCATTTTTCAAATCTGTAATAAGCTGCATTTGCACAGTTGTTGAAAAGATACCTCTCTAGACTGGTTGCTATCCCCATGAATGTTTGCTACACTAATAGATCTCATCATGCACTATGTGTGTCGTGTGTCAATGCAGATTAACAATATAAAAAGTTAAGCTATGCTTTATATTAGCATTATTCTTAATGCTAATGTAATGTCTAACCACTAAGACAGCATTGTTATAGTGTTAGTTCTGTAGATGGTAATGACAAAAGGAATTAGATGGGTTTTCTATGTAAAATCAATCATTAAGCGGTGGTATAATTATTTGCTGTTAGTGAAGCTCTTTTTTGCCCCCATTGTAAAATTGACACAGTGTACAAAAGTAATTGTGCTGTTTTCATTGCAGCAGGGCTCCTTAAAATTAGAGTTTAGGAGGAAAGAAGTGGAATTCCTAATGCTTCTGACTTTTCAGGAGGAATGCATGAGTAATATTACTAGCCACCTAATCAAATAGATCGGTTTCTTGGGGTCTTCAAAGGGTGCATTTCGACATGCCTTCGGATGGGCAGAGAGAGAGGTGGGCAGGAAAGTTTGCATTTCCTGAGCTGCTACACTTTTATTTACAGTAAAACATTGTTTCCAGTTATTATCTTTGCCAATTCCGCTTATGCAACTTGCATTTTCAAATCATTAATGCGTAACTCTAAAAGGAAATATTTTATCTTTAAATAGAAAATCATATAGGTTGTAAGGTATTAGTAATCCTCATTTTAACCTGGATATAAAAAAAATCCTAATCAAGATCCTTAAAGAAGATAGACTTATTGATAATCCCTATGGTACTTACATGGTCCTCATTATTATAGTTTCTGAGTAACTCAAACAAACCTCTGAGGTACAGAGAGGCTGAATGGCATACCAAAGGTCATTCCAGACATCTGTAGCAGAAAAGGAAATTGAAGTTAGTCTCCCTAGTCTTAAACTAGTACCGTAAACCACTGCACCATCCTTCGTCTCCATTACCATTGACTAGTAACGATAACGGTAATGGTAGTAGCATTGGCAGGGAATCATCTTCAAAGGAGGAAGGGAACCCCATTGGAAACAATGCTAAGGTGGATAGGAATTAGAGAAGCAATGAGAACGGGTATTGGGACAAGGGGAAAATATATTCACTGACTGGAATACAAGGACAGGTGCAGTAGTGCATTCTCTGGCCCAACCTTTTGCATCTCCCTAACTTTGCTGATGCTCTGGTCCACATACACCACACCACAAAGGGCTTCAACAGGATTTTGCTTGCTAGTTTAAAGAGCCTTCTGGTGTCAAACACCGCCTCCCTGTGTAAATACTTATAGACTGTGAACAAGGCGGCTCTTAACCTTCTCCTTGATACGATAGTAGTCTGAGCTCTTTAAGTCTTTCATCCTAGGACAGGTTTTCCAGATCTTGGATCATTCTTGTAGTTCTTCCCCAAACTCTCTCTGAATTTTCAGCATCTTTTTCAAAGGGGAGCCACCTGAATGGGACCCATAATACCAGAGGTGGTCTTATATTTGCCCTAATAGAGATAATATCACTTCGCTGCTCCTTCACAATGCTCCCTGGTTTGTACAAGATGCTATAGGTCGACACAACATTTCAGCCAGGCCTGAGATTTTGCATGTATTTTTCACAAAGATTTCAGAGCCTCTTCAAAGGTTTAATTTCGAGAAAGCTGAAATAGGTACTGTAGCAAAGCTCTACAGAGCCAGCAAAATAGCAGTGCATTGATTTTAGAGAAGAAAGGTGAAGGCCTAGAGGCCTTAAAAATAAAATAAATTAAACTTTAGATTCCATATAATAAGACAAAACTGGTGGGAGGGGCAGGGGAGACATTTTCCGCTGACTGACGTCTATTGTCTCAGTTGCAGATAGCAATTGCTTAGAACAGAAAGGGATGTAAGAAACTGATAAGAACTTTTCTTTTCCTCTAAAGGTTTTATTTGATTTTATTTTAGGTTTTGATTTTGCTGTGTACCCAGATCTTCCGCATCCTCCCTGACCCGCATTTATCTTTGCTCCTCCACCCTTTATCTTTGTATCCAGTAAAATACATTTTTTCCCCTTATGGCATCCCCCAAAGGGTGACTTTGGGAGAACACTGTGGCACCATGCCAGTTGCACAGAACTGGAGTTTGGTGTGCTATATATAGTAGACACTGTCCCACCTTAAGCAGAGCTACACTGAGACCTCTCATTGAGAAGGCCTTGTGGCAGAGGCCCAGTTTAGATACAGCAAAATTAACTCCTTGGGATACATTTTATCTCCCTTATTGTTATAACTCCAGTGACTTCAATGGAGCTACTTCAAATTTACAGACTGATCCAACTACTGCATCAGTCTGTGAGAATTTGCCCCTGACTTAAAGGTGAGCAGGAGCAGGGGTGAAATTCTGGCCCTATTGAAGGCAATGACAAAAGAAGGGAATCAATTTGAGTTTTGCCATGGATTTCAGAAGTCCCAGGATGTCACCCTAACCCCTTAGTGCCCACTACTGCATCTCATAGTGTTCTTCATTAAATCAGTTAGACTGAGGGAATGCAGTACCCCTCCGGATGCATTGGCACCTTGCAATCTGAGACAAGACACCTGGCCTGTATTGTATTCATCTACCTTTCTGCCATTCTAATCCAGCAATTCATGTTCTGTACTAAACTTCCATAGTAGTTTTTAGGGCTCAAAGCTCTAGTCAGACACCCTGATTTTTCAGTTTCCCTCTCCATGAATGGACAAAGAGTTCTGTGACACCTTAAAGACTAACTAAAGTATTAGAGCATAAGCTTTCATGGGCTAATATCCACTTCGTCGGATGCATGCAGTGGAAGTATCCAGGGGCAGAAAACTTCCACTGCATGCATCCGGTGAAGTGGGTATTAGCCCACAAAAGCTTATGCTCTAACATTTTAGTTAGTCTTTAAGGTGCCACAGGACTCTTTGTCACTTCTGCAATTCTAGACTAACACTGCTACCTCTCTGATTCTCTCCATGAAAGCAACAGCTCTTTAAAGAGGCTTTTCAAGGGCTTACAGAACAAAGGTGGGGAGAGAAAGAGAGATGGTAAAGGGTGCCAGAGGTGAACACCGTGCAAGGGAATGTGAAGCTCTGTAGCACCCATTGTGCTAATTTCATGCTTTCCTTTGAATGAGTGTTCAAACTGTTTTGTTTCAGGAGCTACAGAGAGCAGAGCCATGGCTGAGAATGCTCCAGGAATTCTTAGAGCACAGCTGATCCAGGATGCTGCTACTCATATGCACATACTGGAACTCTAACAAAAGGAAAAGGCTGTCAGCAATGATGTATGGTCCTCTGAAGATACAGAGTCAACAGAATGACTGTGTGTATAAGCCTCAAAGCTGGTAGAAGGTTATCCTAAGCTACCCAGGCTCATCCCAAATGTTTGGTCTCAATTCTAAGCTAGAAATCTTGAGATAGTGTTAACCCAGTGATATTTCCAAATGTTCTTCATGTTTAATTGGGCTGGAGAACTTCAAGGGTGGCTCTTCTCATGGCATTTTGGCTTTCAAAATCTAAATAGCCTGGGAGCCACCTATCTGAAAGACCTCACCATATTGCCACAGTTAAGACCAGCAATGACATGTGCACCAGAGCCCCAGAAATATAGGAGAAGAAGAGGCTGATGGAGTGTTCTCCATAAGGGCCATGCAACTTTGGCACAAACTCCACATTCCAGTCCTCTTTTACTGACCTTCCAGTCATGTTTGTTTTTCCTGTTTATGAAGGAATTGTAATATGCTGGTGGAAGGTCATTGAAATCCTAAACCTATTTTAAAATAGGGAGATATAATATGTTATAACTAGTAAATGTTATTGGGGGTTCCTAGAGCAGTGCATTTGTATCATTGCATTTTTAAAAGATGGGAGCCTAGAGTAAATGATGGGTGCTTCTTTTTCAAGGTTTATGTGTATGACAAAAAATAAATAAATAAGCATAATATCAAAACACACATGTAGGGGTTGTCCACATGGAGACTTAATGCACAGCAAAAGGGTGTGAACGTACGGCAAACTAGCCCTCCTTGCACTGTCTCCATGTAGACAAGTCCACATTTACAACAATTTATTCTGAACCTCAGAAAATAGCATAGTCCAATTTCCCTTAGGTTAGAGCACTTTGCACTTTCAGGGTGAACAATATGCACATATAGAATGTTGGGAAGGCCAAGACCATAATAGGGTTCAAAAAGGAATAAGACATGTTCATGGAGGATAGGTCCATCAATGACTATTATCCAGGATGGGCAGGGATGCAAAACCATGCTCTGAAGCATTTCTAGCCTCTGTTTGCCAGAAGCTGGGAATGGGCGAAGGGATGGATCACTTAATGATTATCTGTGCTGTTCATTCCCTTTCATGGACCTGGCATTGGCTATGATCAGAAGACAGGATACTGGGCTAGATGAACCATTGATCTGATCCAGCATGGCCATTCTTATGTTTTTATTCTGTACGTGATGGAAATTTTTTACCTCAGTTATTAAGTCAGCAATTGTCCATCCCTTTAAGATCCTGCTAAAAATGTTCTCAGTTTATTGACAGTTCTCCAATAACAACTATGTTCTGAGATCTTTCAGTGAACCCATTTTTAGTGACTTCAATATGTGCAATTTTGATTTGTTTAGTGCTAGTTTTTTTGTTAATATAGCCTGTGGTCCTAAGTAAGATGCCTTACAGAAATTTGTTACATCAATCCCGTTGTGTTGATCAGCTGCACTTGTAATTAATCAAATAAAATGTGTGGAATGTGTTTGCATCAATCAGGGAATAATATATTTGCTAATAATATTCACTCATGGGCCAGTTCTAGTATGTTTTATGTTTTGATCTAGTTCTCATCTTATCCAAACAATTAAAAAATTCTGGACAAGGCATTTAATTTCCACAACAACAGATAACAAAAGATATACCATAGCATGTCAGCAAATAACACCATTGTCCATATGGTTCTTGATCCTCCTGAAATATGGTTGTTAATATCAATGCAAGTAAGACTTGGTCCTTATTTATATATAATCCATTTCACTGAAGCGTTTAAGATTAGCATCATATAACCTAATACAGGACTATTATTCCCTCTGATTAAAGTTTATAAAGTGACTCTCAGATGCAATGGCATATAAATCTAAAGTACCAATATCTTACTACATAATGTATGTATATACGTATTTGTAGAATAATATTGAATATACTCATATAACATAAGAAATGACTCAGCATTTCAAGATCATTCATGTGGTTAAAACTTTTTTTTTTGTAATTATCAACTATTGGTTCTTCCAAGAGTAAAAAGGGAGTTCCATTGGTCTGCTAAGGTGACCTTAGGCAAAATGTTTTCCCTCTCTGTTCTTCAGTTTAGCCATCTATAACACTGGGGTGGAGCAGGGAATGATATTTACCTTCCAGGAAATGAGGGATGAAAACTACTATTTACAAGCTTGGAATTTATTATTAATTGTGATTTATAAACACTGAGAATCAGTATCAAGATATTGTTTGCTACTGGTCTAAATGGATGAAAGGGCAAAAGATAATTCTAAGCTTAATGATTTGCCAACCCAGAAAGACAAATAAAATAACCCTTTCTCTCCAGGTTCATCTGAATACAGACCTCAAGGGAGAGAAGAGGAATTGATACTAAACTTGTACTATGGCCCCTTATTTTCACAGAATGTCCTTGTAATAAAATGGAAGTACTCATTTTCTTTTATTAGTATCAGCTCGTCACAATCTTATTGTCTAAGAATCGTTAAATATTGCAAGTTATCAGAATAAAGTCAATATCACAACAAGACAAATATTACCATTGCTAAAGTAAACATCCACAAGTCCTCCAGCATCCAGAGAAGTCAGGTGCAAGCTGAATTAAGCTGCATTAAAACACCTCAGTAAATCAAATATTCAGAGCTCTGCAAAACATTCACTAAGCATGCCAGAGACATGTTTCATAGTGACGGCTTTGAACCAGGTCGAGGAAACAAACACTGAGGAGGAAAGAAAGTGTTGTGAATACACTTTTGTATTTTTTTTAAATTGTTAAAGAAACAAATCTGCTGATTGTTTTCTTAAAATTAAATTTTAGAAACTGCCCTATTTTAGGAGAGAAACTAGGAAGAAGCTCTATCCTCCTACATCTGCTTTTTCCTGGATACACGCCAGACTTTCAATGTAACACTAACTCACAATGCAACAGAGAAAGGACAAACATGCCCCTTCTCTTCCCCTGATTAGAGGATGTCTCATGAATGCATTCCCTGGGCAAGCTTTATAATAGACTCATCCACTTTGTGTTCAATTGTAAATTCAATACCTACCACTGTCAGATGTTTAATCTGTTGAACTCCATCCTGTTAAACATTTGAGGGTAAGCTGGGCTGGGCCCAAACAATAATAGTAACAAATATTTTTTTTAAAAAAATGCATTCCAATTTTTTTTAAAAAGCTGACTAGCATGGGAGCTTAAACAAGAATGCTGTGTGACATGCAAAGTTTGACACCAACAATAGCCATCCATTTTCATTCAGCTGGAGTTGTTTAAAGCAAGGATATTCCAAATGCAAAGAGAGGTAAAATTTTGAGAAGCTTGTCAGAGGATCAGACCAGCACAAATTTTTAAGTGTATGCAAACCCTGTAGATCTGTTGTGTTTCTCCCTATATATTCTGTTGTATACAGTGTTTTTGGATCTGGGTTGGTCCCAGGATATTAGAGAAACAAAGGAAGTTCAGTAATATCTTTTACTGGACCAACTTTTGTTGGTGAGAGAAACACACTTTCAAGCTTACACAGAGCATTTCTTTAGGTCCAGGAAGTTTAGGCTATGTTTACACTACCACTTACTTTCGCAAAACGTATGTCATTGAGGGATGTGAATATTCCACCCCCAAGTAACAGAAGTAAAGCTGGCATAAGTGGTTCACAGTTTCTCCTGCCGACATAACTACTGCCATTTGTTGGGGGTGGATTGATTATGTGGATGGGACAGCTCTCTCCTATTGGCATCGAGCGGCTACTCAAGAGATTTTTACAGCGATGCCACTGCATTGGTACAGCTGTGCCGCTGCAAGCTCTCTAGTGGAGACGTAGCCTTAGGGCATGGCTACATTTGTGAGTTAGAGTGCATTAAAGCAGCCCCGTGTGCTCTAACTCACAAACCATCTACACTGCCAAGCCACTTAGCTCTCCTGGACTCTGCAGCTGGAGCGCTCCTGGCAAGCCACTTCCAGGAGAAGCATAAGGCATGTTGAGTCTCCGCTGAAACGCCCCAGTGTCAGTGTGAATGAGGTGTTGCATTACTGCACTTTAATCAGCTCCCCATCAATCAAGTGGCCACTCTTGTCGTTGTTTTTGAATCAGCTGTAGGAATGTGGATGTGCCATTTCAAAGCTCCATTACTAACAACCGGCACGCTTATCTGCTCTGGGACAAAGCAACCATTAGTGTGGAATGTTGCTTGCTGTGAGTGTATGAGAGAGTGGCAGGTGGGAGGGGAGTCTGAATTTACAAGACAGAATACTGACACACTCTCAGCACCCCAAAAACCCACTTTCTCTCCCCCCAGATACACACAGCACACTCCCTGTCAAAGTTCACCCCACCCTCCGCATTTGAAAAGCATATTGCAGCCACTTGGCATGCTGGATAGCTATCACAATGCACTGCTCATTGTGGCATTGCAAGAGCTGCTAACATGGCCATGCTAGGGGGATTCCAGCTGAGAGTGTAAACACTCATCAACGTTTTCCCTGCTGCGGTCTCCAAAGGCTGGTTTAACTCCCAACGCTCTACATCTGCAAGTGTCGCCATGCCCTTGGTGAAATACAGTTGAAACGCATTGTTTAGCATCAGTAGTTAACACATATTTCAAGGGACCATTCCAGGTGAAGTGTTCCATTAACCCCACTCCAATCACAGGGAAGAAATGTGGGGTGGGGGAGGAAGGGGAAGTAGCTAGAGGAGCATTGTTAATTAGTTAGAAATTGTTGTAAATAAGCCAGAAATCCAGAGAGTCTATTCAGTCCATGGTTTTTCATATCTAGCAAAGTTATGAATTAAAAAGCCCAGGCTCTTCTTTTGAAAGCGTTGCCATGGTTTTCTTTGAGGAGGATGAGGACTGATAGGTCAGATGTAGATCACATTGTGACAAGTGTTCACCCACTGGTGATGTGGTGTTAAATGGCCACCTCACCTTGAATGGTCCCTTGAACTATGTGTCAACTACTTATGCTAAACAATCTGTTCCACTTTGTAATTTAGCGATGAAACTCTAACGACTTGTCTACACTACAGACTTACATTGGTATAATTATGTTGCTCAGGGATGTGAAAAATCCACACCCTGGAGTGATGCAGTTATACCGACCTAACCTCCAGTGTAGACAGCGCTATGTCAACAATGAGGCTTCTCCCATTGACATAGCTACCACCTCCTGCAGAGATGGATTAATTACACAGATAGGAGAGCTCCGTACCATCATCGGTGCAACTCTTCCAATGAAGCATTTTAAGTGCTGACCTTCCTTTAGGGCTTGGCTACATTGACATTTTATAGCGCTCTAACTTGCTAGCTCAGGGATACGAAAAATCACCCCCCTGAGTGCAGCAAGTCTGAGTGCTCTAAAGCAGTAGTGTGGACAGACTCCGAGCCACATTCGCCATTCAAAGCGCTGCCGTGAGACGGTTCCGTGACAGCACTTTGAAGTTTCAAGTGTAGCCCTGCCTTTAGTTCCCCACATCTGAAGAAGAGCCCTGTGTAAGTGGAAAGCTTGTCTCTCGCTGAAGTTGGTCTAAAAAAACCATATTCTTCTCTGTGAGAATGATGGGACTCAGGTGGTCCAAGGTTCTAGTTTCCTACTGACTGCGTGGCTTCTGGCAGATCATTTCAATTTTCTGTCAGCTTCCTCATCTGTAAAATGGATTGCTAATACTTAAACATATGTCTCACAGGAGTGCTGTGAGGATTAATTTGTTAGTATCTGTACAGTGCTTTCAACATTAACAGTATTATAAAAGCTTATGTACGTATATATGTATATATTGTGACAAAGGACAAATTCGGTCCTTATTTTCATGGATTCTGCATTTCCTGGCAGATTTCACTAGCCTCAGAGGCTCACTGTGACCCTCCACATAGCCCTTCTCTCTCTAGAGACAAGGTCACAGCCTATTGAGCCATTTTCATCATAAGCCAGTGAGGAGAAGCTATCCTCCCTGGCACAGTCTCTGTTGTCTCCCAATCTCAGTGATTAATTAGGGGAGGCAGAAACGAGGGAGCCCAGGCCTGCCCTCTACTCCTGGCTCCAGCCCAGGGACCTTAATAGTATCATCTAAGATGGCTGACCTCTTAGCCACAAAATATAATACAATTCCCTGGGCTACTTCTCCACAGCAGTCTCCGCTTCTTCAAACTCCACTCCACCCTTACCTCAGGGCCTCCTTCCTTGCGTATGATATGTTGTCCACCACTCAGTCTCACCAACAGCACAACTTCCCACAGCTCCTGACATCCACACCCCCACCTGACTAACTGGGAGGTTTTTAACTGGTTTCAGCCAGTCCCTGATTGGCTTCAGGTGTCCCAATCAGGCTAGCTGTTTCTACTCCTTTCTAGACAGTTCCAGTGGTACCAGGGATTTGTTAACCTGAGACTAACATATCTGTTCTTCAGCACCTTCCTATAGCCATCTGGCCTTGCCCCATCACAGTATGTATGTATGTATGTATGTTTTTGCCAAGACTAAAATTAGAGCTAAGTGAGTCACTTCTGGTGAAACAAGAACGGACATGACTTTTCACCAAAAATTTGATCAGCACCTCACCTCAACCTTGTTCACCGTTGCAAATAGTAGGGTTAACTTAGAAATAAATGTTGTGCTTCTTTCACTTCCATAAAGAGAAATGGGCATATTGAATCCCTCAGTAAGGCAGCCCATGTATTATTTACAAACCAGGGCATGCTGGGAACCAACTGAGAGAAATTGATCTTGCAATATTTCCAGACCAAAGAGGTTAGTGTTTAAACATCCAGACTTTTAGAGGTTTACCCATGGGCATCTCCAGTCAAGATGGACTCCAGAAGTTCTGTTAATGGAGCAGAGTGGCTATCAGACATTTAAAGAGACAGCATATGTCAGATGTCAGGAAAAAATGTTCAATTTTTTTTCATACCCTGTGAGTCAGCTATATTTCATAGCTCTCTTGTCAATGGAGAGGCTTAATACCAACTGTAGTGGAAAGATAGCTTTCCAATTAAATCAAGGCTGTGAAATATAACTTTTTTTTTCTTATTTCCAGTTGCTAGGAATGGAACTTTGACCAAAGACATTATAATGTAGCTAGATTTATAAAATGTGCTAAACCAACCAATTCCTTTGTGCATATACATTGCACAAAATAATAATTGAAGGGACACAGTCAAGTTAAAAATCAGACTTCTGCCTGAACATTTTTTTTATGTACATCTGCTATTGAGACTAATGATATCTGGGATTATGCTAACTGAATGAGATCAGAGAAAAGGCATATTTCTTCTCTACTTTTTTCAGTTTCTTTACTTCATGCATTTGACAGCACTTTTTGTGTAGTCTTCTCCCTGTATTGTTAGTCTGCCAGTTTCCTGTGTTTTTTGTGCACATTCTTCAGGAAGCAGCAGGAAGGAGACACAGTGCTTAAAGAATGTGATGTAAAACCACAATCATTGGCAGGGAGACTCAAATGCTGGTGCAGTACCTGGAATTAATTGTAACTCATTTGGGACCTGATCCAAAGTCCATTGGAGTCAGTGGGAGTCTTACCATTGGCTCCAACAGAGTTTAGACCAAACCCTTTAGCTAAATCTATCCTGAGAATTTTAGGTGATTCTCCCATTGTTGGTCTAGCACTGACATGTCCCTAATGGTGCTAGCAATGGTAAGAAAAGCCACCCACATTTATGCAACTAATTTTCCATAGAGTTTGCCTAGCTAATATGGTGGTAAACAGTACTCTCAACATTGTTCATGCAACAATCAGCATTGCTCATGCAACACTACTCATGCAACATTGCTCAGTCCGGCCAATCCAGGGCTGGACTAACAATGGGAGAATTCCTTATCCTTCTCAGTACAGAAAAGGCCATATTGAAATAGGGATGGTATTTTCAAAGGAGACTAACGGCAGGTCTACACTACCTGCAGGATTGGACGGTAGCAATCAATCTTTTGGGGGTTGATTTATTGTGTCTAATCTAGATGCAAGAAATCAATCCCCAAACACTCCCCCATTGACTCCTGTACTCCATCACCATGAGAGGCACAAGCGGAGTCAACGGAGGAGCGGCAGCAGTCAACTCACTGCTGTGAAGACGCCGTGGTAAGTCAATCTAAGTACGTTGACTTCAGCAATGCTATTCTCGTAGCTGAAGTTGCATATCTTAGGCTGATTCCCCCCACCCCACTGCAGATCAGGGCTAAGGGAGTTTGGCTTCAATTATATTTCAATAGTACTTGGTGTCACAGTTCAGGGCAGCTGCATAGGTAGTTCCCCTCAGTGGTGCTCTCGACTGAGGCATTTCCAGGCTGATCAGTTCCCTGCCTTCACTGTGTTAGTCCTAGAAAAGACTGTCTGCCCAAGTAGCCTGCTTCACTTCTCTCTTCAGAGATGATACCCATTGAAATTGCTCTAGTTATAAATGACTGCACAGATCTTTCTAAGCAAGTACATTTTATCTGTAAGTAAAAACATGACATAGAAAGCATATTTTAAATCTAAAAGTACCTACACACTTGCTAGAGATCACCTCACCCCCCATTCTCCAGCAGGGGCTCTGGCTAATGTGAATCCTTCCCACCCTTTCCGAAGGACTAGGTCCACCCCTTTGACAGAAAGTCCTCTCCATTTGCTGGATCAGAATGAAAGCCCTGAATCAGTTTAAACTCACGCTATGTAGTCAGAAGTCCTCTTTTCTTTTGTTGTTTTTGTTTCTGTCTGTTGGTCCCTGGAAATTCCAGACTGGGTCTTTGAACTGTCCTCATGTAACATGTGAACAACAGAATAGGTCCCCGCCTTGGGTGAAGCTTCAAAGGCTGGGTCTGTAGGTGGGGATTTTTCCATCCCTTTCTCCATGGTACTCCCTAGGAATCCCAAAAGATCAATCATGTCTGCTATGTTGTTCAGCACAGTCTTTTGAAGTTCACAGTATCTCCCAGAGATTGCATTAGTCTTTGTTCCTCCTAAAGAAGTTCCATACGATCCCATAATAGTGCACAAATATTTGCATTTTCAATACAGTGGATCCTAAAAAGTATTAAACTTAATTCCATCAACTTTGCTCAGGATATTATAATCTATCACGCTTGGGTGCATAAAGTCACCCAAACTCCTTTGACAATCCCAATGTGGATCTCAACTGAAGTGTAGCTTTTAACTGAGAGTCTCTCCATAAACTACAACTTAAATGGGCTCAGTTCCAGACAGTTTCAGGTCTTCTCCCTCTACAGGAAACAAAAATAAAAAAGAAATCTCAAACCCAGGTCACCCTCCCAAAATGTCTTGTCCAGGAAGTCAATTCAGTCGGGTTCTGATTTATCAAGTCAAGAGTTAGTTCCAAAGACATGGTCTTCTTCACTAAAATTGCCCTGTCAACAGTCTTCTCTCTACACCTGGGGATTGCTAGGTTGAATATCCTGACTGAGATAAGTCACTACTGTACTGAGGACTGGGCTTTGGATCAGGATTTTACATAAGAGAAATGACGTGTCCGGTAGCCAGAATCAAACCCTATATTGTAGAGATTTGCACATCGGAAAAAAAGTCCAACAACTCAAAGCCAGTGCAGACTATGCAATGCCCAGTATTACGTGAGTGACAGAGTCCTGTGGCACCTTAAAGACTAACTACATTATTACGTGCTCCTTGCTAGGTGCATTGCTGCACAGATGGGCCACCCCCGATCACCTTCAGGTTTATGCTCATTGAGAAAGTGTCCTGCAACAATCTAATCTAGAGGTGACTGTAACAGGGTGGTTTCCCCTTAGGCTGGAGATCCTAGGGCTAATCCAGACCTGATTACAAGGTGAGTCTCACTTGAGGGGGATCAGGTAATTAAAATACAAAAGCTGCATCAGGTGAATAGTTGAGAGAAGTAGCTGTCTGAAGGGCTGGAAGTAACTTAGGGGAGACCAGACAGGAGACTATGTGGAGCTGGAACTGAAGAAAAACTTTGTGTTTTTGTTTTGTGACTTTTGAGCTCTGTTTTGCACAAGCTCTAGTGCTAGCCTGGTGCATTAAAAGATTTGGGGCTAAGACTGTGACTGGAAACTTTGCAAGGTCTTAAAGAGGTCACAGAGAAGGGGGAATAGGGGTGGATGTTGACCATGGCACTACAGTCACAAAGGACTGGATAAAAGGAATGAGTGAAGTTATAAATTGAAGAGGGAATTTAGCACTGACAAGCCACATGTACATGGACTAGGACAAGCGTTTTGGCTTCTAAAAGTAGCTGGAGAGCCAATAGACCTCCCATCGTAGATATTTTAATAACCAAAGTAAGGTGGTTTGCATTAAGTACCTTAAATAGCCTAGATCCTTTCTTTGCACCAGCAGCATCACCTCTGTCTTGTCTGGGTTGAGTAATACCCACATAATCTTAAATCTTTGCAGATTCTGGCTTTCTCAGCACCTGGCCTGTTTGCTTTTTTATCCATCTATCTGTCTAACTACTGATCCTCCGCTGAAACTAGTGGAGTTATGCCAATAGATAATTTGGCCCATAACTCCTACAGAAAAAATATTATGGCTTCTACTCTTTTCTTTCTTTTGAAGAACAATAATGGCATGTATTAAGTGTTCTGGAATATCTTGCCTTGAAGATGTTTATTCCTTCTGTAGGGGGTGTGTGTGTTTGAATTACTTTTTACATTGTGCTTCAGGATTTGATGATTCCAAGTTATCCTGCTATTGATTCAATATTAGGGAAACAAAGATTTATTAAGTGATAACCTGTTGGTGTGTATTTTTGCTCTGTTCATATAAACCAGTGGAGCAAGATCAATTTACTCTCTGGTTGAATTGCTTTTCTTGTGGGCATCTAAAGCATACATTAGAGAGCAACTTCCAAGAAACAAATTTATTTTCCTGAAATGATGGTCTTTATTGGCAACATCTAGTTCTTTTAATTTTACAGTTGGTTTGCCAGTTATTATCTCTGTTTTCATGAAGCATGAGCAAAATGCTTGAACAGTTAAATGTGCTTACCATATAGTTTGTGAATTAGTGGCTCCTTTAAATTGGCAGCAGATGTGGAAGGAAACTGCAGCGTCAGATCTCTTATGCTGCCCCCCACTTTTCTTCCCCATAAACTATGTGTGGCAAAGTGCCTCCCTGACTCACCAGACTCCAGTCCCTTTTGTTGCTCTGGCAAGGCAAGTGCTCTCCAGACAAACTACTTGGAAGCTCCAGGGCAGGCTTTTCCTTCCCCTAATCACTTCTTTTTGGCTGGGTTTTTTCTTTCTTTCTCCAGGGAAAGCTGTCTCCCTTCATGGAGAGTCTCCCTGTCCTGCTGCTGCTGCCCACAACCTGCCAACAGCCTCTATCTCTCCTCCCACTCTTCCTAGCCAGGGTTGATTTAAAAAGGACTCTGATGACCTTTTAATTGGGCTCAGCTGAACTTGCTTGAGCCACAGGTAACCTTACTCAGCTGGACCCACTTAGCCTGTAGTTACCTCTCTTACCACCAGCCCCTCTGGCAGTAGCCTGCTCTGGGTTTACCACATATGGAAAACAATTTGTGTGGCATGGGTTACCAATTAACTATCAAAGTGTCACATGTACATGATATAATCATATCAAATATTCCCTCTTATATCTGACCCCCACACTTCAGCTGTGACGAATTGGAAAAGGTTGCAGGTTATGAGGGGAAAAAAGTTAAAATCCTTTTGATGCCTGTCATAAGTATAAAGTAGCCTAGAATTAGTGTTTATCTGTAAGGGGTTAAGCTAAAGGTAACCTGAAGAGAGGGGGACAAGTGACCAATAGGAACCGGAGAAGCTAATCAACCTCCAAAAACAAAGAGGAGACTTTAGTTTCAGTTTCTCTGTTCAACTCGGCTATGGGATGAATCACACCTATTTCTTTCACTGTAACTATAAGCTTTCTATCCAGTAACAAGTAAGGTAGTTAGTAAGTTTACCTTCTTTTTATCACTTGGAAAATTCTCCAGTGGGTGGAAATTTATCTCTGTATTTCTCTAATACTGTAAAGTTTCAGCAGCAGGAGAAATTTGGGGTGGGGGTTGTCTTTAACTCTTTATTGATTATTGTAGTGCTGTTCTATTGATTTTCTATAAGGGATTTATTCCTTTCTTTTTCTTTAATTAAAATCTTTCTTTTAAGAATTTGACTGCTTGTTTTCCAATGTGTAAGATCCTGGTTTTGGATCGGGCACGTCTCACAGGATCAGGCGATGTTTGTTTTTTTTCTCCCAAGCTTCCCAGGGAAGGAAGAAGTTTGGGGGTTTAGTGGAAAGGGAAAGAATGGTCCCAAACTCCCCTTTGTCCTAGTTTTTGGATAACTGAGTTTGGTGGTGGCAGTGTACCAATTACAGACACAGGAGAAGTCTGGAGGGAAAGGTTTTAACCTAAGCTGGTAAAATAAGCTTGGGGGGTTACTTCTTTCTTTTCATGTGGGTCCCCACATCTGTACCCTAGAGTTCAGAGTGGGGAGGCAATCCTGACAATGCCTCTCTTGGCCATTATGCATTTGAAGGAATGTGCATTTTAAATAACTTTAGAGATGTGTTCTGGGCAGGAGGCAGCAATTGCTATCAGTGAGTAAGGGAGAACTGACCCTCTCTGTCTTTCAGAGGGTTTCTTCGACTCCAGTTTGAAACCTTTCATTACATTGCATGAATCCATTAAGACAGAAACAAGGTTATTCCATGAAATGTTTTTGTGACTAAAGAGGACATCCAGCTCTTTAATCAGTGACAGAACATCTACTCTGCCAAGACTGAGTGATAGAGTGAGCTCTGCTAGCACCTTTGCAACTGAAGGGGAATATAACTTACAAGGACAGACAATATTCTCATTAAATTGCCATTGGTTGATTCATCAATACTCCACTGGAAATAATTATTCTGTATATGTTTCATGTAAATCTCTATGTCAAATGAAACCTTGTTTTGTATTTTGCAGATGTCTGATCCGTGATAATTTGGCTAATCCCTTTAGGTCATGGGATAGCTGTCTGCTCCCTTCAGTTCTGACAGAAGCTCTGGTGAAATCTGAAGGAGAGGACAAATCTCCTAAAGTGAAACTTACAATGTTAGCAGAGTGTGTGCTTTGCAGGAGCATCAGGTTTAGACTTGGATAAGTCAGCAGTCCCGCCAGTATAAGTGAGAGTCCAGGAGTATGCTTTGCAACAAGGGGCTGGCTATGCAGAAGTCACCAGGGTAGAGCGTAAGTTCTTACCACATAAATACATGTCTTGATTTGATTTCATACATACCTGTATAAGGATGGAGACACTCACTTTAGGCACAGCTCTCAGCAATGCATGGGACTTAAGATGCACCCTGGAGGCCTTGTAACTCACAGACATCCCTTGGAGTCTCAATTTCTCCCCTGCTTGCTCCTGGAAGGGAGGGGTAGTAGTTGACTGCTGACCTGTACTGGTAGTAACTTATTACTGACCCTATGCTGATTCAGATATTCTGATCAGTAAGGCTCCACCCATTCCCTGCCTTTCCCAACCCCCTTGCCCTGGAAGGTGTAAATAAATGAGTTTCTGTCATGCATGGAGCCAAGATTTGAGAAGCCCTCAGAGCTGTGCCAGGGGAGTTCTTACTCTTCCTTGGTCCCTCGGATGTGCACCTAGTCTGAAGACTTGTCTACACAGTGAGGTAATGTGTTTTATGGATGTGTGCTTTCTAACATTCACTAACGTGTTGCACATTAATTAGACCATGTAAAAGCACACTAGCAGGGTCAACATAATGCTTTTTTGAAACCATACTACATTAAAGCACAGTGGGGAACCTTAATGGGCACCAGATGGATCTGCATGGAGCAGTTACTATGCAACATGTTACTGTCCTTTAGAAATCACACCACTGTGAAGCACATTACCCTATCATGGAGACAAGTCCCGATACACAATCTAGTCCAGATTATACAGATATCTTGACTTTGAATCACTATGTTTTTTCTCTAAGCCTGTGATATTTGATTTTAACAGGTGGTCCCAAATAGTCGTAGGGCCAGATTCTGATTATTTTATTTGCACTGACTTACAGCTTATTTTGTGAGTGGTCCTTCTAAAAGTAAATGGCATAATTCCCCAGTAAAGTACTATTTAACTAGACCTAAAAGTTTAATTCATTTGGCAACAAATCGTGGTTACCATGGGGAATTAGACAAGAGGAGAGGTTTTGAACTTTTCAAAATGAACCTACTATTCCATCTCCCCCCAACCCCACCTTTTTTATCCCAAAGAGGAGTTTTCCCCTGTAAAATCCATAGGCAAATTGACCACTAATAACTAGAGCTGTTCAAACTCTTTTGACTATTTTTTGTAATTTTTTTCAAAAATTTCCACACACACCCCATTTTTTTAATTATATTTATCTGCAGTACCTGCTGTACTCCAAACAGGTTTAAAATCTCATAATCTTTCTAAACTAGACTAGATAGCTCTGTATCAGAACTTGGTACCCTACAACATTTTGATTAAAAACCCCTAGAATGATATAAAGTTAGTATGGCACAGAATAAATGAATTACAAACTGGTTCACTAATAGATCTCAAAATCTAAGTATTAATGAGGAATCATCATTGAGTAGGTATGTTTCCAGAGGGGTCTTACAGGGATCAGTTCTTGTCTCTATGCTAGTTAACCTTTTTAGCAATGACCTGAAAGAAAACATAAAACTGTCACTGATAAAGTTTGCAGATGACACAAAAATTGGGTCGAGGATTAAAAACAATCTGGATTGCTCGATAAACTGGTAGCAAGAAAACTATATGTATTTTAATACAGCTAAATATAAATGTATACATTTAGGGAGAAAGAACATAGGCCATACTTACTGGATGAGGGACTCTATCCTGGGATGCAGAATCTCTGAAGAAAGATTTAGAGGTCATGATGTATAATCAGCTGAACATCAACTTCCACTGAGATGCAAAGGGCAGAAGAATTAATGTGATCCTGAGATGCATAAGCAGGGGAATTTCGGGTAATAGCACAGAGGTTATTGTACTTCTGCACATGACAACGATGCAACTGCTGCTGGAATAATGTGTCCAGTTCTGGTACACACAATTCAAGAAGGATGTTGATAAATTGGAGAGGGTTCAGAGAAGAGAGAGAATGATGAAAAGATTGGAAAACATACCTTGTAGTGATAGACTTATTCTATTTAGCTTAATGAATAGAAGGTGAAGGGATGACTTGATGACAGTCTTTAAGTATCTACATGGGGATCAAATATTTTATATTGGGTCTTTAATCTACCAGAGGAAGGTATAACATAAAGCATGGCTGGAAGATGAAATTAGACAGATTCAAACTGGAAAAAAATGAATAATTTTCATGGTGAGTGTAATTAACCATTGGAACAGTTTCCCAATAGTTGTGGTTGATTCTCCATCACTGACAATTTCTAATTTGAGATTGGATTTTTTTCTAAAAACTCTGCTCTAGGAAGTATTTTGAGGAAATTCTCTAGCCTGTTATTCAAGATAGTCCCTTCTGGGCTTAAAATCTTATGAAAACCATCAGAAGGAATTTATATATGTGTGCATACATAACTATCTTTACATACACACATCCCTATTAATACTCTTTCTTCAGATTTCTCTATTGGTCCAAACACATGGATTATAATTCCTCCCAACCAGCAGATGGAGACAGAATACTAAAGGCCAGATTCTCAGCTTGTAAATCAAAGAGGCACCACTGAGGCCACTTGGGCTAGGCTAGTTTACATCAGCTGAGAATCTAGCCCTAAGGCTTTCCATGATGTTGTAGCCTCAACATATCCAGTTCTTTTCCCTCTGAGCCCTCAGTATCATAGAATCATAGAATATCAGGGTTGGAAGGGACCTCAGGAGGTCATCTAGTCCCATCCCCTGCTCAAAGCAAGACCTATCCTCAACTAAATGATGCCAGCCAGGACTTTGTATAGCCTGACCTTTAAAATGTCTAAAGAAGGAGATTCCACCACCCCCTTAGGTAACCCATTCCAGTGCTATCCTCCATTTCTGCATAGTGCCTGCAGGCTAATGCTGGAGAAGAGAAGAGAAGAGAAGAGAATGCCTCAAAAGCTTAGGAAATCTTTGTGACACTCTGCAGGGTTCAGCTGTCCCAGCAGCTAACACAAGAAACTCACATGCCTGTAACCCTCGCCCCCATATGACAGGGATTACTCCTTAGTAGGCAACCATCCTGGCTTACCTCAGGAAGGGAAACAGGGCCCCAGTCCAGGGACAAGTCTCCTCTGGGACAGTAGCTGTGGCCCTGAGGATAAGGAAGGTGATGGGGGGTAAGGAGGTAGGCATGGATTCACTCCTATCTTGTCTCAAATCAAGGCTGCCCTCAAGAAGAATCAGAAGGAGACAGTCATGCTCAGCCCTTCCCCTACATAGAGTAAAAACTTAGCTCCTGTTCTGAGAAAGGACAGTGGCCCCAGTAAAAGACCCAGGGATACAGAATCCCCTGCTAAACTTCCCAGAGCACCTCCAGCATCGTCTGCAGCTCGACACCCCTGGCCAGTAATATCGACTTTGGGAGGGACTCTGCTGGGTTTTGCTGTCCCCTCCGATTCTTCTTTCCCTCTCAGAGGAAGCAGAGCTGAAACCATCTGTTGGAAACGAGCCGATGTAAATGGCTTAAAGAGATTCTGTCAGTTTAAAATCTGGCTGCAGAGGTGATGGGAGAGAGGAGTTATCTCCTGGGTGTTTTAAAAACATTTGTATTGTTAAGTGACTAAATATATTATATGATTTTTCGGTAAAAATATGCGGCATACAATGAATACAAACTGATGGAGAGAGGGGTGAGGGAAGGACCTGCATCCATCAATTCTAACTTTGCTGCTTGTAAGTAATGCGGCCAACTCATTCTGATGAGAAAACCTCATAAAACCTGTATACCAAACCAGCCTATCCTATTACATATGTGTGCGTGTATTTGTGGGTGCACACACACATTGCATCTGTAAGTATGGCGAACAGGTCCCTGCCCCAAAGGAAGTACATAAATCTAATATAGCTGGAACTCAGACTGATCGATAGGTGTGTGTCTGTCTGCCTGTCTGTCAAGAGAGAGATGGATATGTATCAGATTATATCCTTTTCTCAGCTTCTAGTATCATTGCTGTACCCAAGTCAGGGATCTTTGTCAGAGATTTATTCTGCAAATTAAATGAGCTATAGCCTGTTCCCTTACTTTAATGTACCACCATTGCTATTTAAATTTGTTCCTTAACAGATGCGGTTCACTTTATTTTACTCGTACTGTGTCTGGGACTATTGAAAACTGACACATATAAAAAATAGCGCCAGTTCCCTGAAATAGCAGTGCCTTTGTATGTACGAAGCTATAAATAAACACTGGCAGTTAAACTTCTGTGCTTTTAAACTTTAGCCTGTTTATCTCTGTCACTGTTAGAGACCCCTATCTGGTCTGCCTTCCCTTTTTGCTTATGACAAAATGCTTGTGCAGCAGTAATCAGTCTTAGTACCCTACCCACCCTTCCATTTGTTTCTTTCTCCTTTAATTTCCAAGTTCCAGACACCAATATTCACTGCAGCTGGGCCAACTATTCAAAGTCCCCAAGTTATGTTTTCTCAAATCCCTCCAGGTCTCTTATCTCTAAACCCTCAACATTGTTTCGGTTATAGTTTGTAAATGTTTTGGCTTATTCCACTTATTCTGGTCATATTACAACCAAACTGTATGAAGTAAAACAAACATACATGGAAGAGAAGAGAAAAGAAAAAGAAAAACCTGAAATGGCTCCACAGTTTTCCTGTTCTACTTTTCCCGAGAAATACTGAAAGGTTTCCACTTTGTTTTTTGGATACGTATATGGCTACTGTTTAGTAGAGATAAGTACTGTCTGGGCCCCTAGATCTGAAATCACCTGACCCTTGTGAAAGTTCAGCTCCCGAGTTGTTTAAACTGAGCATCATTAACACTTGGTTCAGATGTGGGTCCACACTCAAAATCTGTAGGTTCTGAAATTCCCAATTCAGCTTTCTAATGGCCCCACTCCCTTTTGCATCTCTTCAAACCTAATCAATGGACACAAGCAGCCCTAATGATGGTACTGGAAATCTCCCATCTCAGTTGTAGCTTTTCCCGCCACATTCACTTTTTAAACACATTTGTCAATAGCAAACATTGCAGAGGAACCTTTTCTGAATGTGTGTGTAATACCTTCTCATTTGGTTTTCATCTTTCAGTTTATTAATAGCATCAATATGATAATATTTAGTAACACCACTCGTGAGTTTCTACTTAGATTTCCGAAGTGACCCTATCAGGATGCTTAACCCAAATGTTATTAACAAGCCAAACAAGTTGCATCATGACTGAGTTTTTCCCATATATAAATAATAGAGTACCAGTGGCTACTGTGAACAGATTACTTTTCAAACACTTTAGAAATCATAGATATGAAGAGGCTTTTGCCTCAGTGCATAGGTTCTATTTCAAAGCAAACCTCTAGTATGTAAATAAAACACTGTTCATCTACCATCTTTATCCATATGATAGACCTGGCAGGCTTCCCTGTTTTCTCTGGAGAAGTCTATTTTTCAACTCAGTCTCTGCTTTCTCTCTATCACAGATCAATTCTCTCACACACACTTTTTTCTTTTAATACAATACACTTCTCACACTCCTCTGCCTCAGGCTGCTTTTGGGAGGTCATTTTGGACAGGAACTCCATTCCTTCCATACCCTGTCGGGTGTATGAGCATTATACTATATATATTGTATAAAGTTCAAACTTACCCCCGTTGCTGGGGTTGGCTTTTATTTGTAACTCAAGCATCAGTAATAAAACACAAATCTCAGCCTAAGCTTTCCCCACATGCTTGAGTATTCCTTGCATTTTCCAGGAGCTCTTCTTTACCAAACCCTTGTTATCTCTCTTCTTGCTCCCATTCAAGAAACACTGCATGCTCTTATATACTGCCTTGAGCCAAGAAGGCTGACATACCAGCATGAGTCAGTAATAATTACTTTCAGAGTAGCAGCCATGCTAGTCTGTATCCGCAAAAAGAACAACAAGCATTGTGGCACCTTAGGTTATGTCTATACTACTTGCTGGATCGTGTTTGATGTATCGGGGATCGGTTTATCGTGTCTTGTCTAGATGCGATAAATCGATCCCCAGATGCGCTCCCTGTTGACTCGCCGCTGTGAGGACGGCCAGGTAAGTCGAACTAAGATACTTCAACTTCAGCTACATGAATAGTGTAGCTGAATTGCGTATCTTAGTTCAAACCCCCACCCCAGCGTAGCTCAGGCCTTAGAGACTAACAAATTTATTTGGGCATATGATTTCGTGGTCTACTGCCCACTTCATCAGTTGCAATAATTACTTGGCATTGTCATGTAACAGACAAGCTTAGGGGGGTTTACCAGAGAAGCCTTGTCTTCTTAAATAGGGTCCTAGAAGCTACCATATTCCCACTGAATTAAAAGTGTACTTCTCTGTGTTATTCTGTATACCTTGGTTAAAATGGAAGTCCAAAGGGGTCCAAATGGAGCCGACAACTCAGGAGAGAACTTTGGGTAGCATGGTAAAAAGGGGAAGGTGATGACAGAAGACATAGGTGAGGTGGAGGCATGAAAAGCTATGGCAATAAGGATGAGATAACTTTATCGAGATTGTGAGGTTAGGAAAGTGGGGAAGCACATCTAGAGAGGCAAGAAATCAGATTGAAGTCGTGCATTGAATGGATTAAAGAAGAGAAAGATAAGACAGGAAAAGGGTGCAGAAGCGAAGGTGGAAAATATTTTTTTGGGAAAATAGACAATAGGCACATATTCATAACCTTACTTATCTTTAAAAAAATAAGAATGGAACTGGTCAGAAAATAGTATTTTCTGCAAAAGAAATTCAAAATAAATGACAAATATTATTTTGTCCCCAAAACTTTTCATTGACATTTGTCAGTTGTTCATAAAAATAAGCAAACAAGCTACTTGTTTTTGGTATTTGAAAACCAATAAGGTTTTTTTGAGGGAGAGAGTAGGAGGGAGGAAACATTTCCATTTGGAAAAAAGAAAGGCCAATAAATAAAATAATTCCAACCAGTTCTAATTATAAATTATTTTTGTGAATTCATTCTACCATTTGGGCAGAACTGAAGAAGGAACATAATAGGCTATAGCAAAATGTGCCTCTGTACAGGACACAATGGCGCTGCATTTTTTCACAGTCATCACAATCTCATTGCTGCGTGTCATCCTTCTTGACTTTGAGTCATTCAGGAAATGCTGTGAAGCACTACACAATCGTGAGCAAACTGAAGGTGATAAAAAGATCAACAAACATGACTGAGGGGCTGACCATATTGACTTCCGAGAAAAAAATGAAAAGAATGCAAGTAAATATGTATAGCTTGGCCAAACAATAGCTAGTGGAAGGGTGGGGAATATGATAAACATCTCCAAAAACTTCATTTGAAAATTGCTGTGATCCTTAAGGTCCAGATTTATTCCCAGTGTAACTTCATTGAAGCTGACATCAATCAAGTTACACCCAGAATGATTTGGAATTTGGCTGTGTGAGAGAGAAAGGAGCTGGTCAGGTCTGCCCAAGGGGATATAACAGTGAGAGCTATGGGAAGAAACTGAGCAAAAAGAAAATGTAGGTGCAATGTCAGGGAAATCTTACCAGAAAGATCTATGCAACTAAGGAATTAGTTAATGAATGAAAAGCTCACGGAAAATGAAAAATGCTATTCAACTGCCGCTAAGTATCATTATTATTAGGAGAGCTGACTAGTGAATAATGCATTCAACAAGTTTATGGTAAGAATTTCAAAGGTGCCTATGGGAATCAGTTGTCCAGTGGGTGTTTCAATGGGAGTTGAGTGCCTCATTCATTCTCTGATGAGCTTTTCAAACTGTCCCTAAAGGTGCTTCCCCCCAAATGCATCCTATATGTAAGCAGTTGTTCTTTGCTAGCCAGCAGTTTACAGATTTCTTAAATATATCAGTTATTGAAAATGATTCACTGAGTTCCTGATTCAGCCATCCTGATTCATGTCATGCCACTCATTCCTTTTTCTGTTATTCCAGTGGTGTCAGACATTAATGTGCCTCTCAATATGATTAAAGGTGGCAAAATATAGCCCTGAAAAATTCCTATCAATAATTGTAGCTTCAGAGGGCCGGATCCCTGGGTGGTGTAAATTAGCATAGCTCCAGTGAAATTGATGAAGTTACTTCAATTAATACAAGCTAAGGATCTGACCCATAGCTTTAGGCCAAAAGGGCCTATTAAAATTATCCATTCCATGCCTCCTGCATAATACAGCCCATAGGTTTTGAGCCAGTAATTCCTGCAGTGGAGGGAATTGCTCTTCACTACTATGTGAGCATGTGCAAACTTTTTCTTTCTTTGTGAAAAAATGTCAAGACAGTAAAAAAAAAATCTCAATCATATTGACAATTTTATCAAATATATTAGAGAATTTTTTTTTTTACTGGAAAATGACAAATAGATATAACTATCTCAGGAATATTTTCAATAAAAAAGTTTCCATAACCATTTGGGGAAGAAATAAAGGCAAGAAATAGAAAACTTGGTCCTATTTTAAAAACTTCAGAATGAAAGCAATTTTTAAGTTGGCTTTTTTTCTTTTTCTTTTTTTAAACTAGTTTTTCCTATTATTACTAGCCTTCCTTTGCCCTAATTTTCTGCAATATTCAACATTTTCTGCATGAAATTCTGACTCCATTGACTTCAATAAGGGCATGATGTCACCTTCCCATTCTATAGTTATTACTACCTTGGAACTCATTTGCCAGATGCATAAATGGGGTGTGAACCCAGCCAAAGTGAATTCACCCTTGTATTGTCGCAGATGTTCTGAGGTGTTTGCCCAATTCTAATTAGCAGAAAACTGAATAGTCTCCTAAGGGAAATAATAGAAACCCCATTGCTTGAGTAACTTAAAAATAGCATGGAAAATGCACCAGTGAATATGCTATAAGAAAAAATCCTGAAGTCCCTACATGAACTAAAAATACCTCAAATACATAAGTTTTAAATGATCTCAGTCTGTCATAAATGAGAGATGACATTGTATGCTCACTATAATACCCATACTTTCTCTGAAGATTGTTGCCTACATACATTATAGGACTGACAGAGTCAGTCTTCTTTGATAGCAATTTATCCTCACTGGGTTGTATTGCATTGATAAAAATTAAAACATTTGGGCAATACATGGTTTGTCTGAGTTGCGATCCCCTTTTGAAGTTTGCTATCTACAGTGATTCTAGCTGTCTTGGTCTCAGTCAGAAGATTTGGCACAGGGGGCTTTTGGTAACATTTAAGTGAAGAGGAAAGGACATCCCTAAACCTCCAGCTGCCAGAAGATGGGACTCGACCAAAGGATGGATCACTAAAAATTACCCTTTTCTGTTCATGTCCTCTAAAACATCTGGCCTCTGTTGAAAGACAGGATACTGGGGTGGCTGGGTCATTGTTCTGGTGCAGTATGACCATTTTTACATTTTTATGTGGGGAAAAACAAATGTTCATCTTGGAAGCTGAGGGAGGAAATTCATCAGTTCATCTGCTCTGTCTTGCATGATATTGAGGAAGTCCTTGTAGCCCATTACATTTACAGATATTCCACTATCTATTTGGCATTCTATTTCGTGATTGTGCCAGAGTTTCAATGTTACTTTGCAAGGTGCCACTCTGAGCTTAAATTATGTTGTTTTCTTAGCGTGCATTGTTCTGATACCATGTATGTAAAAGATTTCACTATCTGGGTTGCTGTTCAACTCACTGCTACTATATGGGAGTGTTGCTGGCCATTGCTTTTTTTGTCTGCATACTCAGGCATAGTGATTCCTCTTTCTACAAATAGTGCTGTAAGCTGGGCATTTGCCTGCTTTGCATCTTATACCACAGTAGATTTATAGACTTTTAAGGTCTGAAGGGATCCTTATGATCATCTAGTCTGACCTTCTGCATAACACAGGCCACAATCTCACCCACAGATTTCTTCCCCAGATTCCTAAATGCCTCCTCAAGGACTGAAATCACAATCTTGGGCTAAGCAATGCTTAAACCACTGAGCTATCCCTTGCCCCCAGCTCTCATTGTGAGGTGTGCTTGCTTCATCACTGTACTTATGCAGGTGTATTATTAATTATTATTAATGAGCATCTGCATTACATTAGCAATTTCATGTGTGGTTATCTTCATTGAGCAAGAGTTTGTTTGGCCACTTTGCACATTTCTGTGGCCTCTGCCAGTGTTAACATAGGGTATCGAAGCATTTTCATTCAAGTTCCTTGTCTTCAGTTCCTTATGACTAAAACATCTCCTCTTTCAAAATGCCATACTCACATGAATCTGACATTTTGAATAGCTTGGCATTATACTGGTCAGTGTTTCTGGAGATGCTTTCTCACACTCCTATAAACGAACACTACCTCTTCAACATTTTTTGCAATTTCAAGATGTTTTGGGAGCATGCCCAACATTTTGGAGGGACCTGTGTGTTCTGCTGGTGACATACTCAGGTGGTACAGGAGCATGTAGTTTTCTTTCCCCGTCACTGACCATAGTGTTGCAGCCCTTATTCTTTTACTGTATTTCATTCAGTCCCGGGGATGTTCTCTGACGAGCATCCAGACGTTGAAGACATCCCCGTCCATGTCCATGGATCCAGGAACCAGAGTCAGGCTTGCTGCCAGGATTGAGCTTTCATAGAACCATAGAATCATCACAGAATATCAGGGTTGGAAGAGACTTCAGGAGGTCACCTAGTCTAATCCCCTGCTCAAAGCAGGACCAACTCCAACTAAATCATCCCAGCCAGGGCTTTGTCAAGCCTGACCTTACAAACCTCTAAGGATGGAGATTCCATCACCTCTGTAGGTAACCCAGTCCAGTGCTTCACCACCCTCCTAGTGGAATAGTGTTTCCTAAAATCCAACCTAGACCTCCCCTACTGCAACTTGAGACAATTACTCCTTGTTCTGTCATCTTCCACCACTGAGAACAGCCGAGCTCCATCCTCTTTGGAACTCCCCTTCAGGTAGCTGGAGGCTGCTATCAAATCCCTCCCTCACTCTTCTCTTCTGAAGCCTAAATAACCCCGGCTCTCAGCCTCTCCTCATAAGTTTGTCTTTAGTTAGCTGATTATGTAACAATCAGATCTGCTGACTACTTTGTCCTGTCAGGGGCACATTTACTTCTGACACCATGTTCTGGTTCTGTCAATATGGCCCAGAAATCCATTAAACTTTCATATAGCTGAGTCATTACAAACAGGGATGCAGCACTGTTTTGTTATGTTTTGCGACCATGATCTGCCCTCGAAACCTGGTACTGGCTATCCCACATCCTGTTATACAAACTGTTGCATAGCTGAGGCCCATCGAGGTTCTAGCTACAGCTCTCTATTGTGGGTGGTAACCTGTCTTTCATAATACAAAACTCAAACCTCCTGATTTGAATCCCCTCAAATGTTAAGGAAGGCCTAATCGCAGCCCCCTCCTAAATAAAGCTTCAGATCAGAACTTTGTTATGCTTATCAGAATCCAGCTTCTGCACCTTTTGAGGTTCACCATTGATCAGATATTAGACTTTTTCCTCCACAACAAAAAACAAGGGTCTAGTGAATATATTAAACTTGACTGTACAACTCTGTGCAGAGCACCCAGTGTAAATAAGATCCCAACTTACACTGAGCAGTTCTTCTCTCCATCCTGTCTTGCTGTCCCCATTCTGGAGACCAAACGCAAATCATTAAAAGTATCCTATGTATATTATGTTCTCTACCTGCATGGTATCTATTTCAGGCTCCTTACAAGTTGTTCCCTTTCTTTCCAGCCTCCTATTCAAAAGAACATTCCAAACTGGCCACTTGTCAGAGTGATGTGAATGTATTTTGACATCAGCAGGACACAGAGAGTGGGGTCACTTCCCTTGGCTTTTCCAATTACACAGCTTGTTGCGAGGAGCTGAATCAACCATGAATGTCATTCTGCTCATGCTGGCGAGGAGGGTGCTCTCTTTTCGGCCCTTGGCATTTAACCATGTTGAATTATGAATGCACTACCAATCACACTGTTTGCCTTGGAGCTGAGAAGGATGAATCGCAGGGACCTTTTTCAGAATTAGATTTCAAAGTGGACCATGCAATGTTTTTAAACAAAGTTTATTCAAAAAGCCCCAGTTATCTCAAGATCGACCAGATAACAGGAAATAACATTTGCTCACTGTAGCATCCCTCAATAATACACTGGGACGCTATCTCTGTGTGTTGTATGTTTTATCTAATATTAAACAAAAGTTGGATGAGAAACCGGGGCAAGTCATGTATAATCAAATGACATTTTTGCTCTCTCTTTATACAAAGTACTGTAGTGAAACTGGTGTACTGCTTCTGTGCTAGATGAGAGCTCTCAGACTGTTTGGTGGCATACAAGAGATTAAAGTTTCCTAAATCTGCCCAGTAGTTTCAAATCTTAGGGTACATTGATGATTTTTTCTTCATTAAAGTATTTTCTGTGCACGTGACCAGTATAAAGTAGGGATGTCGCTTAGTTGCAGTTAGCTCACACGATCAACTCTAAAAAAATAATCACCATTAAAAAAATTAATTGCCCAGGGCAAGTGGAGACTCTGTGGCTCCCCACAGCTGCCTGTGCAGCTCTTAATATGGCCAAGCTTCAGCCCCCCAGCTGGAGCAGGTTGGGGTAAGTGCCTTGTGGACAGTTGTGGGGAGCCGTGGACCTTGCTGTGCTTGGTGGGGTGCCCACAGGGCAGGGTCACAGGCCAGGACCTGTTCTTAGCCTCCCCACCCTGAGCAAGTGGAGAGTCGGCGGCTGATGGCCTGCTCTGGCTTCCAGCTTGGCTAAGGGTGGAGTTTTGGACAGAAGAGGTGAGGTGGGGCAGTGCCATGGAGGGGGCAGGGGCCTCTGGCCCCTCCCACCTTTGAGAAGGCTCCGCCACCACTGTACAGAGGGAATTCATATCTTCTCCTGTAAAGTTAACACATGCATTTTACAATTATATTAATAATCAGCATGCTATTAGCTTTCATATGATACTTATATAGCATATTTTTAACAAATATTATTGCAGTCGTGTTTAAGTTGTGAATACAAGCATGCTTAGGGTTACAAATGGCTTTTGTGATGTAGATACCCATTTACTTGATCTAGCTTGAAGTCATAAATCCACTGGATAGATAAAGTGGGTGAGGTAATATTTTTAATATCATACCTTTGTCTCTCTAATATCCTGGGATCAATACAGCTACAACTACTCTGCAAAGCCATTTTATATCACCCAACAAACAGCTTTCAAATAATGGCTGATCGTTTCCAGCCACTGATGCATTCAAGCTTCAATAGCATGGCACAGAGACAAAGCCCTTTGGATCCTGATACCATGACTGGTCTTCACAATATTGGGGAAATCTTTGAAATGATTCTTTTCTTCTCTCCAATTGCTGTCCACCATGATTTTCTGCTTATAAGGGGCACCATAGTCCACTGGACAGGGACCTGAGATTCCAAAGACCCATATCCTATTCCTGGCTGTACCATGGAACTGCCATATGACCTCGGGCAAGTCTCTTCACCTCTCTGTGCCCATGTCTACATGATGAGCTGCAGGTGTGATCTCCCTGCTCACATGCACATACTCGACCTAGCTCAATGAGAACAACTGCCAGTATAAATTGCAATGTAGCCCCAGTAACAGCAGTGAAGACATAGCTTAGCCATGCCAAAGTACCTACCCACCAGTTTCAGGGTTAGTGCTGGGCAAGTATAGCAAAAAATAGCTGTGAATATTCCTACATTATTTCCTCCACTGCAGATTCCACAGCCACACTGCTATTTATACTCACACTAGCTCAATGAGAGCTAACAAGCATTTGTACATGAGCTGGAGAATCATGACCCCCAGGTCACAGTGTAGATGTAGTCAGTGCATCCTGCTTATCCTCCCAACTTTTGCCTCTCTTGTCTCTTTAGACTATCAGCTCTCTGGATCCAGAACTGTGTTTTACTACATGCTTGCACAGGCTCTCTCATGATGGGTCCTGAGCTTGGTTGGATCTCTAAGCTGTCTTCTGCAACAGATAATGATATGAACAGGACAGATCTTGGGATATGGGGGATGGCCAGAGGGACGATACATAAGGACCCACCTCAAATTTAACAGACTCATTTTACATTATAAAAAAGTATGGAAGTAGTCAGGGGAAGAGGACAAATCTTTTAGTTCCCTTTTCCTATTCAAAGCTTCAGGAGGTAGATCCTAGTGGCCTGTTCTTTTCTTCCTGAATGAAGGAGTAGATTTTTTTGTGAAACTAGAAGTCTCATTATTTCCAGGTGCCCAAACTCAAAAGACTGTGGGACTTGTACCGTTCCAAAGCTAGCTCTTGCATTGCCAATCCCCTGAATAACCTTAATCATTACAACTGGTGGAAACCGGGTGATTATTTTGTGTGTGAAATGTGGGGGGGGGAGTACTTTTACATTTTTAATAATTTCCTGTATTTTTTTTCAATGAAAAACCAAATCCCAACTATTTTCACTTTTAAAACCTTTTGTGCAAAAAACCCCCAAACAGAACCTAAAAAAAAACCAAACCCCAAAACCCCACCTTTGTTTTTTGGTAAAAAAAAAAGTGTTTGGTTTTGAAAACCAAAACCTATTCCCCCCACACACTAAAAATCAACAAAAATGTAATCAACAATTATTTTTGTGCCATAATTATCATTTCTAAAGAAAATTTTTTTCTTCTAAATTAATTTGACAAAATATGTCAATGTGCTTTGAGAACTTTGTAATTATTTTTGTTCAAACTGAAATGTTACAGATGGCATAAAAGTGAGTGTACCATCAAAAGAATCAGAATGCTTCACCTAAACTGGAAAACATAAAGATGCTTTAACCACTGCTCTCTGATCCTGTTTTTCCAGAGTCAACAAACCAGCAGCAGAACATCTCACTGAAAATCTGCCATCACGCTACCTACTGTTGTCGTCTTAGAGTGAATGAATGATGACCTGTTCCCCCCAGCAAGGTCTTTGGTGGATGGCAGCTATACTCCCTGCATGGCATATCTTTGTGAGGGATGATACTAGGTAGAGTCACTAATCCTCTTGGATGGAGGTTGACGATTGGCATGGGTGATAAGATACGTCCCCCATACATTACAACTGATAGCTCCACCATCTCAAGGAACGTGCAATATCAGTTTCAGTCCATCAGCCTCTTGGCAGTGGTGCCTCAGGACAACCCAGGGCTAACATCCCAAGAAGAATAAGAGATATAATAGTTTTGCATTGATTAGATTAGAAAGAGCACACATAACATGGCTGATTCATCTAAGAATATGATTCAAAAGATGCACAAAAAAGCAAGTTTTAGGCCCAACCAATCAGGAAATAAATACCATTTGATTTCAGCTATTTGACTGCCATCATATAATCAAGAGCAGCTTGACATTCAAAACACACTATAAAATCTGAATCCAGAGAACGCAAACAAATCTGTACCCAAACTGTGTTGAAAGCTTGGTTGATGAAAAACATTTTGTACTTAACATTGAGGAAGGTCTGCAAACTTAAAATTGGGTGAATTGTGAGTGCTTTAACTTGTACTCTGAATATGTTGCATATCTCTAATCATTGCTTGTCATACATATAAAGGGAAGGGTAACAATCTTTATGTATGCAGTAATATAAAATCCCTCCTGGCCAGAGTTACAAAGTCACTTACCTGTAAGGGATTAAGAAGCTCAAATAGCCTACACCTCTTCAGACCCTGACTGATCCAATTATGCTAGCAAAAGGGTGTAGTTTAGACCAGACCATAGGTGTGATGGCATACCCCATAAGGCTTTATGGGGGGTGCCTATAAATATATGTATGACATTACTGGAATATGGTTTTGCTACATAGGCCATGTAACATATCTATGTAATGGTAATGATCTGCTGGATCTGTACATCCTATTTGTATGTATGTGTCTGTTTTGTATTCAAAGTTATGAATATTGGCTATGTGCTTGGTTAGTTGTAAGTAGACTTTGGAAAGCAGCTGAGCAGCTCTCTGAGCAAAGACTATTCTCAGTAAATCCCAGTCAAGAACCAATCACGCTAACAATGAACTTTGTAGACGCTTGTCCACACCCGAGCTTCCCTAGCAATGTGGCCTGGCTGGTAATGAATGGAGTCTGGCTTAGACATGTGACTGGACCATGTGGTTCTGAAACTCCATTTTACAACTGGACTCTGCATAGGAAGGAGGAGGGGGTCTCCATGCACAAGAGGATGTCTATATAAAGCTTGGAGAGATCTCCATAAGCATCTTCCACCTATAAACATCTTTAAGGACCTTGGAAAACCTAGCCCTAAGAGCCTAACTCCCTTTGACATTCAATAGAATTAGGTCCATCAGAATCTTTTGAAAATGGGACTAAATTTTCCTAAATCATGTACGTGCATGTACAAATTTTACCCAATAGCTACCTCTTGCACAATGATGGTTATGAGGCTTCATTAATGTTTGTGAGGTGCTTTGTGCAGAAGGGACCATCATGGTCAACTTCTCTGACCTTCTGCACATCGGGGGCCCCAGAACCCACTCCTGTAATAGACCCCTAACCTGTGGCTGAGTTATAGAAGTCCTCCAATTAGGGTTTAAATAATTCAAGTTACAGATTATCTGCCCTTGACACTAGTTTAAACCTGCAAGTGACACATACACTATGCCACAGAGAATGGAGAATTCTCCTCGCCCGCTGCTGCCAGGGTCTCAGTCAATCTGAATTGGAGACAAATTCCTTCCCGACTCCTTGAGTGAGAGGCACCATAAACTATAGGTCAGGTCCTTAGCTAGTTTAAATTCTCATAGCTTCATGAAGGTCAATGAAACTACACTGATTTACACCAGCTAAGGAAATAGCTACAAGTCCAAAAGCAGTAACAGTATTATTATATGGAAGATCCTATTGGCAATTATCATAATAATAAATGAAAGTCCCCTGAATCCAACCTGGAATTTATACTACACGTTCTCAGAGAAAGAAGGCAGCTTAAACTGAGAGAATAAAATGTTCCTGACACTTCTTGCCATTTGCAGCATCAACACAAAGAGTTGAAGGATCCCTGATTCCACTGTGAAACAAATATTTCCGTAGGAGTTGCTTTGTTTAAATGCACAACTCTGCTTTTGTGTGATCCTCTGGGTCACCCTCTTGAGTGAGAGAACATTGTGTGATGCTGCTTTTAATAACACAGCCAGTGCTGGTTCTGCATTATGTATAAAAGCACTACAAAATGTTCTGAATGAAGAAGCACTTTGTATTGGAGGGGACGGGAAGGGGTAGGAAACTGAGTATCGCTCCTTGGGGACACGTAGTTCCCTGAAAAAGTTCAATTATTACAATTATAAAACAAACTGTATTGCAACTTAATTGGAAACATTACGAACAGCTGTGGAAGAGCAGAATAACAAGCTCATGTTAAAGAGAATATTTCTTTAAAAATATCTGTCATGTTACACCTCTCTCTTTAAATAAAAACAAAAAAGAGGTAAACTTAACGAGAAATCAGACTTGAGATAAGGGATGCGACCAAAATACAAAACCATGGGACAGTACTGAACCTTTATACTACTGATGTTTGCTCTATAGCAGTGGTTCTCAACTGATGGTCCATGGACCACTGCTGGTCTATGGTGACTTTTTAAAAATAAATTTAAAAAAGGAGATGGTCCATGAAAATCTTTTGATTGGCCTGGTGGTCCATGGACTGAAACCATTTGAGAACCACTGCTCTAGGGCTTCCTTTTGTGGAGTGGGAAAATAGCTTTAGATTATTGATACATTTCCCCAGGGATGCTACTGATGAGTCAAAGTATGCCCTGGCCTACACCACTACATATCTATATGTTCCCCAATATAATAGTATCTGAGGATCTCATATCTTCCCTGTGAAGTAGAGAAGCATTATTGTCCTTAATTTATAGATGACTATCTAAACTACAGGGAAATTAAATGATTGGCAAAATCACACAGGACATAAAAATTGAATACAGACCTCCAGAATTCCAGTGCAGTCTTCTTGCTGCTACATCACTAATGTGCTTTGTGCTGTTTTATGGAGTGATGATCCCATCCACTCTGTTCCATTTGGCAGATTTTCCATCTGAATCATAGAATAGCAGGGTTGGAAGAAACCTCAGGAGGTCATCTAATCAAACCCCCTGCTCAAAGCAGGACCAATTCCCAACTAAATCATCCCAGCCAGGGCTTTGTCAAGCCTGACCTTAAAAACCTCCATGGAAGGAGATTCCACCACCTCTCTAGGTAACCTTTTTCAGTGCTTCACCAGCCTCCTAGTGAAAAAAGTTTTCTCTAATATCCAAGCGAAACCTCTCCCTCTGCAACTTGAGACCATTACTCCTTGTTCTGTTATCTGCTACCACTGAGAACAGTCTAGATCCATCCTCTTTGGAACCTCCTTTCAGGTAATTGAAAGCGGCTTTCAAATCCCCCCTCACACTTCTTTTCTACAGACTAAATAATCCCAGTTCCCTCAGCCTCTCCTCATAAGTCATGTGCTCCAGCCTTCTAATTATTTTTGCTGCTCTCTGCTGGACTCTTTGCAATTTATCCCACATCCTTCTTGTAGTCAGGGGCCCAAAACTGGACACAGTACTCCAGATGAGGCCTCACCAATGCCGAATAGAGGGGAATGATCACGTCCCTTGATCTGCTGGAAATGCCCCTCCTTATACAACCCAAAATGTCATTAGCCTTCTTGGCAACAAGGGCACACTGTTGCCTCATATCCAGCTTCTCATCCACTATAATCCCTAGGTCCTTTTCTGCAGAACTGCTGCGTAGCCATTTTTCCCCTAGTTTGTAGCACTGCATGGGATTCTTCCTTCCTAAGTGCATGATTCTGCACTTGTCCTTCTTGAACCTCATCAGATTTCTTTTGGACAAATCCTCAAATTTGTCTAGGTCCCTCTGTATCCTATCCCTACCTTCCAGCTTATCTACAACTCCTCACAGTTTAGTGTCATCTGCAAAGTTGCTGAGGGTGCAGTCCATACCATTCTCTAGATCATTAATGAAGATATTGAACAAAACCTGCCCCAGGACCGACCCTTGGGGCATTCCACGTGATACTGGCTGCAAACTAGCCCTGGAGCCATTGATCACAACCTGTTGAGCCCGACAATCTAGCCAGTTTTCTATCTATGCTATCTTCCCCCCAGGAGGCAATGTTCTCTCCCTCTCTGGACCTTTCAGGCCCCAGATCTCCCACTGGTCCATTAAAAGAGTTCAGTTCCCCTTTTGGGGTGCATCAAGGTCCAGGCCACTTCCCCAGTGGCTAACAGGGAGAAGGAAGGTGGTGACCTGTGCTTGCCCACTTGCCAGGTTCCAGCCCAGGGTCTCTTTATATAGCAGCCATTGCCACAACCCTTTAACTGAAGTGCATCACTGCTACAGTTCCCTGGGGCACTTCTCCATGGCCATGGCACATTTTTCTCAACCTTAGTCCAGGGTCTTGTTCAGGCTGAGTTCCAGCAGCCAGCTCAGAGGTTCTTCTCTCTCCTCCAGGTCTCTGCCAGTATGGCTCTATCTGAGGTCCTGTAGCTCCCTTAGCTGGCCAGGCACACCATCCACACTCCTCCAGCTCCACCAAGAAACCAGATATCTAGACCTGCAGATCCTTTTATGGGAGCCTTCTGGGCCCTGATTGGCTGCTCCCTGTGGCCTCCCTGATTGGATGCTTCATCGCAACCATTCTAGGGCACTTGGACGACTTCTCCCCTGTTCCTCTCCGGGATGGGTAGGACCTCACAGCCTTCTGGATGGCCTCAAAGGGTCTAGTATTGCCCATCACAGGAGTCAAGAAGTTAAAGTCCCTCAAATGGAAAAAGGCAAATCACAAGAGTGACTGATGCCGGTTCCTTTGATCTACTATTATGTAAATGGAACCATAGCACATGAGGGGAAGATGTGATAGACTAGAATAAGCATTTTGCAATAGATTGGGACGATCCTGAGAACATGGGTCAGCATTAATGAGTTTTCAAGGTTTGGGAGGACTAGTTCCAGCGCAGCCTGTTAGGCCAGTGTTAACTCTTATTTGTTCATACTTAGATTCTAAAATCCATATATTGTCTAATGGTGCTTATTGAATAAAAGAGTTCTGTATATCACTCTCAGACCTGTGAGTAGTGCTCTGAGTAGAATTCCTGAAACTGCTTTCTCTGAACCATGCTCTACTTCAGACACGTGTTTGGCTTAATAGTGCTTAGTCATATATTCTGTTGGTGAGAGAGACAAGCTTTTGAGTGTACTCAGTGCTCTTCTTCAACATGGTTGCTACAGCACTACTTACAAGAAAGGGTGATATTGAATGTAGCTGTTTAAAATGGAAACTAGCCCAGACTTGAAGAAGAACTCCATGGAAAAGCAAAAGCTTGTCTCTCTCACGAACAAAAGTTGGTCTCACCCACCTTGTCTCTCTAATATCCTGGGAGCAATACAGCTACAACACCGAATGCAGAACTCATTCACATAGAAAGAAACACATTTCCTCCACTGCAAGAACTGTTGGGTGAAATCCTATGGTGTGTGTTATAGAGGTCAGACTGGATGATCTAATAGTCCCTTTCAGCCTTAGAAACTATGGATGAGTTCTTTGCCCTATTAAAGTTTCTGGGAGTTTTGCCAGAATTTCTCCCTATGTATCTAAACAGTAAGGAGACCACTGATTTTTTAAAAAAAATTCCCTCTAAACATATTGAATCTCTTCTTTCCTACTAGCAGCAAATCCTAATACTTTACCTTTTATGTCAGTATTAACATTAGTACATTAAGTGGTTTCCAAGGAGTCAAGCAAACAGAAATCAGTCCTTATCAACAGAGGTTACAAATATACTCTGCAATTTAACATACATATGGTGCTGCATAAAACAGAGAGCATCAGCAAGCCAGATCAAATGAGGATAAAGGAAGAGGATAGACAGGTTCTGTGTTATCTTTCAAAGAGGTAATTGCAGTTTTCCATATTGATAATATAATGGCACAGATTCCACTCCCAGTTACTCTCTTCAAACCCTAAATAACACCATTGACTTCAGTGATGTCACTGTGGATTTACATACTTATAACAGAGGACCGATGTATTTTGGTCTGATATATTTTAGAGAGACAAGGTAGACAAGGCAATATCTTTTATTGGACCAACTTCTGTTAGTGGAAGGTACAAGCTTCAGAGCAACACAGAGCTCTTCTTCGGGTTTCAGCAAGCTCACCATCAGAAGCCATCTATCTATTTGACATGCAGACATTTTCTGCCATTGGAACTATAACTCTCCACTATTATTTTTTCCAAAATATCAGCACGGAGAAGGAGTTTGGGGATGAATTAACTTTTCCATTTGACTTCAGCTGTTAATATTTATGAGCCAGATTATCAGCTGTTGTGAATTGGCTTAGTTCCACTAATGATCATTTGTATTGTCATAGTGTCTAGAAGACCTAGTCATGGACCAGGAAAAATTGTCCTAGGGACTGTACTAACATAAAAAATGTCCCTGACCAAAGAGCAAAGTATAAAACAAGAGACAACAGATGGGTATAGACAGGCTGATATGAAGGAGGAAACAAGTCAATATAATCAGCATAATTGGCTGTGGTCTCAACACCACCCCAGCCAGATTCATTCAGGGTTGGGCCTAAAGTCAGCATCTATTCCCATGACTAAAGACTTGAACTTGAGAACACTTACTACCAGACTTGGGGATTATATCTGTGAGCTTTCCCGATGATGTCAATGGAATGATGCACTGCTAAGCAGCCATCAATGGGATGATAGTAAGTCCCATAGAAAGGGTTCTTTGGATTGGACCTGAGTTTATCCAAAGGACACATGATGATTTAGAATTTCAACTCCTATTACCAGTGATGCTTCCTTCACAGTAAAACCCCTGCTGTCTCTTTTGAAAATGTATCCCTGTAACATGTCAGATTGAGAAAACAGAGCTACTCTGTGAATGGCGGATGGGAGGAGAAAGGAAGATGGAGGCAAAAACCAAAAGGGTAGGGGCGAGAGAGATGCTGTTGAATTGGTGATGACTTTCTTTAATGGATAACTCCTAAAGGCAGCATATCCTGGTAGCAGGTGAAACTGCTGGTGGGTGAAGAGGAGGCGGCTTGCTTCCACTCAGCAGCACCAGTGGACCAATGTCATTAAAAAAACCCATTAGAATTGCCCAATAGGACCATCCATAACAACAGCAAACTCCCATTGGTCTGGGAGACACTAGAGTGCCATTTTAGGGAGTAAGTCCTTATCCCACATCAAATCCACACTCTAAAAATGTGTGCTGACTACAAGGGTCCATATGTATATATTTTACTGATCTATCGATATATTTTTCTTCATTTCAAAAACTTGACAATCACTAGTGTGAGCTAATAATTAAAACGGGTGACTAGAAGTCATCATACCTGGCTTCCAGTCCTAAATCTTTCCCTGTTTCACTATATAATCTTGGTCAATGACTTAATCTCTGTCCCTTGTTTAACAATCTGTAGAACAGATATTATAATACTTACTTACATCACTGGGGTTTTGTGACTTAAAGTCTGCAGAGCAATTTGAGAACTATGCATAAAATACCTTATAAGCACAGAGTAATAGTAGTAGAAATAATAGTCTCTTTACCTATGGTAGATTTTTCTCACAAATTGCAGGTCTGTAAGGTACATGCACAGGGAACCTCTATGCAGTAAATCCTACAGAAAACCCATTCAAGTCATTCAAATAAGATTCTAACAGAGAACAAACTTGGAATAAATCTACAATCTATATAATGGAAAAGGAGTGAGGTGAATCGGACACTGTATGTCCCAAGGAATCAGACAGAATGTAGTCAGCTCACTCATCTGTATCAATGCATTAATGATTTATGTAGCTTTTAATTTACAACACAGACATATCTAAAATAATCAGGTAGAGGCAGGCATTAAAATTCACTGCATGGGTCATAAAATGATTAGTTATTCAAGTGACTTCAGATTTGTATTTCATTAAAGAATAATTTTAATTTACTTTTAAACAGTTTATATACAGAGATTTAAGAACTCTTGGAAGATGATTATGCAAAACTCCTGCTTTTATGCATTCAATATATTTGAGACACATTTTTTTGTTGCAAGCTGTATTAATTTGTTTGAAAGCACATGAAAAATATGGCTCAATAATTTCAGGGGGGGAAGCTTTAGTTTACAAAAAAAAGTGGGTCTATATTATTATTATTTACATTTTATATGCATGCATGAAAACAGATTTAAGACCTAAGGGGCAGCTATTCTTCCCTCTGATCCAGTCTAGTTGGCCCCCCACCCTCCCGCAATATAACAATCTCTCAAACCACAGCTGAAGTGGTTCAGCTGCTTTTAAACAGTACATTCTACACAGCAATGGATTTGTTGCTTCATTGCAAATGTTTATTTTCTACTGCCTTTCCTGATCAAATGCTGCAACAATCTGTAAAAACAATAGCAAGTCTAGGGGCAGTTTAACTCCAGATTAATCTTGCCCAGGCTATTAAACACCTACTTTTTTTTGGTAAATGCTTTTGCAATAAACAATTTCAGATGCCTCCCTCAACTCCGAGAACTAACACAATTATGTCAAAAACACTGCCATTATCAACCTTGTCGGGAAGGCGGTGTAGCTCATCATGTAAGTAGCCGTTGTGTTCTGTTTTTTAACTAGTTCTTTATTCACTTCTATGTCCTACCCTGGATCTCTGTAGCTTTTACCTTAAGCAGATGCCTGTCATGTGGAACTTTATTGAGGGCTTTTTGCGACTCCAGATAAATCATGCTGAATGCGTTGACACCGTCAAACTTCTCTGTAACCTTCTCAAAGTCAAAAGAAGTGAGGCAGGTTCTTTCCCTTCCATATTCACAGTCTGACTTATCTCCCTTTGAGAGGACTTCAGGCCACACCTTCAGCTGGTGGAAAATGATGCTGCTCCACTGAAAGCAATGGGACTTTGCTGATTTGCACCGCATGAGGATATAGCCCTATAACTCTGTTCCTTTGTATACTGAGCAAAGTTTCTATTTTTTATACATCTTGTAAATGCCCAAGTTAAATGATTCAATGAATGCATATTTAAAAAAGAAATATACCTTCAGATACCTAAGTTATTGACGACAGGATAATACCCCCTCTATATGTCACTTCCCCATTTTCCTCCTACATTCACCTAATGTGAGCTCTCCATTTTGTACATAAAAATAAATGATTGGAAATGACATTTTAAAACTTAGAGCTGAACATTGGTACACTCTGTTACTCACCTGCATCACCTCAAATCAGAGTCTTCAAAGACTTTTATTGGATATTGGCATAACTCTAATTTTGTCATTTGGAGCTAAAGGTGCATTTGTCAGGTCCATCAATGGTTATTAGCCAGGATAGTCAGGGATGCAACATCATTCTCTGAGAGTCCATAGCATCTGAGGGTCAGAAGCTGGGAGTGGATGACAGGGATAGATCACTCAATGATTCCCTGATCTATTCATTCCCTCTCAAGTACCTGGCACTGGCCACTGTTGGAAGACAGGACACTGAGCTAGATGGACCATTGTTCTGATCCAGCCTGGATGTTCTTATGTTCTTATCATAGAATCATAGAAGATTAGGTTGAAAGAGGCCTCAGGAGGTCACTTAGTCCAACCCCCTGCTCAAAGCAGGACCAATCCCAACTAAATCTTCCCAGCCAGGGCTTTGTCAAGCTAAGCCTTAAAAACCTCTAAGGACGGAGATTGCACCACCTCCTTAGGCTGTTCTCAGTGGTGGCAGATGACATAACAAGGAGCAATAGTCTCAAGATGCAGTGGAGGGAAGTCTAGGTTGGATATTAGGAAAAGCTATTTCACTAGGAGGGTGATAAAGGAATAGGTTACCTAACTCCATCCTCTTTGGAACCCCCCTTCAGGTAGTTGAAGGCTGCTATCAAGTCCCCCCTCACTCTTCTCTTCTGCGGACTAAATAAGCCCAATTCCCTCAGCCTTTCCTTGTAAGTCATGTGCCCCAGCCCCCTAATCATTTTTGTTGCCCTCTGCTGGACTCTTTCCAATTTTTCTACATCCTTTCTGTAGTGGGGCCCCAAAATTGGACACAGTACTCCAGACATGGCCTCACCAGTGTTGAATAGAGGGGAATAATCACTTCCCTCTATCTGTTGACAGTGCTCCTACTAATGCAGGCCAAGATGCCGTTAGCTTTCTTGGCAACAAGGGCACAGTGTTGACTCATATCCAGCTTCTCATCACTGTTATCCTCAGTTCCTTTTCTGTAGAACTGTTGATTTGCCATTTGGTCCCCAGCCTGTAACAGTGCATGAGATTCTTCCGTCCTAAGTGCAGGATTCTACACTGGTGCTTGTTGAACCTCATCAGATTTCTTTTTGCCCAATAGGCCCAATTATGTTTGGCCCTCTTTGAGAAGTGGTCAGTGAATATGTTCCAGTAAAGAAGATCCAGTCCCTTTTATGATCCCAGCTCCTCTCTGCTCATATTGAATCAACAAGAAAGGAAAAGTTCAACTTGGAAGAAGGCCTCACCTTTAGACATCAGATATGCAGGTCTTTGGAAAAAAATATGGTCCTATTAGACATGTAATTATACAATCTTTAATGTGTCTTTCATGCTGTCCCCCAACTATGGCAAAAATGGTGTCATTCTCCCTAAAGCACAGATAGTAAAAGAATGTCATCTTACTGAGTGTTCTCTGCCTTGAACTCCTTCTAAATGTGCCCGTTTCACAAGCTCCATTGACAGCTCTTTTTCAGCACCGTAAGCTTTCCTTGGCTGTCCTATTTTGCATAAGAGCTCTCATCCCTTTTTATAACTGTATACAGACATCGGGCACAAGTCCTCCTCGGATGTTGGGCTTTTTGCCCTTAATTGTCCCAGGGTGGAATCTCACAAGTATCCCAGCCTTAGACCTGAACCTTGTTACAATATGTCCTGTAGACCAACCACCTGCCTTCAGATTTGAATGGGTTTTCTGGCAACTGTGTTTTGCTCTTTGGGAACCTGTGATAAGTAATATAGCGAGCAGCCGACTTCTTAAATCTGTTTCTGTTCATCATTTGGAACTAAGCAATGAAAAAAAAAGACTTTATAACAAACATCCTATCCACGTGTCTCTTTTTCCTCAGGTACTGACGTCCCATAACAGCATTCTAGGCAGGATGAGCTCCTAAAGACATCCCTACAGGTACATTTCAGTGTGGGTTTCTTACCAGTGCCCTCTGACTCCCCTTAAAATAAATTTTTTGGGGGGTACATCTACAATTCAAGCTTGAGGAAACCTACCTCTGATCAAACTCTGAGCATGTAGCCGCAGCGGTGAGACCACCCGGAGGAGCTGATCTCCCTAAGTAAGATTCCCCTTTCAGACACTAGACTTGTATTTGGGTGGCTAGTCCACTGTGCAACCATGGCTATATTCTAATTTTAATGCACTTCCTCCATCAGAGCTAGCGCAGCGATGTCTTCTGGAGCTGGGAATAACTCTCCCAGCTTAAAGTGTAGCTGTACCTTTTGTCTACACCTTGAGAAAGGTCTAACACAGATCAATGGCTGGAAGTTAAAGCTAGACAAATCCAGACTGGAATAAGGTATAAAATTGCTGACAGTGAGAGTAATTAACCAATGGAACACTCTGCAAAAGACTGTGGTGGATTTCCTAGCACTAGACATTTTAAAATCAAGACTGGATGGTTTTCTAAGAGATCTGCTTTAGGAATTAGTTTGGGGAAATTTTCTGGCCTGTATGAGACAGGTCAGATTAGATGATCACAATGATCCCTCTTAATCCATCCACACCACCTACGTCTCACTGTCCTCCTGGATTATCTAGCAGAACCGCAAGAGTCCTCTCTTCTCCATCCCCACCATTGGAAATGGTTTGAGGCCTGGCCAGGAGATGGGCTAGAGCCATTAAAGCTGCCACTGCTGACATTGTCTCTTAACAACCATTAGTTAGAAGCTGTTAGTGAGTATTGGAAATTATCTCCTCCTCCTGGATATGAGTGAGCGGTCTCTGATAAACAGACCAACCCCAGTGATGAAATATCCATTCCCATATACGGTGCAGACACACCACATTAGGGAAAGATCCAGATGCACTAGTAATAACTATAAAAGAGTTCCCCCACATTTGTCACAAAAGCTGACTAAAGTTGATGGGGAAAAGCTCCCACTGATTTTGGTGTGGTTTGGATCAGGCATTTGTTTAACATGGCAAAGTAATCTGTGACAGGCCTTCACAAGGTGTAACCTTCTCCTTGCCACCAGTGAGCATGTAATTACTCACCCCTCACTCCCTGGGCCACCCCTTTCTGACTGGGAGAAGTATCGGGCATTAAGCCCTGTTGTTTGGTGCACCCCCGTCCCACTCAAAGCATACCTAACCTGGCTGCAGAGAAGGTCGGGCAGGCTTTACCCCTCCAGGGCCACATTATAACCAGCCACACCCTTCATCACACTCATGGGGCAGAACCATCCTGAATATACATTGCAAAATCTTCCTGCTTGAGACAGTCTTTCCCCCATAAGTGACATTCACCATATTAAACCCCTTCTATACGTAAACCCCTATTAACCCCCCATCCCTCCCCTAAAAAAACCCTATCCAAAGCAGAATTTTGACCCTGAAAAAGACAAAAGTACCAGAGACTCTAAGGGGTCTGCTAGGGACTTTGCTATTGATTTTTCTTGGAAGGCACTCAGGAGGAATTTGGACACCTAACTTCTATTGATTTCAGAGGGAGCTAGGCCCCTAAGTACCTGTCAGGATCTGGGCCTCAGCTTATATGGGAAATTGGAGGAGTAATAAACCAGAAGATAGGTAGACCCACAACAATTTCCCTCTGTTTGGGGCCTTCCCCAGACGTCTACTGCCATGGGTGAATTTGAACTTCAGATGAACTCTCACTTTCTCAAAAGTAATTGTGACAGTTGGAAGGATCTTCCTTTTGATTCTGAAGTATGACTGTCTACCTGCTTTGCTAGCATCCCGCAGAGGAAGACAAATGCTGGTTGCAAAGTTGCCTGCAAGTTATTAAATTGGATGCTGTTCTGACATTAACTACTGACTTTCTCAGATTTGCTCTTACAGTAACAGCCCATGGTGAGACCCATTCTCTAGGGCGTTTGTTCCATCTAAGACTGCCGCAGCTCTGCTGTGCTTTTATTTTAAGGCAAGTGTCTCATGAGAGCCTGGCACTTTATAAGGAAAGTCTAGCAACCTTTTCAGTCTATGCCCTTCCTAAGATGCTAACCCCAGGATAAAGAAAACAAATGAGAGTTACAAGGAAAAGAGAAGCTAATTGAAGACAAAGGTAGCAGATATTCATTTTGAATAAGGGTAGATCCTGGGCTTTGCTTCTTAAATTGGGTGAACTCACATTCTGAAGCCTGTGAAGACTGGTGAACTGTTTCAGATTTGGAGAGTAATGACCAGACACTACATGGGAATCCTGTGCCGTCTGAGTACATAGCCCAGAGAGTACAGTCATGAATCGAGTGCTTGAACTGGGTAACCTGGCTGGGTGTTGTCCAAATGCATTGGATATTTTAGTGCAAAGTGTTGCCAGTAGGTGGTATAGTTGTTTGTTGAGCAATGGAAGCTGCAAACATATTTCTTCTGCTGCTGCTCCCATCAGCCAGAAAAGGGTTTTTGCTTGCACAAATTGCAGGATGTTACACAACCATTCAAGTATTTACACCATTATATATTCAACATACAATGTCCAACCTCTCAAAGAATCCCATCAAAGTCTTCAGGTGTTGTTAATTGCCCAAAAATATTTTTTGGGGGATCCCAAAATATCTGTAGGGAAGCAGTGAGCCTAATGGTCAGAGCACAGGAATGAGACTCAGCAAAGCAGTATTCTATTCCCAGCATCTCAAGAGGACAATCTGGACCTGGATGAATCATTGAAACTCTCAGTGGTTCCGTTTCCCTGATGCACGGAGCGGGCTAGAAAGCAACAATCAAAGCCCACTGAAGACAATGGAAAAACTCCTGTGGACATGGACTTTAATAATGACCTTTATAAAACAGTTTGAGATATTCAGATTAAATGTGCAGGGGTAGAGGGGTTAAAAGTCACAAATAGGAGTTAGGTACCTCTTAGGGTTAGAGTTAAATAATAATATCACTTAATATGGGCTACTAATGGTCCAATCCCATTTATTAAGGCAAAATCAATGGGAACTGATTTCTCTGGGAGTTTTGGCTGAGCAGAGACTGAAGGATTTAGCCCCTAATCATTAAGCTAGAGATGGTCAAACCCCATTCTGTTATGGATGTGAAGTTCAGATCTGCTTCCAGAACCTGGAACAAGGCTGGAATTTGGTTTTGAATTTGGGAAGCAGGTTCTTTATCGGGAATGCATTTTCCTGATGCCTGTGTGTAAAATACCATAGTGGAAAAGGGCATATAGCGGTGAAAAGGATGTGATAGAAATATAGCTGGGACACTCTTCTGCACTGATAGGCAAGGTTGATTTGTCTGAAATGAGAAGGAAGTGGAGTCTCGCTCAGTTCTTGCCACACCTTGAGCGTCCCTCCTGAAGATACATGTTTGCCTGCTTTGGCCAGTTTTCCCCGATTGACAGAGGATTGCCATCTTTGTTCAACATTATATAAATATAACAGTTTTGCTCCCATGCTGCCACCTAAAGATATGTTCAATGATATTGTAAAGGATACTTAAGAGAAAAAGAAGGGTAAAATTTGCCTGCTAGGCAATGGAATTCAGTTGATTTTCAGAAATTAAAAATTCCAGGCCAGAACCTCCAACTAATTGTGTCAATTTATACCAGCTGAAGATCTGGCTCTAAAGTTCCAATTGCTTGAAGGCTTTATTGTTTTTGGTTTCTTTTTCCTTCATCTTTTTTTCCTGAGGAAGAAACTAGGGATCATGCTTTTTTATTAATAAAAAAGCAAAAGAAGGGAATTTGTCTTTATGAAAGAAAATACTATAGATATTTTGCCAAAAAGGACATATAGTGAAAATAGATTAGTTCATTTGAGCAGTATGTGGAAAATATATTTTTCCTGAAGCAGGTGGTGCAAATGGAAAGGATAAGAAGAAAAATGTTCTGAATGGAAAGTATTCTTCAGAATGTGATTTCTCTCATTGAGAGAAGAAGCAGCCAGATATTGTTCAGCTGAGAGCTACGGCATATTCTGATGAGTCCTCTTTGGGTTTTTGCTCTGTATTTTATTTAAACATGTATGCTTTGGTAAAAATACCTGGAGATTTTACATGTATTAACTGAAGAGGAAAATAAGAAGACAAAATGGGATGTTAGGTAATGAAGTGACTGAACGGTTGAGTCACTGGAAACTCGTAAAGTGGTTAGTTTAGCTGTACACATCTCAACCCCTGGACTCTGAAATGAGGGACAACCTACCTTGAAATGAGGGACATCAAATTTTGTATTGAACATGCTATTTAATTAAATGTATATGGGCAAGCATGCAAATAGCCTGATACTTACAGGAAAACTATGCAATGATTGTGTATACTAAAAGCATACTTTATGTGAAAAGTGTACCCATTTACGTTCATGTGAGAGCTGGCCTTGCTCAACTTTCTTGCAGCACAGCAGTGCATGGTGGAGATCCTGAGATGTGATGATGTCATAAGCCAAGACGTGCAACTTGCAACCAGGAAACCGTGCCAGTTAGGTGAACAGGGACTTTGCAATGACAATACAGGACCATAGTCAACTTTAAAAGTCAGGGCTAATGGGACACTTGAGAGGTAAGCTAGCTAGAAATTCCAGGAAAACTCAGAAAGCCTAACCCTACACAATCTTTTCCAACTCCATTATCAATGATGATCTTATTTATAATTTGTTTATAAGCAACATTATTGATTTATATAAAAACATAGGATGTCATGGATTCTGTCTCAAGCGACAGTCAAGGTAGAACTATTCTATGCTGGATCTAATATCTCTCCATCATCATAATAATAGAGTGCATTCTATCTAAGGTACTTGCAGGACCCAATCTTCATCGTATCTGAGAACCTCAGAATCCTTAATATATTTATCCTTGCAATACCCATAAATTATCCCCATTCCGCAAACTGGGGAAATGAGACCTAGAGAGGTGAAGTGATTTGCCTGGTGATTTGGAGGTCAGTGAAGAACTTGAACCAAGGTCTTCCAAGGTGCAAGTTAATGCCCCTAACCTTTGTATATATTTTTTTTCACAAAAAAGACAGGCAGATGGCAACTAATCTACATAACATGTATTCTCAGAAAGTTGTCAAGGACAGCTCTCATGTATATTGTACACGGCTGGTGCTACGGTTTAATGATGGTAGCATGTTGCCATCAGTCACTTCTAGCATTAGAAAGATAAAGAAGGAGACCAAAGCAGACTGTGAAGAACTTCAGAAAGAATCTCACAAAACTAAGTGATAGGGCAACAAAATGACAAATGAAATTTAATGTGGATAAATGTAAATTAGTGCACATTGGAAAAAAAATAACCCCAACTATACATACAATATGACGGGGGTTAATTTAGCTACAACTAATCAGGAAAGAGATCTTGGAGTCTTCATGGATAGTTCTCTGAAGACATCCACGCAGTGTGCAGCAGCAGACAAAAAAGGAAACAGGATGTTAGGAATCAATAAAAAGAGGATAGAGAATAAGATGGAGAATATCTTATTGCCCTTGTATAACTCCATGGTATGCCCACATCCTGAATACTGAGTACAGATGTGGTATCCTCATGTCAAAAAAGATATACTGCCATTAGAAAAGGTTCAGAGAAGGGCAACTAAAATGATTAGGGGTTTGGAATGGGTCCAATAAGAGGAGAGATTAAAGAGGCTGGGACTTTTCAGATGGAAAAGAGGAGACTTTGGGGGGATATGATAGAGGTATCACAAAATTATGAGTGGTGTGGAGAAAGTGAATAAGGAAAAATTATTTACTTGTTCCCATAATAAAAGAACTAGGGCCACCAAATGATATTAATGGGCAGCAGGTTTAAAATGAACTAAAGGAAGTTCTTCTTCACACAGCGCATAGTCAAACTGTGGAACTCTTTGTCTGAGGAGGTTGTGAAGGCTAAGACTATAACAGTGTTTAAAAGAGAACTGGATCAATTCGTGGAAGTTTAGTCCATTAATGGCTATTAACCAGGGTGGGTAAGGAATGGTATCCCTAGCCTCTGTTTGTCACAAGGTAGAGATGGATGGCTGGGGAGAGATGACTTGATCCTTACCTGTTAGGTTCACTCCCTCTGACACATCTGGCATTGACCACTGTGGGTAGACAGGTACTGGGCTGGATGGACATTTGGTCTGACACAGTATGGCCATTCTTATGTTCTTATGAGACTATAATCAATGCACTGTTCACTGATTTCTGGATAGAGTAGGAGTAAAACTGGGGAAAAAAAGGTCTGTCAGATCAGGCCCTAAAACCCAATACAACATTATTTAAGCATTCAAAACCTCCACTTCTAGGTGCAGAAAGCCTTGTGTTACATGGAAATTATTGTGTATACAACATGGTTTAATGTGGAATTCAAAATTACACTGATGCAAAATTAAAATGTGGCTGGGTGTGTCCACAATTAGCAAATCTACTTTGCACTTGTACATTTTACATTGCTATTTTTAAAGGTTGTTTATGCTCACACATTTTTTTTAAATTGGAAGCTGGACAGATTGTGTATATTTCATTATGTCATCACTTTCCAAAATAACATTCACAGTTTCTCTTTTACCAGTTACAAATATTAAGGACTTTTCTCCTGTAAAAGCCATAAGGAAAAATTATTTACTTGTTCCCAGTCAGGCTGTTTTAAACAGTGTGTGTGTATGCACGCGTATATGTGTGTGTGTGTGTGTCCACCAAGAACTGACCCCGTTCCTCCAAACTAAGATATTTGCAGAGTAGTCTAAGGACAAACAATTGCTTTTTCTACCCAGAATGAAAATACCAACATAAAAGTAACAAGCCACGAGCAATCTTTACTTGAGTGTACAGTGCTTACTCATGTTAGTTGTCCCATTGAGATAAAAGGACATAAACCACTGTGCAAAAAGCCAGGAACATAAGGTTTGTGAACTAAGTCCTCAGAACATGACTTGAAAGCGTCTTCAGAAATGCATGGATCTTGTGCTGGCTTTCTGCACAGGGGTGAGTTTGACCCATAGGGACTTCTTGCATGAAGACAAGCCGAATGAATAGGAAAAGCTAGACCAGGGGTCGGCAACCTTTCAGAAGTGGTGTTCCGAGTCTTCATTTATTCACTCTAATTTAAGGTTTTGTGTGCCAGTAATACGTTTTAACGTTTTTAGAAGGTCTCTTTCTATAAGTCTATAATATAGAACTAAACTATTGTTGTATGTAAAGTAAATAAAATGTTTAAGAACTTCATTTAAAATTAAATTTAAATTAAAATGCAGAGCCCCCCAGATCAGTGGCCAGGACCCGGGCAGTGTGAGTGCCACTGAAAATCAGCTTGTGTGCCGCCTTCCGCACCTGTGCCATAGGTTGTGTACCCGTGAGATAGACCATGCATTTGTATTTGTCGAAGTTTTCCTCAGACACCAAATTGCTAAGTGTAGAATGGATGGATGGATAGATATAATCATTTATGACTATAGTCTGTCTTTAAAAAATAATGGGATTTCTATGCTGTGTGTTGCTGTGGACAAACACTTTCTGTCATGCCATAATTGTGTGCCAGCCTCCCATGTATGGTGGAAAAGGTACGTTAATAGATTTTGTTGTGACTTTGATTTTGATTTTGCAACGTCCCTCCTCTTTAAAAAATCCAAACAAACATACATATTGAATTGTAGCAATGGTGAAAGATGTCAGCTGATTTGACTTCACTCGAGGGAGGTGAAAGTTTGAGGGGGAAGATAGGTGGTCCAGATGTTAGAGAACTACTGTGGAATGTGAGAGCCAGGTTGAATTCCATGATCTGCCATCAGGTTCCCATGTAATACTAAGCAGTTCATTTGATCTCTCTGTACCTCTGTTTCTCATCTGTACAATGGAGATTACAGCACTTCCCTATCTCAAGGGCGTGTTTTGAGGCTAAATACATAAGGAGCTCACATATTATCATAATTGGGCCATACGAACACCGCTGATACTGATAGATGCTCAGATAGTCATGAGTGAAATGTTCTGTTTAGAACATTTATATCCCTCACCACCACTACCACCCCATATGCACACACTGACTCACCACTGTGCCACTATCCTGAACTGGAGAGCATAATTCATTGAGCACTTGGCCTCTGTTGAGATACTAACCTTGTAGTGAACTTTATAAATGGGGCACCTACCACCCATGGATTACAATGACACCACCAACTTGTTTCACCCATTCTTAGCTTCCAAGTGGTAGTGACTTTTGAGCAGCACTATTTAGCAGAACCGGATAAGATTAAGTTACCCAAAGGAATGCCACATTAGCTCATTTCCAATGACCCGAGTCATCCAGTCTCCTGTTCTGTATCTTTTATTATTTTTGCAACACAGATCAATGTGTCTTCTTTATTAACAGCTGTGTCTATACCCAACCACCCTTTTGACAAAGACTTTCTTTGTTAAGCTGTGATTCCCTCCTCACACACTTTTTTTAAAAAAAGAACATATGAGTAATTGTGCTCATCATTGTATGTGGAATTATAATAGCCACTATTGAGAATGGGGCTTTGTACAATACAGCCTACTTAATGATGATCTGATGTAAAAATAAACTTGAGGAGGATAGATTTACTAAGCAACAAGATTCCAGAATGCACAGTATATCCTTTGAGGGAAAAATTTAACTGTTATAATAATATAGGAAGATCTCCAAATGCATCTAACCTGCTGAAGTTCTGTTTTGCTGCATATGGGCAACCAGGGCTTCAAGACAGTATTTGGGAGATCCACACCTCTTTCCATTGCCCAACGTAATAGGCACATTATATTAAAGGCATAGACATGGGAGAATATATGTGCCAGATATGGGACTGGAATTTAAATGAAGTAGGGAGAAATAGGAAGGCTGTTCAAGATGAAAGGAGCTGCAGAGGAGAAGGCTCTTGTGCCCCCAGTGATCAGATCCAGGTAAGGGACAAAGCAGAATGAGATGGGTGGACTAGAGGAAGACAAGGTCAGTGAGATGGAGCAAGTGTATGAGTAAAAGTTATGAGTCCCCCTCCAGATCTGATCAAGACAGGATATTAGTTTGTTACAGCATCAGACTACAGAGCCTGTCTCTTTCGTCCATAGATTCCAAGGCCAGAAGGGATGACTGCGATCATCTACTCCGACCAGCTGTATAACACAGGCCAGAGAACTCCCCTGAAATAATTCCTAGAGCAGATTAAATAAAAAATCCAATTTTGGTTTAAAAAATGCCAGTGGTGGAGAATCAACCATGACCCAGGGTAAATTGTTCCGATGGTTAACTACTCTCACTGTTAAGTTATGCCTTATTCCTGTCTGAAATTGTCTAGCTTCAACTTCCATCCATTGGATCATGTTCAGATCTTTCTGTGCTAGACTGAAGAGACCATTATTCCAAATTTTTCTCCATGGAGGTACTTATAGACTATAATCAAGTCACCCCTTAACCTGCTCTTTCTTAAGATAAATACATTGAGCCTCTTGAATCTATTGCTGTGGGGCATGTTCTCTAATCCTTTAACCATTCTTGTGGCTCTTCGCTGAACCTCATCTAATGTATCTACATCTTTCTTCAATTATTAATACCTGAACTGGACACAGTATTCCAGCATCAATGGCACCTGCTAAAATAATCTCTCTATTCCTACTGGAGATCCCACAGTTTATTCCTCCAAGGATTGCTTTAGCTCTTTACACCACAGTGTCGCACTGAGAACTCGTGTTCAGAGGATTATCAATCACAACCCCCACATCTTTTGCAGAGGCACTGCTTCCCAGGATAAAGTTCCCCCATCCAGTAAGTATGGCCTACATTCTTTGTTCTGAGATGTATATGTTTACATTTAACAAGATTTAAGCACATATTGGTTGCTTGCACCCAAGTTACAAAGCGATCCTAATTGCTCTATACCAACAACCTGTCCTCTTCATTATTTACACTCTCCCCATTTTTGTGTGATTGAAAACTCGATCAGTGATGAATTCATGTTTTCTTCCAGGTTATGGATAAAAACATTAAACAGCATTGGCTTAAATGTTCAATAGCGTTCAACCTGCACTGACTTCTACTTAGCTTTGAGGTTTCTGGTTTGATCCCTGTTGTTGGCTAAGAAGAGTGCCTATCATTCAACCTCATGGAACTGTCTACAAATTGGGTAGAGGGAGATGACTTTTGAAATGGATCTTTACATGCTCATCAAGATATCTTACTTGGTATATTTTCAATGCATGGCAAGGGGATTTTAGCTACACAGCTCCTGTTAACCCCTGAATCCTAAATAAATGTGAAAATTCAGGCTGAATTCCTGCTACTTTTGCAGTATGAGCAAACCCAGGGGGAAAAAACCTGCTATAAGAACCTCTGGAGGGAAAAGAGGACCAAAAAAGATGCTTCTCCACCTTCTTCCCACCCCCCATCATATGCCTCTTCATGGACGCTTTCCTCCAGCTCCTCAGTAGCTTCAGAATGGGAGGTAGAAGCTATTCTTAGGCTATGTCTACATTACCATGGGATTGACGCTACTTCAAACGATGCATTGGAGGTTGATTTACCAGGTCTTGTGAAGACCCGCTAAATCAATGACAGAGTGCTCTCTAGTCGGCTCCAGTACTCCACCAGGAAAGAGAGGTATAAGGTAAGTTGACGGGAGACGGATATAGACACCAAAGTATGTCAACATTGCTGGAGTAGCATAGCAAGACTAGCATTATTTAGGTCGACTTACTGTGGCAGTGTACACATAGCCTTAGCAACATGTTTCTTTTGTTCCTATGCCCAATACTTAGGTTCTCCCAAATCAACTGACATAGTGAAGCTGAGAACTCTGTGGCTGCCCTCCATGAATTCCAAGGGTGCAGGCATGGCTTCTGAACTTTTCTGGTTGTCTTAAGAACAAGGAAGGCTTCAGGGCTGCATGGAGTGGAAGTGCCCAAAAGATCCCCAACTTTCCATATTATTTTCTGGCCCTACCCACTCTGTACCCACAAAGGAGGTATAATGTGTGTATAAACTCTTGGAGCCCCAGAGTTTTTCTATTAAATCTTTCTCCCTCCCTCCATTCACATACCCCTGCCAGATGGCAGTATACCCAACACACACTCTATAGTTTAGAGAACTTTCCACGTCATATCTCCATGCTACCATCAGTACTCAGATGGCATATCATCTTATCATTCATGAAGTCCCATTGTAACTCATGGGAATGTTTGTATTAGCTTAAGGAGGTACTCAGTGGAGAGAGTTCATCTATGTGCAGACGGCAAGCAAAAATAACCCCTCCCTCCACGCGCACACACAGTAAGGACACATTTTTTTTCAAATTTGAGGACTGAACTGCTTCGTAAGTCTCATGACATTTTTGCACAGGGTGCATGGGGTAGAAATAGGTGTTGGTATTAGCCAACTAATGCAGGTCCACATTTGACCTTATCAACCTTGAAAACATGTCTTTCACACTTTCTGATTGTCAAATGCGCTGCAGGAAGCAATCAGTTGGATGTAAACATTTTGAGTACAGCAGTTTATAGCCATTGCAGGGCAATGTATAATGAAACACTCCCAAATAAAGAGTGGACAAAAGTACATCCCTATTAAAGGTATAGATTTATTGACCTACTGATGTGTTTAAAAGGTCTCCATTCTAATACTAGGCTATATGTAAATAAGAACAATTGAAAGCAAAGGACAAACTGACAGGAAACATTGAAACAATGTGACTTATTCTGGCTTTCCATAATTGCATTTCAGAATGCCAAATTATTTTTAACCTGCACTAGTCTCTCTTCCCATATTCCTTTAATATGATAGAACAAATCTATTTCCATGAAAACTATTTATATCAAAATAAAGTCTGTGTCTGATCACTCCAGGCTGAATCATTTTAATGGATTTTTTAAAGGACAGAAAAATAAGAATTTATGGAAACCATTTTTTTAAAAATTGGAAATAAGGAAGAACTGAACATTTGAAAAATCAAGAAATGGACTCCTCAACATACATTGACATTATTTTTTTAAAGAAAAGTACATTTCGTGGTTCCCTAATTTTAAACTTTTTTCATTCATTGATGTCCATAAATTCTTGTTCTCAACCTATAAGAATAAAAATAATGTGATGAGGTATATAATTATGATTTCTGGGTCTACATCCAAGTCTATAAAACTGAAGAAAGAATGTATCTTTTAACATTATAATAAAACATCTGTGGAACTCACTGCCACAATATGTTATATAAACCAAAAGCTCAGTAGACTTCTGCAAAGGATGAGATACTTATGCAGATAATGAGGCCATCCACAAATGGGATCTATATCTATCTATCTATCTAATCAATTCTCATGCTTCAGTGTTGTTGTAACCATGTAAGTCCCAGGATATTAGAGACATAAGGTGGGTGAAGTAACATCTTTTATTGTACTAAGTTCTGTTGGTGAGAGAGCTTGAAAGCTTGTCTCTCTCACCTACAGAAGTTGGTTCAATCAAAGATATCTCCTAACTTGTGTCTCGCATGCTTCAGGTCTTAAAACAACCAGGAGCTAATGGGGATCAGGAAGTAATGTTTTTGCAGGCACATTATTCCATAGCTGCTCCTTATGTTTTTTTTTTTTTTTTGTATCTTCCTCTGAAGCCTCTAGTACAGACGTCTATCAAAGAAACACAATACTGGGTCAGATAGTCTACTGATCTGATCTAGAGTAATATAGTAATTCATTAAAATGGACAATACTGTTTTGTATAACTGCCATTTAGTTCTGATTCAAATTAAATGATAAAGCATTTGCTCAGGAGGCCTGACGGCAAATAAATATTATTTGTCCAGCCTGTGACAGAGATGTCACAGATTTGTTCCTTTAAAAAAAAAAGTCAGAAATCAGGGTCTGTGGCAGACCCAATCTCTGGGCAATCTAGCAAGAACAGGCCTGTAGAACACGGCTTGATTGTCTACGCTGCCTGATTAGCGGGAAGAGCCAGGAGACCAGCTAGTAAGCCCAGCAGCAGGAGCAGTTTGGTGGCTGCTCAGAGCACTCACCAAATGGCTGTGACAGCTTCTCTGCCTGCTTATTCCCATCCTTGCCTCCGCAGTGCCCGGCTCTGAACCTTGGCTCTGGCATCTGGTGTCTGATTCTGGCTCTGAACCTGGGCTATTATCCCTGGCTACCAATTCCAGTTCCAAACACTAGGCATGACCACCCACGTCCCAATCTCAAATTAAAAAAATTGTTCCATTTGGAAAGATTCTACTGGTTTGTCAGAGATTCCCTATACTGAAAACAGAGAATGTCAGCACAAAAGAGAGAAACTTTCTTAACTGCACCCACTGCGGATAGGTAATGATTCATTGACCAGATACTGCTTATTTGAGAAAAGAATGATAGTTTGGAAAAGGGAACTTGAGCATAACAAATTTGGGGAGTAACAACTTGTCCTGATGTTTCACTTACAGTAGCTCTCTGGCCCCTTGATTTCACAAAATAAAATTTGCAGCACTCCCAGGTGACAAAAGACAAAGTTGTCTCAACATTTAACTTCTAAGAGTAGCCCAGGAGAAAATAGAGAAAAAAGTGGAAAGAAAATGGTAAAAGACAGAATGCTGAGTTCTAGGGGAAAGCAATGAACTTCTTCCTTCGATGTGGGAGTGAGAGCCAATGATTATGGCTGAAGTTGAAATGAAAACAAAATACAGCCAAACCAAGAATGCTGCAGTGCTGGAAATGAAAACATAAGGAGTGTCCTACAGCATTCAGGTATTTGCAACCATGGGAAGAATAACTGGCTTGATGATGTAATTAGGAGGCTTCCCTTTTGTACAACTCATAAGGTTGTCCACATTGCAGCTGGGGGTATGAATAGCAACTCAATTATACATACCTGTGCTGTCCGTAATCTAATTAGCTCGCTAAAAATAGTGGTGATGATGCTGTGCCATGAGCAGTACAAACAAGTTTGTATCCAGAGGCATTCGACGGGCTTGTCCAGCTCATGCTGAACCACAATATTTTCAGTGAGCTCACTAGAGCAGTGTTTCTCAACCAGGGACCAGCTTGCTGCCTTCCTAATCTGTGTCAGGGAGATCTCAGGGAAGTGTAGTCCATGGACCACCTGTAGAAACACACTGAGGTAGAGTACAGAGGGGACGGAAAGTGTACACAAGCTTCCATTCACACCCCTGAGGGCAGTGAAGATGTATTTTTAGCATGTACAGGGATCTCTTACTATAATCAGTAAAATGTAATGCCAGACTCTTCATGTATCAACTTGCTATTTACAATTAAGTACAAATATGCAAACCATTTTGAGTGACGGAAGAAAGGACCCAAAGTCCCAACCTTTCACTCGACATTCAGATGGAACCTTTTGAGGTTTGAGAATGCTTGTTTATATTGTGTTTTCAGCCTTTTTTTGTTTTTTGTATATGTATATGATCAAAACTTTACTGCAATTGTTATTTATTTAAATCAATGAGCTTATGCGAATGCTAAAGTTAAGCATCTGCTTTCATTTGAGTATTGGTGAATTGGGGCCTAAATTTAATAAAACCTTGTAAAGATGGAATAACTCAAATGAAGCAAACAAGTTATTTTTTTTCTCAGTAGTCTTTACCGAGGAAGAAGCAGAAGCTATTTCAGATTTTGTGAGAACCCATCCTTGTGAGGTTTCCCATTCAGTTTCTGAACCCAGGAGGTTCAGAGGTGATGGTTTTGGATAAGGATCCACACACTTCTGGTTGACTATCTAAATCAAGCCTGAACGTCAGAGATTTTAAGGGTTGTCCCATTGCGAACTTTCACAACCATGTATAAGGCAGGGGTCTCTAACTCACCTTAAAAAAACAAACAAACAAGAAATAGGTCTGTGCTAAAAAGTGAATTCAGCAAAACCTCCATCTAATATCTTTTTTTTTAATGGCCAAGTTTAGATTTGTGGAAAATGATGAATAACTCATCAAAAATGCGGCATTGCCCTAACTGAACTTTTTTTAAAAAATCATATTTTATATAACAACATCTGTTTGGGGAAGTGACCATCTTCTTCTTCTGTGTTTGTACAGCATGTTTCCCAACGGGCTGCTCGTTTGTAACCTGCTCTCCTAGGTGCTACCACAATACCAATGATGATGACAGTGATAATGATCAATATTGTCTAATTGCTTTTAGCCCCCCCAAAATTTAAAAAAATAAAAACCAGAAAAGTAATATGGTTGCAATATTAAATGTTGAAAAGTGGCTTATTGCAGAATGAGCCAGGTTCTGCTATGCTTATTCTGAGTAGCATTTTACTCCGTGAGTAGTTCCGTTGAAATCACTCAAGGATGGCACTACTCAATGTGAGGGTTTCGGAATGTGGCCCAAAGGAGCAAAAACAATTGACTTTCCTAAGTATCTTAGCTACACATTTTATTATGCATAGCAGGTGCCCTGAATCTATGTTTACATGATAGCATAGAATGGCTCAGAAGGTAATAGGTTTTGCCTTTTAAAAGAATTTGCATTATAAAAAATGTATTTAAGTGGAAACAGATCTAACGTAATACACATTTTAAAAAGCTGTCTCGAAATGTATTTACCTGGCAGAACAGCTGTTCTGGTCTCTTGAGTAAATAATTAAATGTTTTAAAGAAACTGCACATATACACATTTACCAGATAGACCTGAACAAATAGAGCCTATTTTTTCCCAGTAATTGACCTGGTAGGGCACATAGCTTCTGTCCATGCTTGGAATAGGTAACAGCTTTTCCTGCCAGGACAGGAGTGACTGTGGTCTCCATCATTTTCTAAGTATCTCCTGAGAAACATCCCATCAGATGTAAGTTCTCTGTTTAAGCCAGTGGAGGACGGGCATGGGAAACAACAGTAGCATTGCACACCAGTCTGCCAGCTTCTCTAAGCCTGACCTTGATGGACCACATTGCATGCATACTGCCCATGTAACATTGGTATCTTCTGAAGAAATGCCTACGGATGGCAGAATTTATTTACAGCTGGATCTTACTGGAGGCAGATCTGGAAAAAAATCATGTTATTTCAATGAATCATTTATAGTAGGTGCATTACCTGCAAATTGAAGGAAGTGATTATTCCCCTCTATTTGGCACTGGTGAAGCCACATTTGGAGTACTGTGTCCAGTTTTGGTCCCCCCACTACAGAAGTGAGGAGGACAAATTGGAGAGAGTTCAGCAGAGGACAAAGAAAGGATTAGGAGGCTGGGGGATATGATTTACAAGGAGAGGCTGGGGGAACTGGGATTATTTAGTCTACAGAAGAGAAGAGTGAGTGGGGAGTTGGTAGCTGCTTTCAACTACCTGAAGGGGGGTTCCAAAGAGGATCGATCTAGGCTGTTCTCAGTGGTAGCAGTTGACAGAACAAGGAGTAATGGTCTCAAGTTGCAGTGGGGGAGGTCTAGGTTGGATATTAGGAAGCACTATTTCACCAAAAGGGTGGTGAAGCATTGAAATGGATTACCTAGGGAGGTGGTGGAATCTCCTGCCTTAGAGGTTTTTAAGGTCAGGCTTGACAAAGCCCTGGCTGGGATGATTTAGTTGGGGATTGGTCCTGCTTTGAGCAGTGGGTTGGACTAGATGACCACCTGAGGTCCCTTCCAACCTTAATCTTCTATTACTCAATTTGTCTTCTCAAAGCACTTAGGAGTCTAAGTCATGGACTAAGATGCCATTGTTCTAGGTGTCATACAAACACAGAACAAAAAGACAGACCCTTCCCCAAAGAGCCCCATGACTACTTTCCTGGCTGTGGAGGATCCTGTGGAAGAGATTTCTAGAGTCTCAGATATTTTCTTAGGAATAGACCAAGCTTTGCATGTCACAAAAGCCAAACAGTACAGCTGGGATTTTGTAGAATCATAGCATATCAGGGTTGGAAGAGACCTCAGGAGGTCATGTAGTCCAATCCCCTGCTCAAAGCAGGACTAACACCAACTAAATCATCCCAGCCGGGGCTTTGTCAAGCCTGACTTTAAAAACTTCCGTGGAAGGAGATTCCACCACCTCCCTAGGTAACCCATTTCAGTGCTTCACCACCCTTTTGGTGAAATAGTGTTTCCTAATATCCAACCTAGACCCCCCCCACTGCAATTTGAGACCATTACTCCTTGTTCTGTCATCTGGTACCACTGAGAACAGTCTAAATCCATCCTCTTTGGAACTTCCTTTCAGGCAGTTGAAAGCAGCTATCAAATCTCCCCTCAATCTTCTCTTCTGTAGACTAAACAATCCCAGTTCTCTCAGCTTCTCCTCATAAGTCATGTTCTCCAGCCCCCTAATCATTTTTGTTGCCCTCCTCTGGACTCTTTCCAATTTTTCCACATCCTTCATGCTCTTCCCTCTCTGATAGCAAATCATGGATGATGCTGGGGAAGGTGTTAATACCACATATCTTCTTAGCTTCCACAGGTGAAGACAATGGTGGACCTAGCAGGACATAGCACTGACTTATTCCAGTTTGTTGCTTCATCGGGTTTTGCCTTCACACAGCTTTTATACTGATGTAGCTCACTGACTCCAACTGATTTTCTCTTGGTCTAACTCACTGCAGATGAGAGAGCAAAAATCCAAATGCACCCACAAACCAGTGTGTTAAAAATCTGGATCTGAATTGTTCACCTTTCTTGGGAAGTGATTCTAGCAATACACATACTAGAGTGGGTTAACACTTTTTTTCAAAAGTTCTTTTCTAATTTAAATATTCATTAGCTTCAACCTCCACCCCCAATTTCCAACTATTTATAGTGCTGGTTGAAACTTTCTATATATGGTGAAATTTTAAATTAAAAGCAAGAGTGAAACTCTGGATTTATCTTTTGGAGGGGATGGGGGAAAGAGAAAAAGTCACGATATTTATTTTCCTTTTTTATTTTGGACTAGCTCTAACATGCCCAGAACATAATTCTTCCTCAGACTTTCCTTCTTTCAGTTGAATAAAACCTTCTACTTAACTGTGGCGCCTACTTGTGTATCCAGAGGTAAACTAGCATATTTCCTGGCAAGAGTGACAATCACAGGTAAAACTCAGAATGGTATTCGGTAACCCTCATGGTGTTTACGATACCTTTGTACAACTAATCAGTTTCCTGCTGCTTTGGCAGAGACCTTATGTAAACATAGCCCCTCCTCCAGCAGTGACTCTGGGACATATTTCAGAGTGGTAGCCGTGTTAGTCCATATCAGCAAAAAACAATGAGGAGTCCTCGTGGTGCCTTAGAGATTAACGAATTTATTTGGGCATAAGCTTTCATGGGCTAAAACCCACCTCATCAGATGTATGGAGTGAAAAATACAGTAGCAGTATATGTATGAAAAGATGGGAGTTGCCTTACCAAGGAGAGGAGGGGCCAGTGCTAATGACGCCAATTCAATTAAGGTAGAAATGGCTTATTTGCAACAGCTGATTACTTTTGTGGTCCTAACGAGGCCAATGCAATCAAGGTGGACATCATCATACTTCCCTTCAAAGTCTTCTGCAGCAAGTTCTTGCTTTCTTTGGAATGATTACACCAATGAGAGTTGCTAGACCTAAGCATACAAGCATGGCTATCACCGTGAGGAACACATCAGGCAACAGATCCTTCCACAAAATGATCACACTAGCAGGTGTCTCAGTAAAATGGATAAAGCGAAGGCTGGCTCCTGCCAAATATGGAATCAAGGATCATATACAAAAGAAGGAAAACCAGGAGGCACAAAGCACAGTCCAGACTCAGAGAAGAGAGACTGTGACACTGGAGAGACTGAAATAGAGAGACAATGTCCAAAGTGCCAGGGAGTTCAAGAAAACAATTTTCACAGATGATCAGGAATCATAAAAGCGTAGGCCTAGCCCTTGCGGAAAGGATGGAGATGGAAAAGACGTCGCAACCTGCTATCTGATCAGAACGGACACTATTGAGAAAAGGACACAGTGACTCAAACCCCAAACATAGCACGAAGGCCCATCTTGAGTAGATCAGACCTGCCTGTGACAGAGACCGGGGAGAGGGAGTCTGTCTCTTTTCACACGTAGGCATCATTTGACTTGAGAGACACGCCAATAAAGTTGTCTTGAACAGAAATCAACAGGGCCGGCTCTACCTTTTTTGCTGCCACAAGCGGCACTGTCAGGGCAGCACTCAGGTGACTTTCAGCGGCACACCTGTAGCAGCTCCGACACTGTTCCCTCTTTGCCGGAGCTGCCGCAGGCATGTCGCCAAAAAGGGAACAGCGGCTTTCAGTTTTTTGCGGCCTCTGTCGTTTGCCGCCCCAGGTACCTGCTTGCTAGGCCATGCCTGGAGCTGGTCTTGGAAATCAAATTAATTTTTATATGGCCTCTGAGCCCAGGTGTCTGCTTACAAACTGGCATGATGGAAAGAAATATAAACAAGCCACAGCATGAAAAGTGGTCTGTTACATTGTATATCCTCGTCCTACCTCCCATGGAATTGTGATATTCACAGACAAAGAAGATCATCTTCTTGTCTAGATCTGTGAATATTTCCTCTTGTATCGACACAAAACATTGGTCACTATGATAACAGATTGCAAACCATCTGAGCATATATTTAATAACTCCAAAACACTCTTGTACTCACTGAGCAGTAGGCACTTCCAGTGCAATTCTCTGGGTTCCATATGATATATTAGTATGATAAAGACAACCCTCAAGACAACATCCTGCATTGCCAGCCACAAGCATTCATAATCATGACATTTTAAAAACAGAAATGTGGGTTATCTGCCATCTGGGTTCTGAGTCTGTGAGATGCATTGGGGTTACATTTCCAAGCTTTTTCTCCCCAAACATGAAGATGAGGATTTACTTTTTTATTATATAAACTGAGATTCTCATGACTCTGGGGTGAGGGCTTTAAGAAAAACTATAAACATTGCAAAAGCCTTGCTAAAGTTGCAAGAGTTTGCAACACTGATTGATTCATCAAAAACCCTCCATGGTGAGAGCAAGACCCTGGAGGATGAAGAAGATGAGTGAGTGTGATTAACTGAGTGGGAAGATGGTCCCATGATTAGAGCACCAACCGGGGCGATGGAGGGCCATATAAGTACCTTAGATAGTTAGACACTATTCTTAATTGAGAATCTAGGTTAGATTCCAGTCTTACTTACATCAGTACAAACCAAGAGTATGTTGTCTCCTCAGAAGTGCCACTAGTGTAGATGTAATGTCCCAGTGTCCTCATTTTAAATTGTTTTCCAAGGGATTGTGTTGCAGTTGTTTTTTAAACTGTTGTAAAGTTGAGGAGGAATGGCTGCGGAACTTGATGGTACATAATCACATTAATACTTTAGTACCTTATTTATCAATATATTAGTGCAATATTTTATTGAATACATTATTAATTGTTGCTGGTAAATGTTTTATGCTGGTCTTTTACATTTTTTATTTTGATTGTGATACATTTTGATTCCAGAGACCTTTTTTCTTTGGAACAAGAACAAGTGATAACATTATTGAAAGGACACTAATGAGATCTAAACCGAGCCTAGTAAACAAGAAAGGTGACATTTTTTCTTCCTCTTAATCTTTTCTTTTTTTTCCCCTATCTAGTTATATTATTTGCTCTCAAGCTGCAGTGTTTATGACTTTAAAATCCAGACTAGTGAAGCCCAATAATTCCATGCTTTTTCCAGTATCTTTAAGAAACACATGTTAAGTCTGAAATAATACTCAGGAATTAGTTCAAGAAAATAACTATAGTTGAATCAGAGAGACAAGATGGGTGCAGTAATATATTTTACTGGACCAACTTCTGCTGGTAAAGGAGAGAAGTTTTCAAGACACACAGAGCTGTGTGGGTCAAAAACTTGTCTCTCCCACCAACAGAAGATGGTCCAATTAAAGGTATTAGCTCACCCACCATGTCTCTCTAATATTCTGAGGACTGACAGTGGTACAACTACATTGTATATAGTTAAATCACCAAGGAATAGCACTGATAATATAAGTTCAAAATCCTAGGAAAGAAAAAAATCATTCTAAAACTAGTATGGCAACACTAGACTATAGAAGGGGAAATTAAAAGAGAGGAAGTTAAAATCAAAAGTCATGAAATTAAGAATACTTTCAAAAGCACAAATGGCCTGAAATTTTGATTGACCTTCAATAGGAGTTGAGTGCTTGACTTCTACTTATGCTTTCGAAAATATCCTGCTGAAATCCTTAGGCTTCTCTTCAGCTGTTTAAACATATCGTACCCATCACAAGTCAAAACAGTCACGCACACCCCAGGGCATAAAAGGAAAGAGGAAGGGAACGGTTAGATGAGTAGGCTCAAGAAGTCATTCAAACCATGTGGAGTAGAAAGTACTCATGCGTGCTCCTGGGTCATGCCATGTGGATCTGAAGAAAGGTACTGTAAAATTGTTTCCACTCCTCCTTGGGTGCTGTAGAAAAACAGGCACCACAAAGTCCTGGTGAGCTAGTGAGTTCCTTAATGGCTCTGTCACACCTGTTTTTTGGAGTTGATGAGTCTGGCACTAAGTCCCCAGTGGATGCTTTCCAAGGTGCTGGATCTTCCATTTGAGAGAGCTAAATTCTACAACCAGCTTCTCTATCTTAAGCTGACTGTATGGAAGTTACTACATAAAAAAGGGGTTCAGCAAAAAGGCTGACTGCCTAGTAAACACCTTTGACTTCACACATTTACCCTCTGTAATTAAGATGGTGTTCCACCAGAAAAATCCTCTCATTGTCCCTTCAGAAACCCTCTTGGAGACTATCTTGCAGTTTTTTGAGAGGCATCAGGTCACCGTCAGGTCTGCCAGGAGGTTTGGGAAACTGAGCTCATGAATCTTCTGCCTCTCTGAACTACAGCTATATTTTTTCCCCTCCAGAAGATGTTTTTGCCATCTCCCAGCATGATTTATTCGAAGTAAACATCAAGTTTTACCTCAATAAGCTTATTCTTCTGTGCATCCTTTCCTCCAACCTACTAAATTCAGGAAAAGAGGTTATGCCTGTAGAGATGCTAACAGCATTTTGAATATAGCTGATCAAAATTTTTCCGTCACAATTTTGTTTTGATGGAAAATTGGGGTTTTGACTAAATAAAAATTGTCTTTGAAAGTGTCTGCTTTCTTCCCTTTTTTTTAAAAAAAAATTAATTGAAAAACAAACAAAATATGTTTTTTTTCTTCATTTTTTTTGGTTGCTAAAACAAAATGGTTTTGGTTTCTCAGTCTTTTCAATGAAAAGTAGATTTTTTGTCACAGAAAATTTAGATGAACACATTTTCATTTTGTGTTTGTTGATATTTTCCATTAAAAAAGAATTCCAGCTGACTCTAATTTTGCAGTTTTAGCTATATTCCTCTCAGGAGTTTAGGAGAGCAATGGAACTTTCTGTCTCTTGTGATAAAGGCAGCAAAGGCTGCAAATGGCAGAATCATATGTACTGGCATCCTCTCAGCTCCTGAGCAGGCAGGTTACCCTTGTAATGAGATAATAAAATGCCACGTTGCCTAAAAGGACGTCTACACATGGGGAATGTGGAATGAAGCACCTATCTCATAGGCATGAAGGGCAGCAAATGGGTTATCTTGTGACAAACTCTCATGCCAAACTCACAGCAGAGCCCTTTCCAGTGAAACATCAGCACGACCTTCCCACTCTGCAGCACTCGAATTTCTCTACCTGGTATCTAACCAGTGGTTCTATAGATAGACTAGGTTTTGCCTCCACAATGTTTCGCCTCCTTGTTTCTTGGTAGAAGGTATAATAGCTCTACATTTCCTAAACGCTACCCATATGATGGGAGACAGGAAATCTATAGTAACCACAGTTTCCAGATGTGTTTTCCCATTGACTCAAGTAGCAGCAGGATATGTTTTTGGAGTCAGAAGATCCAAGTTCTTTTTCTGTTGATGCTGCTAAATTCTAAGTGGCACTGATGATGCCGAGCATGAGAACGACGGAATCCATGGAGTCCATCAGTTAGCCATAATTATGCACATGTGTGCATGTGATATAAATCCATATTATTAGCAGCAAAATAATAATAAAAAAAATCTTCATTTTACAGATGGAAAACAGGGCACAGACAGTTAACCTCACTTGTCCAGGGACACATGGGACATATCAGAAGCAGCAATTGAACTCAGATCCCTAGTCCAACAGGTGAAACACAGTTCCCTTTTTCTTCCTCTTTGCTCCCTTATACCATAGCCTATTTCACTCTGGAGTACACAAAAGACAAGCTGTCAGGGGCTGTTGCACTAATCTCTACTCTATAAATTCCTGCCATTGTGTTGCAAAGGGATAAGCAGGAAATTAAGGGGGAAACTGAAAACTGAAAGGAAATGAAAATACATTTCCAGCAATTTGTTACTAGAAATGTAGATCAATAAAATATGAATTGGAAAACATTATTAAAAAGAAAAAAAAACACAGACACACATCTGATTTGGAAAGTCCCAGTCTTACATAAAAAGAAATGGAAAAATTCTCACACATCTGAGTTATTATCTCCTTCTTATCTTTCAAAGGCCAATCTTGTAATTTCCACTGTCTCCTTAGTCAAAACCCAGCCCAATTTCTGTAAGGATTTAAGCTCCCTTTGTAAGCCCCATACCTTTCAAAATGGTGGGGGAATCTGTCCCCCACCTCTCCTTTTTTTTATTATTACTATTATTTAAGCATCATAAAGTAGAAGTCAGGTTGCTGCATTTTCAGAGACAGATGAAGCAAAGTGGTCCGCTGGGAGCATTCAGCCCCTGTGCCTTGCTGTATTACGGCATATGGAGTTGCGTCTCCAGGCACTGACATTAGAACTCCTGCTTCAGGTAACTCATTTAGCTTTGGTGTCATTTTACAATAAATATACCATCCACCGACACAAATTAGACAGCTATTGAGATTAATTTTGAGGCACTATCGGCAACATCTTAAATCAAAAATCATTCTTTATTAGCACGCCCGGCTGTACAGTGCTCTTCCCCTCGCCCCCCTCCCCCCATCTCTGCCACACGAATAAATGAGCCCCCATGGTTGACACAGCGCATCAAGTGTTTTATAATAGTCTAATTGTAGCTAATGGTTTGTGCAGCTAATTAAGGCCCTATGAATTACAGTAATCAGTCAGCCTCATCTTCTAAACCAGATAGTTCTATTCAAGCGTTCCTTTAGTAAGAAACAAAAAGAGAGAGAGAGAGGGAGAGAACATAATGATCTGCTAGGCTCATTAGAGTACAACAAAATTAATAGAACTGATTCCCCCCCTCTTACTTATTAGTTATTACAAAAATATTTACTTAAAGCAACACTGTACAGTCTTCAGTAAGGGAGAAGAAAACAATTGTATTTTCCCTCCGTTAGAGTAAAATTGTCATTGATGGAAGAATGTATCCATTTGGGTGGAATGCTGAAGCAAAATCCTGATGGTTTAAGAGGAGACATTACAGAAAGAAATGTTGTGCTGTTTGGTTTAGCTTCACTCTAACAAAAGAGGAAGAGAGGGCTATGGTTTAGGATACTGGTTCCCAAAGTTTTTACCCAGGCAACTAACTGTCCTTTTTTTATTGCAATCCATGCAGGGTCCAAACTCCATGTGCATCAGGAGGTAGAATCATAGGGCAGCAGCCTTCACCACTGCTGCCACCACGTCCTCATCCCACCAAGGGGGTGCCACCCCCCTGCAGTGGCACTCTCTACCCCAGCATTGTAATCTCAATCCTGCAACAAAGGGAGGCCTGGGGGGCCATGGAGGGAGAGTGATCCACTCTACACTCACACTACTGTGATCATTCCGGTCATGCGGGGCTGGGTGCACTGGGTCACCACACCACTCACTCAGATTTGACCTTTTCACCCTTGGGACAGGTGCTATTGTTGCTGTGTGAGTATAGGGAAGGCATGATCTCCCACATCCTAGTGCCTACACTCTGCAGTGAGCCTGCAAACCATCTCAAACCATCCCACAATCCACTGATGAGTCAGGACCTTCTGTTTGAGAAATACTGAACTAGGAGGAGTTGAATGGCGCAAATGCAAAGAATGCTGTATGGGGCCCCTTTCTGCAAGTTGCTCTGCACAAATAGACATATATTTTCAAAGATACTTATGTTGCACCATGCATGAAAATTGGAGGGAGGAGCACAGGTTGAAGGAAGGAAGAGTTGGAGGAGGCGCCAGGAAGCCAGTCTGTGTGCACATGGCTGGAATGCTATCTGCAGCTGTAGCATCTCTGTAAATAGGCTCTTAATATATAGACAGCTTAGTTTTAGAAACATGGACTCCTTTCATGTTATTACCCACCACAAAAAACATATATGGCCCCTTCACCATAGTACTATATGTGAGCTCCTCACCCTCTTTAAAATATGTATCCTCACAACATTCCTGGAGGCATGGCAGTGTTATTATTCACTTTTTACAGATGGAGAATTGAAGAAGAGAGAATAAAGCCCAGCTCCCCCAAGACATTTAGGCTCCTAACTTCTGTGAGTCTAAATACCACTGAATATCGTGACCTAAGTAACTGGACCAAGATGATGCAAGGAGTCTGTGGTAGAACAGGGAACGGAACCCACCCCAGGTCTCCCAACTCCTGGGGAAGTACCCTAAACACTGGATCACCTTGTCTCTCCTCTCCCACTATAGAGCCTTGTGGATTTCAGGTCCTCTTGAACAGTATAACCATCCCAAAGTCATATAGAAAAGAGGTTTTTTCAGCCTAACATAATTCTAGCTAGCTAGCTATCGCTGAAAATCCTGATCTTGCAAAATCCATAGATGGCACCAGCCACTTGGGTTCTGAGAATCTGTGGGGATGCGAAATTATTTGTTTTTTTGTTACATGGAAAATGAAAAGAAAATATAATGGGGGAGAAATGCAACATGTTCTTACTGAATTCTTTCTAACCTCCCACTGGTGTGTTCCCTCCCCACCCCTTGCATTTCAAGAGTTTATTTGCTGAATCTCTTTAAAAAGTTCTTGAGCCAAATAGATTAGTAGAGGTGACTGCCTGACATATTGCATTTTTCTTTCCTCTTTTATAAAACAGCCTTTCCACAATATCTCCACACTAGCCATTTTATATTTATAGTCTGTAGTCAGCCTTTTCACTTCTAAAGCTGCTACCCAATTTTTTCTCAAGATCAAGTCTGTGCTAAATTTTTGCATTCCTTCTTTTATGCCTAATGCCCGTGAATGGTATTTTTCATGTTTGTAAGAGACTCATGTCCTTAGCTTGAACCAAACTAGTACGTGGGGTCCCAATTCAGTAAAGCAATGGGACCGTTCACATGTTTAAAGCTAAACATATGCTTAAGTGCTTTGCTGAACCAGGTCCTGCTCAAGTTTCTGTCTACAAAACCAATTTACTTTGGTCACTCTCCCTTCATTATTCCAAATCACAGACTCATTGAGTAAAGTCTGAACTAGGTTGTGTTGGTTTTTGGATATACAGAATGGGGACTAGGATAAAAGTCCTGTGAAATATATTTAATTTGTGATCTAATGCAGATTTGAATTTCTTTTCAGATGTGAAGGACTAATATACTAGCTAGGAATGAGCTGAATTGTATGAATAACATATTTCAGGTGAAATTTGGCAATTTTTGACTCAAACATTTTCTATTTATTTTTTTTTAAAAAATCCTCCTATATTACAGTGCAATTTGTACCAATGCCTCCCTTACATTTATATCAGTGTTACTGATTCTCTATTGCTTTGCATCTTGTGCTATCATTTATACCTGGGTGAAATAACTGCAATTTGGGTGTAAAAAGCCAAGATTTTACTCCAGTAACTTTTTTTCCACTTACTTTATACTTGCTTCTTTCACAGGCATAAATGAGAACAAACAGTGGAAAATGTACTGGAAAGACTGTGTGCTCATATGGAGCACCTCGTAGGATGCTCCATAATTTGGACACACCTGAAACTCAGACATACGCAACAGTCAGAGAGGAGAAAAAAAGGTGAAATATTTTTTATTCTAAAAATATTGTGTTCTAAATGAATTCTCCCATTTTCCTTATTTTGACTATAATCTACCATCTCACCATTGTCACCATAGCATTTCAAATTTTAAAGATTGAAGTCTTTCATTAGTAATTCCTAAAAAAAAATGCTTGCAGTTGCTGTCAATCATAGATACAATATTCATTTTTTAAAAAAATGTTTCTGTTATTTGTATTACAATAGTCTCTAGAGTCTGCAAATGAAATCGGGATCCCATTGTTTTATGTGTTTACACAGTAATTAGCACAATAGACCCTGTTTTTGGTTAGCCCCTAGGCATTATCATAATTCAAATAATAAATAGTAGGAACGGTAGAACATGAATTTGGCTAGACTGTAGTCACAGCCATGGATCCCAAAATAGAACACAGTCATTTTATTTCATGTCGTTTTAACGCGGTTCACGCTATAACATGGTTCTTGGCATGGATCCCAAATCCCTCATTCCACTGTACTACAGACTACCTAACCAGGAAGAAGAGGTGGATGAGCGTCTTTTTAAACAGCTACCAAAATCATCCAAAATACTCCAAAGTACAGGACTTGGTGGTGATGGGGGACTTCAACTACCCAGACATCTGTTGGGAAAATAATACAGCAGGGCACAGATTATCCAGTACGTTCTTGGAATGTATTGGAGATATATTTTAATTTCATAAAGTGGTGACAGCTACTAAGGGAGAGATTTGATTTTGACAAATAGGGAAGAACTGGTTGAGAATTTGAAAGTGGAAGGCAGATTGGGTGAAAGTGATCACAAAATGATAGAGTTCATGATTCTAAGGAACGGTAGGAGAGAGAACAGGACAGAGAACAGGACAGAGAACAGCAAAATAAATACCTTAAAGACCTTAGCAAACTCTGGGAGCTGGTAGGTAAGATCCCATGGGAAGCAAGTCTAAGGGGAAAAATGACAGAAGTCAGTTGGCAGTTATTTAGGGCATGAAAGCAAACTATCTCACTGCACAGGAAAGATAGGAAATATAGCAAGAGATGATCCTGGCTTAACCAGGAGATCTTCAATGATCTAAAATTCAAAAAAGAGTCCTACAATAAGTGGAAACTAGGCAAAATAAAAAAGGAAGAATATAAACAAATAACACAAGCATGTAGGGACATAATTAGAAAGACCAAGACACAAAACAAGAACAAACTAACTAGACACATAAAGGGTCAAAAGAAAACATTCTACAACTACATTAGAAGCAAGAAGAAAATCAAGGACAGAGTAGACCTGATACTCAATGGGGAGTGGGAAAATAATAACAGAAAATGCAGAAATGGCAGAGGTGCTTAATGACTTCTTTGTTTTGGTTTTCACCAAGACGGTTGGTGATGATTGGACGTCTAATGTAGTGAATGCCAGTGAAAATGAAATAGGATCAGAAGAGGCTAAAATAGAGAAAGAACAAGTTAAAAAATACTTGGAAAAATTAGATGTCTTCAAGTCACCAGGGTCTGATGAAATGCATGCTGGAATACTCAAGGAGTTGACTGAGGGGATATTTGAGCCACTAACAATTATTTTTGAGAAGTCATGGAAAACGGGAGAGATTCCAGAAGACTGGAAAGGGCAAATATAATGCCAATCGATTAATGCCAAAAAAGGGAAATTAGGACAACACAGGGAATTATAGACTAGGCAGCTTAATTTCTGTATCCGGAAAGATAATGGAGCAAATAATTAAGCAATCGATTTGCAAACATTTAGAAGATAATAAGGTGATAAGTAAAAAGTCAGATAGATTTGTCAAAAACAAATCATGTCAAACCAAGCTGATAGCTTTCTTTGACAGAGTAATAAGTTTTGTGGATGGGGGAAAGTGCTAGACGTGGTATAGCTTCACTTTAGTAAAGCTTTTCATATTGCCTCATATGACCTTCTTGTAAACAAATTAGGGAAATGCAATCTGGATGGAGCTACTATCAGGTGGGTGCAAAACTGGTTGGAAAATCAGTCCCAGAGAGTACTTATCAATGGGTCACAATCATGCTGGAAGGGCATAATGAGTGGGGTCCACAGGGATCAGTTCTGGGTCCAATTCTGCTCAATATCTTCATCAATGATTTAGATAATGGCATACAGAATACACTTATAACGTTTGTGGACAATACCAAGCTGGGAGAGGTTGCAAGTGCTTTGGTGGATAGGCTTATAATTCAAAATGATCTGGACAAACTGAAGAAACGGTCTGAAGTAAATAGGATGAAATTCAATAAGGATAAATGCAAAGTACTCCACTTAGGAAGGCACAATCAGTTGCACACATATTAAGTGGGAAATGGCTGACTAGGAAGGAGTACTGCAGAAAGGGATATGGGGGTTATAGTGGATCACAACCTAAATATGAGTCAAGAGTGTAACAAGTGAACATCGTTCTGGGATGTATTTGCAGGAGCGTTGTCAGTAAGACATGAGAAGTAATTCTTCTGCTCTGCTCCACACTGATTAGGCCTCAACTGGAGTATTGTGTCCAGTTCTGGGTGCCACATTTCAGGAAAGATGTGGACAAATTGGAGAGAATCCACAGAAGAGCAACAAAAATTATTAAAGGTCTAGAAAACATGACCTATGAAAGAAGATTGGGAAAAAAAATGGCTTTGTTTAGTCTGGAAAAGAGAAGACTGAGAGGGGACATTATAACAGTTTTCAAGTATGTAAAAGGTTGTTACTATGAGGAGGAAGAAAAAATGTGTTTTTTTTTTGTTAACCTCTGAGAATAGGGAAAAAAAGCAATGGGTTTCAATTACAGCAAGAGAGGTTTAGGTTGGACATTAGAAAAAAGCTTCCTAACTGTCAGGGTGCTTAAACACTGGAATAAATTGCCCAGGGAGCTTGTGGAATCTCCATCATTGGTGATTTTTAAAAGCAGGTTAGACAAACATCTGTCAGGGATGGTCTAGGTAATACTTAGTCCTGCCACAAGTGCAGGGGACTGGAGTGGATGACGTCTTGGCGTCCCTTCCAGTTCTATGGTTCTATGATTCTATGTAAATACATAGTGAGGGATGTTCACTGCCTGAAGAGCTCAAATAATATAAATAACCAAGATAGATAAGGCAGAGAAAAGTGAAATGACTTGTCAAAGGTCATATGACAGATTAATGGTAAAACTCCAGGAATAGAACCAGATCTTCTGATTCCCAACCCTGTGCCTTATCACCTACTTTTAAAAGAGATACAATGCAACACTGGCATGACTGTCTAAATATGACCTCTACTGAGCATCCAGTTAAATATTGCTTGAAATGATCACTACTGCTTAAAATGCATTATATAGTCCACTATGATTACTTCTTACATCTAATTTCCCCCCAAAGCAAGGTAAGTGCATTACATACATCTCCAAATATGCTGAACATCTCTGCAGAAGTACTTCAGAAAAAACTGAGAAATCATCTCCTGCATCTCACATACTTCAAATGGGTCACCTCAAACAAAAAATCACCACATAGTCCCATACACTTGAAGGAAAAATCAGGAAACCTACCTGGATATTATTCAAGAAACTAAAAACAACTGTAAAAAAAACCAACATCCCAGAGGACAGCCATCCACCACACACACACACACTCAAAGAACCTACTACAACAACTCCAAACTCACAGAACATGACCTCTGGGGGAAAAAAACAACACAAAAAAACCAAAACATGGCACCAGGACCCACCACATGGACACTACAATGCCCCAACATCATGAATTTATCAAGACTACCCCTAACTGAAGTTGAATTCTCTGTACTGTCCAAAGGAGTGAACTTTTGCCCCACCACAAAACCTGATACCATATTAACACGTGGAGAACTTGAAGACTCCTTTCACTGACTCTGCCTCAAAGAATTAATCCACAACCATGACAGCACTACCCACAACTACCATCGGCATATCAACAGTCATAAGGAGAAAGAATTATCTGATTGGACACCTGACAGTGGAGGAAATCACACACCTGATAACATTGAATGTTTCAGGGAAAAAGAACTGACAAATATCACAACCAGCACAATCTCTCTACTGCTGACAGGACAGGTAGTCTCTGAAATACAGCCAGCAAATGGCAATGAAACCAGCAGACAAGTGGGTTCCATCAAAGTCCTTAACTCTGATGACTGCTAACAAGGCCAGTCGGTAACTCTCCAACTCTAGCTACTATAAAGAACTCAAAGAAATCTGCAAAATACAGTTCACTCATGAATTTAAGAATATCATTAATTTCTTTCCCAAACAAGTCAGACAGAAATTTTACAATTTAATCCCTAACAAACCCACACAGACTTGAGACCATTATTCCTTGAGTGACCTTGTATCCCGGTCACTCAAACCAAGTTTTGGCCAACATGTATCTTCTACTAATTTAGTTTCCTGTTCATTCTCTATCACATTTCCACAATCCTCAGCCATTATTGTATAAATACAATAGATCTGGGGGTTATATACAACATACTTCCTCGCCAAGGCATCACAAAGCACCTTTCAGTAATAAATAAGAGAAACTCACAGATTTATAGATTTTCAGGCCACAGCAGGACATAAGATTATCTAGTCTGACCTCCTGTGTAGCACAGGCCATAGAATTTAAACCAATTCCCCTTGTATTGAGCCCAATTACGTGTGTTTGACTAAGGCATACTTTCCAGAAAGGTATCCAGTCTGTCTGGAAAATCCATCACTTCCTGTGGTACTTTGTTGCAGTGGTTCATCACCCTCATTATTAAAGATGAGTGTCTTATTGCTTATTTGAATTTGTCTGGCTTCCATTCCCAGCCACTGGGTCTTGTTATGCATTGCTCTACTATATTACATTGCTCTTTGATACTTGGTATTTTCTCCCTGTGAAGGTATTTACTCACTGTTATCAAGAAAATGGTTTAATTGTGAAGGACAAGGCCCATAGTGTGAAATCTGTTCTCATGCTATTTTGACACTTTCAATCCTGTCTCTTACTCTCTAGAAGTAGGAAGTGTGATGTTAGCATTATACAAGAAAAACAGGGCAGAGAGAAATTATCCAAGCACTTTTTGATCTAAAACCTTCAGGTGAAGGTTTGATCCAGTTAATAAAATAAATAATAAATAATAAATTAACAGTTTATTCATCCCTGGGATATACTATGTCTGTAAAATACATTACTATGGGCATGAGGTTAAAGTTGAGCTAGTTAGATATGGTATAACATTATAAGAGGCAGCAACTTTAGCTTCTGAAACTGAGTTTTCCAAAGTGAGTGTGATAAATAGAGCCACTTTCCCAGTATTTGAGAAACTAGTTTTATATGAGTTTATTGTAGGGTGCCTGGGAAAGGAGGGGGCATGAGAGAAATCCTTCATTCCAGTTTGTAAATTTTATTGGCACTTGTGGCATCATCTTTTTTTTTTTAATCCTGGGATTTATTGCTTTTTATTTCAAAGCAATATGAATTTGCTAGAGACTTTTCAACTCAGCACTTCAGACTTTTCATCCTGTTCAAGCATTTTGCCTTTCCGCTTCTATGTCAATGTGTGGGTTTTTTTGGTTTTTTTTTAGCTTTCTTCCCCTCTAATTCAGCTGACATGCTGCTGAACTTAGCTCTTTACACATCTGTCCTAGGCATCACCCCACTACTGGGATTTTTAAATGTATGGGTACGTAGCAGGGTGCTGGTGCAGAGGCACCTAATCAGCCCCTGCTCAGCCAGCCCCAATCAGGGGAGAGAGATTGGGGCTGGGGAAAGCCCAATGCCTGGCCTGTGGATTGGCTACACTTGCTGGCCTGAGGGCTATAAAGGCTGGAAGGAGCCAGACGGAAGGGGGAAATGGCCAGAGCAAGGTTGATCTCCTGGCTGAGGGCTGCTGCCTTTGTGAGGAGTCAAACAAGCCTCTGAGTTGTATATAGTTTAACAGTGGTGGTGGGCACTGCATTGTAAGATAGTAAAGACACAGGTGTTGCACAGTGAAAGCCTCTCTGAGCTTTATTTGGGCAGCGGGAAGAGGGGGCCAGCAGACCCTGTTACATGTGGGGGCCTGTCCGGGAGCTACAGCCAGAGACTCAGTTTGGCGACCTGAGACATGGAAGGGACCCTGCAGTGGCTCACTGAGCAGCAGGCGGAGACCCAGAAGGCGCTTCAGGCTTTCCAGCAGTCCCACCAGGTGGAGAGGCAGGCTTTACTTGCCCAGCAGGCAGAGCAGCAGAAGACCCTGCAGGATTTTATCAAGGAGCAGTCAACACTGCAGCAGCAGCAGCTCCTGCAATGAGTGGAGAGTCCTGCAGGGGGAGAGGGCACCCGGACCCCAGGCCTCAGCCTTTGTAAGATGGCCCCAACGGATGACCCTGATGCCTTTTTGGGCACCTTTGAGCGGGTGGCCCTGAGCACGGGATGGGACCAGACAACCTGGGCCCTGCGGTTAGCCCCCTATTTGGCTGGAGAAGCACAGGCGGCATATATGGCCCTGACAGATACCCAGGCCAGGGACTATGACAGTGTCAAAGCTGCGATTTTGGACCGCCTGGGGCTCTTGGCCGAGAAATATCGGCAGAAGTTTCAGGCAGCCCGGTGAGCAGGCGGTGTGCGGCCCTGGGCCTTTGCCCAAAAACTGATGGACTGGGCAACCCGCTGGTTGAGGCCTGACGCCCACACTGTGAGGCAGATAATGGACCAAGTGGTCCTAGAACAGTTTGTTCAGTGCCTCCCAAACAGCGTGCGGATCTGGGTGTGGCGACACCAGCCAGCTACCCTGGAAGCTGCCGTCTAGCGGACGGAGGAGTATGCTGAGGCAGACTTCCCTCGAAAGGAGTGTCGGACCCTGCGGGACATGGAGGGACACAGGAAGGCTCAGGAGCACCCCGCTGGGAAACCAGTTGACCAGCGTCGGGAGGAGCGCAAGGGAACACCCAGCTGCACGGCGCAGTTTGTGTGCTGGCGCTGTGGACAGTTGGGACACAAGAGTCGCGACTGCCCAGTGATGGACGGTGGGGCAGCGGACTTTTGTGGTTGGACTGAGATTGGGGGGCGGAGAAAGAGGCGCGGGTTGGCCACTATCCCAGTGCATGTTGGGAGGAAGCCCCTGAGGGGTATAGTGGACACGGCGTCAGCCTGTTCCCTCATACAGCAGCGGTTAGTCAAGCCGCATTCGCTCGTCCCTGGGAAACGGGTGCGGGTGAAATGCATCCACGGGGATGAGGAGTTTTGTCCCGTGGCCCAGGTACCCCTGGAGGTGCAGGGGAGGTTCACCTGGCAGCGGGTGGGGGTAATAGAGGGGTTGGGGGTGGTAGTCCTGGGGGTGGACTGGAACCCTCCCTCAAAGGGGAGAGAGGCCACGGGGAAGGGACCAACAAGGCATGGGAGAAAAAGAACCCTGGGAGAAGGGGACCAGGCCCTCAAGGAGGTAGTCCCTGTGAGAGGAGGGTCCCCACAGCTTCCAGCAAACAGATTGGAGGAACCTAGACAGCAGAGCCAAGCCAGGGATCCTGCGGGAGTGTCCAAGGAGGGAATGGAGCCTCCGGGGCCGGACCACCCAACGGAGGGAATCCTGGTGATGGGGGAAGAGAAGCAGGTAAAGGAAGAACAGAAGGGAGAGGCCCAAACCTCAAGGGGCAGGGGGCCTGAACCAGAGATGGGGGGTAGACTCAGGGCAGGGGGCTCTGATTCATCTCCCCCACCAGAGAAGGAAAAAGGAGCATCCAGAGCGACCTGCCCAACCATGTGAGTGGTGCGAGGACCTCTGGGTGAGTGTGGACTTGTGGGGTGCCCCACCTCCTACTCAATGTGCATTCTGCGGGTGGTGCATGCCAAAAAACCCCGTGGTTAAGCCTGCGGATCAGCCCCAGGGGACAATCCCCGGCCGAGCGAAGCATGGCCGAGGAAGACCAGGCCTGGCATCGGCTTAAGGGGGGAGGTCTGTAGCAGGGTGCTGGTGCAGAGGCACCTAATCAGTCCCTGATCAGCCAGCCCCAATCAGGGGAGAGAGATTGGGGCTGGGGAAAGCCTGACGCCTGGCCTGTGGATTGGCTACACCTGCTGGCCTGAGGGCTATAAAGGCTGGAAGGAGCCAGAAGGAAGGGGGAAATGGCCAGAGCAAGGTCAGTCTCCAGGCGGAGGGCTGCTGCCTTTGTGAGGAGCCCAACAAGCCTCTAAGTTGTATATAGTTCACCACTGGTGGTGGGCACTGCATTGTAAGATAATAAAGACACAGGTGTTGCACAGTGAAAGCCTCTCTGAGCTTTATTTGGGCAGCCAGTGGGCTGCAGGAAGAGGGGGCCAGCAGATCCTGTTACAGGGTACTTTTAGATATCCTTCCCTTTTACAAGACTTGCTCTGACTCTAACTAATCTGGTTAGGATTTCTGCATCTAATTTAACTTTTTTACTTCCTCACTCAGTGGTTTGTTTTTGGCTGGATAGTAGGTGTATATTGTAGGTTGGTTTTGTTTTGGTTTTTTTGTGGGAAAAATACCATACTCCATGGGCTGCTTTATTGGCTTCTAAAAACGTTAAATACTTCTAAATATGCTGTTATGATGCAAGAAGCCTTGATCTTCCCTCCCACTATGGGTCATGAAGACAACCAACCTCTGACGTGGCAGTGTTTGCTGGGGATGGAGTGTACACAAGGCAGACAGGATATGTCCTGACTCAGTACATCTCATTAGGGGGCCTGATCCAAAGCCCGTTGAAAACAAAGGGAGTCTTTCCATTGACTTCAATGGGCTTCGAACCAGGTCAATGGAGCCCTGAATGGAATACTTCCCTGGCAGGAACTCCAAGACGGAGCAGTGTTGGAAACACCACTTGTCTTCCCTGGGAGTGAAGTCCCAGCTATCTTTATTGGTGCAATTTGCCATGTGCATTTTGCCCACTGGCTATAGTTTGCTTCACCTCCTGGTTCTCACACAGCAGGTTCAATGGTGTCAGAACATTGCAGGGGAAAGTCTCACTTAAACAAACCACCAAAACTGTTCTCAGTGTAGTGAATAGGAACAGAAATGTTTCCCAATTCTTTTTTTATCAGAATATTAATCCCTCCGTCCTTAGTTTTCATTGAGTCCAAACTCTCAACAAGATAAAAGAGAGCTGGCAGTGTCCAATAAACACCCATAGCTGGGGTGATGGATGCCTTTCCCTATGTCCTCCATGGTGTTCAGAGCCAGATCCACAGTCTACTAGCTAGTAGGAGGGTTGAGGTTTTTTGTCTTCAGTTGGCTTTGGACCAGGCCCATCACTTCTAAAGTCCTACAAGTTGTGGTTTTGGTAGCATGACATGGATTAGTGAAAATCATCTTGTAGTGATGACCATAAAGTAGTCTTGGAGAGATGTAGAGGCGCTCTGGCTGAAATTTCTTTCTTTCTTTCTCTCTGTAAGCATGCGGCGACTCACCCTGCTGGCGCCTCCTGCTGGTCGTCCGGGGAATCAGCTCACTAGCCTCCGGAGCGCCCTCTGCAGCCGGTAATCCCACTTGCAGTTGGCCCTGTGTCCCTCCCGGACCACAGTGCCCTCTCACTTGAGGTGCTGCACCCTTGCAGTACCCTCACAGCCTTAGGGTCTCCCCTCCTTAGGGGAACCTCCACCCCCACCTTGCCTCAGTCTAGGCAACTGCCAGTCACCACTTACCCCCATTCACTGGGGCAGACTGTAGTATCATTGCCACTTATCACCGGCAAGGGGGGTTGGACCTGCTGCCTCTGCCTACCCTTGGGGCTGCCCTCTGCACCCCCAGTACCTACTTGACCATAGACTAGGCCCCACAGCCTGAGGGGTTTCCAGGTCAGAGCTCCGCAGCTCCTCTAGCCTTCCCCCAGCCCTGCCCTAGTCCTGGTACCCTGCTTAACTCCACCAGCCAGGTCCTCCCTCTCCAAAGGCTACAGAGAGACTGTTTGCTCCTGGCCCACTGTCCTCTTATAAGGGCCAGCTGGGCCCTAACTGCATTGGTCACAGCTATGGCCAGCTACCCAGTCAGCTACCCCCAGCTGTCTTTAATCCCTTTCCCTGCTTCAGCCTTCTCCCAGGGCTGTTTTAAGCCTTTCTGAGCAGGAGCGGGTGGTCACCCCGCTACACGCTCTCCCTCTCTCAGTGCATATCCATAGACATTTAAAGCCATTCATATAGATACATTTATATATAGATAGATAGAGATATAGATATATCTGAATGGCTTTAAATTTTGGCAGAAATTTCCACTTTGGTAGAATTTTTCCTTTTTGTTGTTGTTGTTGTTGTTGAAAACCATTTTTCCCAGTAAAAAGTTTACTGAAAACTGATTTTTTTCTTTTGCCCAAAAAACCCCAATTTGTTTGAAACTTGAAAACTTCTCCAATTTCATTCTTGGTTAAAAAACTGAACTGTTTTCACAGGATTTTTTTGGAGAGAAAAAATCACTTAAAAAAATGAAAACATTGGCATTTTTTGATTAGCTGTCAGAAGGAGCCATTTAATCCCTCTTTAGCAATACAGAAGATCAAGTGACATCAGTGCTAGGAATGGAGGAGGGAAAATCTTTTCCACCTCTTCATCAAAATTAAGTGTAGCTTGAGCTTTCTCCTGGTGCTAAGCATATCTCCACAGAGCTCTTGCATAGTGGCACAATAAGTTTGTCCTCTTTCTCTTCACAGTAAACCTAACCTACAGGTGCTGTCAAGGTCAGGCTGAAGAATGGGACCTCTTGGCGAATAACAGTAATCTCTCCATCACCCACAAACATTTTGCTGCAGCTGTCAGAAAGCACAGCCCTGGGTTTGTTGCAGCTGGTGACAAATGTTATGTTGACAAGACCCTTCTGTTTCAAACACTTGACTTAAGCTTGACACTTAAATTAGCCATCAAGAATCACATTTTCTAATGAGTGTTCTTTCATGTCTGGTTCTTCTTAAAGTGAAGTACTTCACTTTGCCAAGGTGACCTCAAGGAGGGATGCACTTAAATTATTGTTCATTTCAAGGACTTTTCTTGTAGACAGCATGATAATCTCATCTTGACAGTGAGCCGGCCAAGGGCTAGCTTTGTTTCCCTCTTTGTCCTTTTCCCTCCAACACCAATTTCTTGTCTGTTCTCTGCCGGAATACAAATCAAATAAATGGTCTGTGTTGTGATGGAAGGCCCACTGTCTTTGTGGTGTGCATCTCTTTAGCAAGCCACAGTAATTGAGGGTTCTTTGTGGTAGTAAAGAGATTGTCTTAATATTGCTATCAAACCCTACTAATTCATACTTTGGTCTTCACAGTTCACAGAGGTGGGAATAAAAAGGGCAATTCCTAATTTGATAGACAAGGGCTCATATGAGGTATCATAGAGATTCATGAACTGGATTCTAAACCGGTGTAGGTTGATGTAGCACTGTTATGCAGAGGGGAAGCAATTAGGGCACTGAGACTACAGAGTCCTTTATTCAATGTTCTTCTTTGCCACAAGCTTCCTGTGTGATCATGGGAAGTAAAGGGATTCCTGGCTGGGATGATTTAGTTGGGGATTGGTCCTGCTTTGAGCAAAAGATTGGACTAGATGATCTTCTGAGGTCCCTTCCAACCCTGATATTCTATGATTCTATCAAGTCACTTATCCTTTCTGTGCCTCAGTTCCCTATGTGTAACATGGACATAATAGCACTGATCTATCTCAGAAGATGGTTGTTTAATAAATACTGCAAAAGATGAAATTTTGTTCAGATGCTGTGTGATGGGGACCACAAAGGCACTTAAGATGGATGGCCCTGTTACAATAGCAAAATATACTATGGTATTTATGAAAGAGCGACAAAGAGTCCTGTGGCACTTTATACACTAACAGATATATTAGAGCATAAGCTTTCGTGGGTGAATACTCACTTCATCGGATGGACATACTGAACACTATGGTATTTATGGACATTATATGAGTTAAAGTCATTAAAGAAAACCACTAATCAACACTGTCTAATAGATTAACAAAAGCTATTTTCTAGAATGCATTAGTCTTTCTATTCAGCTTGTTTATTCTTCTGAAGCCCTTGTCTTCAGGAAGCTCTGACCACCTTCAACTCCCTCGGAAGTCATTGGGAGATGAAGACGCCTGATGCCTCACAGGGGTGCTCAGTGCCTTGTAAGATCAAGCCCTTTGCAGGGGAAGCGTGGAGAGACAGGGAGTTGAAATTTACTAGCCCAACCCAAACCCAGTGAGCCAGGCTGCCCCACTGCACTAATTGCATGAACAGCTGAGGCCACCAGATCTACACAAACACAGACTATTTTGCCTTTTCCCAGTATACTCCTTTAATAGCCTTCCATGCCAGGTGTGCAGAAATCCCTCTTCAGAGTGTTGTGTGTGGTCCCCCTGCCTGCAATCCTCCTATTACCACTACAAGTTTTACTGGCTGATGGGGCCTTTTGCTGGGTCTTCTCACCATTTTCACCCACAGAGGCCAAAGTTGCAGATGCTTCTTAGTGAAGTTCCATGGCAATCAAATTAATAAATCAATACCCCGTGTATGTTATTCATGGCATCAGGTCCTCAGGGTGTCCCTGGTTCTGACATGAGCAACTTCTGCAATCCTGGAGAAAAAATGCAACCCTCTCAGTCACAAATGAAAGTGAAAACAGGAATAATTAAGTAATAAAAACTAATTGGGACCAAACTTTTACCCAGGAAAGGAAAGGTCTGCAAGATTGGTTTGGAGTTTGGAGAAGTGGGGAAAGAATTTTGTTTCAGGGAGGGATTTAGCAAGGAGAGATTTTTTGTTTTAATTTGGTTCCTCCATCCTTCAATTAAACAAACAGATTCTGGTTGCAGGCAGGGAGCTAATAGGCTTAGCTGAGGAACAAAACCAAATTAAAACCCAAAAAAAGAAAACCACTTTCTGAATCTGAAAAGTAATAAAAGTTTGATTAAAAAGTACCTCAGAATTATTTTAGATTCCAAGAAGACTGAGGGGTTTTTTTTCTACCTTCCGCCATGACTTTGAAGTTGAAAAGGTCATATTTGTTTCACCTGCTCGTTAATGGCTCCAGTGCGGTAACTATAATTGATTGTAAAGTGTTTTTGTCATTCTTTATGGATTCAGATCCTGCAGATTAGGAGCTTGCAAGATTATCAGGCAACCACAGCCAGAATTGAAGAATTATCAGAGGCTAATCTTGTACTATTGCAAGCATCCTGCTATTAGGCATCATGAAATCATTCACTCAAGGAATTGTAATATATTGCTCAGCTGCTCTGCATTGTTACAGTCCCCTTCATTCCCTTTCAAACCTACTTTCATGAGCTAGGTGGCCATTATGGAAGGCATTTAACAAGGCTCCATTGTAAAGAGGAGCAGATTTGATTTTATTTAAACCAAAGTTCAGGTTGAACTCCTTCTCCCCTTTCCCCTCCCCTTACTTATTAGAATAATGAAAAGATTTTTTATAACTTTATTCATTTATTATCATGGACATTCTACGCTCTCTCTCGCTCTCTCTGTTTCCTCAACTCATTTTTAGTTGGCTTTAGGAGATCATCATATAGGGCTGAACTGGTTGTAAATAAGATAACTCCCATCCTTGCCAGGAGCAGCCTTAGTTGTTTTGCCAGCCAGGCTGGATAACATTTTTAGTGTCTCCTCCCAGCCCAAATGGCCAAGCCATTCAAATAAAATAAAACAAAACAGCAGGCCAGATCATCAGAGTATAGCAAAGAAAACTAAAGCCAAGCAGCATATGGAAAGTCAGCACTCATGACAACTGCCCTGTTTGCCTGCCCCAGACCCAACTTGACAACCAACACTCATATATTTTCCATCACTTTTCTACCTAAAAACATAGTTTCTACTTGCACTATAGCCGAGCACATAATTGTTTTTGTTTCGGTATCTTAACGGAAAAAAAATACGTTCTTTAGGCTGATTCAGAATGGATTGTTGTTGTTGTTGTCATTGTTTTTACTCATCAAAATTACAAACCAAAACCAACAACAAAACAAAACAAAAAAAATTCCAACTTTTCAGGTCAAAGAAAACATTTTGTTTAGATTCATTTCGAGGTAGTCTTTGTTGCTTTTAGATAAGTCTAGCTAAACTTTGAAATGAAATGTCGTTTTGAAATAAAAAGTTAAGCTGGATGACTCATAAATGTGTGTTTGAGGCCCAGCAAGAGGTTGGAAAGTGAGGGCAGGTTTCACTACCTGCCACATCGGCAGGTAGCGATGGCTCTATCAGGAGCTGATTCATCTAATCTAGATGCGATAAATCGATTCCTGAGTGCTCTCCCATCAACTCCGGTACTCTATCGCCACAACAGACGCAGGTGGAGTTGATGCGGGAGCGGTAGCAGTCAACTCAGCACCGTGAAGATGTCATAATGAGACGATCTAAATACGTCGACTTCAGCTATGCTTTGCTCATAGCTGAAGTTGCGTATCTTCAGTCGATTTCCCCCTCCCCCCAGTGTAGACCAGGGCTAAGTAAGGAACCATCCTCCTTACATGACACACATGGGTTATCCAAAACAGTAGTCAATGGAACACAAGGACTTATTGGGCCTTTAGGATACACAACACTGTCATGGGGGCAGGGAAGGAAAGAGAGAGGTGCAGCCGTGTCCCCCATCTCTGCACTAACTGGCTGTGGAAGTGAAGTGTGCCAGGGGAGAAGTTGGCTTTGCTTCATCTCAGAGAGATTGTGTTCATTTGAAACTGATATGAATAATGAATATATTACAGATAGCTAGCTAGGGGATGTATGGGGGTGGGAAAGAGAGAGAGAGAGAGAGAGAGAGAGAGAGAGAAATTTGCCTTTTTGTTCCCACCTCTATGAACTGTGAAGAGCAAAGTATGAATTAGCAGGGTTTTTGTTGCCATTTTCTGCACTCCCCCTCACAATTTTTATCTATATGATACAGGGATACAAATATATAGATATAGATAGCTACATAACTAGAGATAGATAAGAACTGGAAAAATAGTACAGAGAAGGGCAACAGTAATGATAAGGGGTTTGGAACCACTTCCATATGGGGAGAAATTAAAAAGACTGAGACTGTTCAGTTTAGAAAAGAGATGAGTAAGGGGGAAATATGATAGAGGTCTATAAAATCATGACTAGTGTGGAGAACGCAAATAGGGAAGTGTTATTTACCCCTTTACATAACACAAGAACAAAGAGTCATCCAATGAAATTGATAGGCACCACATTTAACAGAAACAAAAAAGAAGTAGTTCTTCACAAAATACAAACTCAGCATGTGGAGCTTGTTCTGATGTTGTGAAGGGCAAAAGTATAACTGGGTTCAAAAGAGAATTAGATAATTTCATGGAGGACAGTCCATCAATGGTTATTAGACAGGCTGGTCAGGGATGCTACACTGGGCTCTGACCATCTCTTTGTCGAACGACTGTGATCAGACTGCAAAATGCCATTACTTATTGTTTGTCCTTCAAAATTACTCACAACGTTTCTCCAGTGAATAATTCTTGGTCTGCAGAGTCCTCATGAGCAGTTTGTTATGAATGTATGTTGTGATGTTTAATTACATGAGTCACATGATTTAGTTTTTTGTCCATGACTGGGCAATTCATACAACTAACTAACAGCAGCACACATTCCAAAGGACATACTTATACAATTCTGTTCCAAGGCTACAGGATGCAGAAAAACACTTAACTTCTAAGCTATTTAAACTTTTCCTGAGCTGCCTATGTTCACCCAAAATCCTGACCTAGAAGAGACTAACAACTGTACTGTTGATAGCATTAGGGTTGCCAGCTCACCAGAGTTGTCCTGTAGTCTTCAGGAATTAAAGATTAATCTTTAAATTAAAAATTATGTCATGTGATGAAACATCCAGGAATACATCCAACCAAAATTGCCAACCCTAGACAGCATGGAGATTGATGTGCCTGAAATGTGGACAGATAAATATTGCATAATTCCCATGAACTCTTCATAGTTAATGTAAAGGACATCACTTTGGTATCTTGATCATGAATTGTAGTTAATGTTATTTCTTGTTTATTTTGTTGTTATATTAATTTATTTCTGTTTCAGATGCTTCCTTTGATTAACAACATGTTTTCCTTTTTCTGTTTTTCGACCAACATAGGCACAATCTGTCAGCAGCATTATCTCTTTATGAGTAACATTTATTATATAAAATTTCAATAAGCAGTCTTTTAAGAAAAACTCATATGTATATTTTTAAACCAAATATTTTTATTGAGATAAAATGGATACAACTGACACACTGACTATGATGATGCAGAGGGCTATATATGTTCAATGCCTTTTATACTCACAGTAAATGGAAACCGATGCTCACAGCACTGAGAACTCTTCCATCAATTGTTTAGGCGTATTATAGAGACAATTCCATGTTATTATCTTATCCCTTTTCTCTACCATCTCAAATGTCCTGTATTTGTCGTCTAACTGCTATGTAAGTGACATCTTTGGACTCCTATTTAAATATGCAGCCGGGGAAATATCAATTGTGTGATGGATTTACGATGTTTTTTACAGTTCTCCAAAGTGGATCTCCTTCCTGGTACTGCCTGATCACACACTAATGCTGGAGGTTGTATTTGTTTTGCTTGCCTAGTCCTAAAGCCTTCACTCACATAAACAGTTCTTATTCGTGTGAGCAATCCTGTTCGCTCCTGTGGGCCTAATTGTGATTGATATTCACCCCAGCACAAGGCTTATGTACTTCTAAGGCCATCAAAATAAACCTTACTGGGAGCTAATACGCGGTCCTGGCTGTCAGCTGAAGGGGAAATTTTACCTTATTAAATGAAGTATTCAGAATCAGGAGCTACACCTTGTGCTACTTTACTCTCACTGATGCGCAAGTGTTGCCTATGGAAGGCGAACAGGATCTGGTCCTTAAACTGTAAGCTCTTTGGAATGGGCGCCTACTCTTTCTAAATGTTTGTATGGTGTCACAAATTGTGAATGTATGAGGCTGTGGGCAGGACATTGGAGTTGAAGTCCGGAGTCTTGGGTTCCACAGGTTTTCATTCCATTCATAAATCCAGTAAATTCCATTCATTTAACCTCTCAGTGACCCGCCCTGTGAAAGGAGGACAATAATGGCTGACCCTCTTATGGGAAGTACCTTGAGATGTCTTAATGCTAAGAGTTCTTATTACAACATCTGATCTTTCAACGTCATGCAGATGTGTGGAAAGCTTTTCCTTCGAGGAACCCCAGTGATGTCAATGAGATATAACCCAGTCACAGCACTATGACTCACAGAGTCGAGGCCATAATCTAGGGCAGAGGGAGGAGAGTAACTGTGGTAGAATGGAATCAGGGCAGGAACTCAAGGAAAGAGTTAATGGAATATAATCCATGCTCACTTACTTCTTCCAGCAGCCTTGTGCAGTTGGTGCCTTTGCCATTAAATATTTTCACATGTAGGTTTTCTATTTGCCTTGAATTACTGAAATCCACTAAGCACATCTCTCCAAGGACCCAAAGCGATGGTATAATAGGTTCCTGCTAATGGCTTGAAACTGTACCACAATCTAGTTTTAAAACACAACACAAATCTTTATCTAAAACCACTAACACCTCAGTCCTGTGTTCACAGAGTATGTTTTCATATTTTCTCTTGCAACACATAACAGGGAGGATATGTGTGTGGGGGGTGGGGGGGGAATAGCTACAAGAGAAATGATGCATTCTGGGCAAAGAGCCAATTTAAAAAGTCTGTTCTCTCCAGTTTGCTGTCACTTGTCGTGGTTAAACAAAACATGGACTAGAAAAAGAGAAATTGGCTTCAGTGTAAATGTCAACATTCTGATTAAAGCCAACACGAAGCATTCACAACTCTTGACAAAAAAAAGTTAAATTGAATTATGAAGGGTATGCAAATTAGGCCCTTAGTCTGTGTGATTAAGGGTATGTATGAATTAGCATTTGCTATTTGTATTATTAAAGCCCGTGTAACAAGAAGGGGTGCTTGGGTAAGTGCATTTCTGCTTTTGTGGGTATATGCATGCTTGTATGTGTTTGTGTGTGTGTGTGTATGTGTGTGTGTGTGTGTGAATTAGTATGATTGTGCATTTATGTGCCTGAACATTTGCATGTGTGTGTGTTTGTGTGTATGCATGTGCATTTTAGTATGTGCACATTTCTGGATATACATATCGGCCTCCGTGCATTTTTGGGATATACATTTGCATGTATCTGTGCATCTGGGGGCATGTACATCTGTGTGTGCATTTCTGGGCATGCGCATCTGAGTATGTGACAACAAACAAGACATTTTTCACCTTCCAATAAGAATTCTTCTACAAATATACACGTATGTAAATGATGCCTTCATTCAATATCAGAAATAAGTATAGACTTCTAAATCTATGAAATGGTGAGTATTAGGAGTAAAATAATCCTTATCAATTGGGAATATTCAAAATCTATCATTTTCCAACAAGGGCAAGGGCGAGTTATTAATAATTTAGATATGAGCAGGATAGGGGAATAGTTCCTCCCTATCTTTTTAGACACAGACTTTGGGATCTGAGTTGTTTGAAATGCACATTTGCAAAGTTCTCACCATGTATCCAGGACATGAAATTTTAAAGCTAGCATAATATATTTGAATTCTGTAATTAAAATTAATGGGAAGATAAAAAATAAATGGCCTACGCTGGTCCAAGTTCCCTGAAGTGGCGTATATATTTACTGGTGGTATGCCATGTTATGGACGAGGGTTGTGTATGAATGTGTGTTGGCATGTTTGTCTATCTATATGAGATTGTGGTGTGTGTCTGAATATGAAAGTTTGTGTCTATGGCTTAAACTATCCCCTGACCAATAAATATATAAATAAATTGACATAGCATGGGGGACACCAGACAACATGTTAGCTGACATTAGAAAGCATTTGTACCTTAGTCACTGCAGTGGCTGTATACTTGAAAGGTGAGGTTTATGCCAGGAGTACGCCAGGAAATTAGAAGCAACCTCCTGATCCTCTGGTTATAAAATGTTGTGTACTAAATCCAAAGAGATTACTGCAGATTTAGTCTGATAAGTGCATTAAACATATAAATTATATTTTAAAACTCTACTAGACAAAGTGGGAATTGGTATGAAATGAGTTAAGCGTGTTCAAAGAAAGCCAGGGTTTATCTAGATTGTTAATGAGACTGCCTCCCTTCCTCTCCTTTGTTTGCTTCCTAAGGAAATGTCACACTAATATGTTCAGCATAGCCCCAGTGTTCTCCTTGTCCCCCCACTTTAGAAGTTAGGGTTTGTATGCTGAGTGTTTTTCTTTCTTTCTTTCTTTCTTTCTTTCTTTCTTTCTTTCTTTCTTT
>ML677491.1:233279-276373 GCA_007922305.1 Dermatemys mawii
TTTCTTTCTTTCTTTCTTTCTTTCTTTCTTTCTTTCTTTCTTTCTTTCTTTAACAGAAGGATTGATCTATCTATCTATCTATCTATCTATCATAGAAATGTAGGATTGAAAAGGAGCTCAAGAGGCCATCAAGTCCATCCCCCTACACCACATAGATCATCCCTGAGAGGCGTTTGTCCACCCTAGTCTTAAAAACCTCCAGTGGTGAGGATTCCACATCCTCCCTTGGAAGCCTATTTCAGAGCTTAATCACCCTTATAATTAGAAAGTCTTTCCTAATATCTACCCTAAATCTCCCTTGCTGAGGAATAAGCCCATTACTTCTTATCCTACCTTCAGTGGACACAGGGAATAATTGATGTTTAAACCAGTTGAGGAGTATTATCAGGTCCCCCCCTCAATCTTCTTTTCTCAGGGTTTTGAATGTTTCCTTTCAGGTCAGATTTTCTAAACCTTTGATCCTTTTTGTTGCCCTTGTTTAAACTCTCTCTGATGTGTCTGCCTCTTTTCAAAAATATAGTGTCCAGAACTGGACATAGTACTCAGGTCTCACTAGTATTGAGTAGAACAGGACAATTATCTCCCATGTCTATGACACACCTGTTAATACACCCCTAAATGCCTTTTTTTGCAACTACATCATACTGTTCACTCATATTCAATGTATGATCCAATTTAACCCCTAGATCCTTTTCAGCAGTATTTCCACCTGCTCAGCTATTCCCCATTTTATAGTTGTGCATTTGATTTTTCCTTCGTACGTGTAGTATTTTGCACTTGTCTTTAGTGAATTTTATTTTGCTGATTTCAAACCAATTCTCCAATTTCTCGGAGTTGTTTTGAATGCTAAACCTGTCCTCCATTTTACCATCTATCGATCTATCTATCTATTGATCGATCTATGATCTGAGAGACAAGGTGATTGAGATAATATCTTTTATTGGATCAACTTCTGCTGGTGAAGAGACATGCTGTTCTTCAGGTATGGGAAATGTACTCCAAGTATCACAGCTAAATACAAGGTGGAAGAGATTGTTTAACATAAATAGTAAACCGATCACTTCTCTGTGAATGGTCCCTTGAACTATGTGTTAACTTTTTATGCTAAATGATCAGTTCCACCCTTTAGTTAGCTATGATGGTCAGGGTATGTCTACACTACAATAAAACACCCATGTCTGGCCCTTGTCAGCTGACTTGGGCTCATGGGGCACCAGCTACATTGTAATTTTATAGACCATAATCCCAAGCTCCCCACTGAAGTCAGTGAGTCTTTCCAGTGACTTCAATAAGTGTTAGATCAGGCCTCTAAAGATATGGCCAATCAACAAGAATAGGCAAAGTTCAGGTTTGGAAGGATGGATGCTGATCCTGGATTTATCTGTAACCCCTGGTCCAACATGCATAAAAACCAAAATATTGGTGTTTGCATCCCATTTAGTTCATTAGGTAACAAAATCAATTGCAAAGACAAGGGCCAGTGATTTTGCATGCTTCTATTTTTGTGGTGCCCAAAATGAGATGCCCCTTACCTCACTGCCCACACCTTTAAAAACATGTGATTTTCAGAGATTGGATGCTTGGCACTTTCTGAAAACCAGACCTCCTTAAAGTGTCTCAGATTGGACACTCAACAGTCAGGGTTCCCTAATTCACTAGTGATGCCAAAATCTTAACCAAGATCCACATATTTCCATAGATTTTCACACTGCAGAACAGCTCTGACACTGATAAGAACAGAATCCTAAATTTTGCCTGAGATATCAAATGCTTCTCAAATGAATTATTTTACCTCAGAGAAACTGCTGTGGTTGGTGCAACTGTGGTTTTAGCTCAACCCCAAAGGCAAAGAAGCTGATCTGTTGAGGCAACAGGCACAAAACAAAAGAGTAGCAGTTAAAGCTAATAAACAGCGAGGTACCAACTGAAAGTTTAAGAAATATCTCTCTCCACAGAAGATGATTAATGTGGGGAAGGGAAATACAAAGGCAGAAACTATAGAAACTGCTTCTGTGAGTGTATTCAAGAAAAGATCAGACAGGAACCTTTTCTGATCTTTCTAGAAACCTCAAAATTGTACACATTTCAACCATGTCTCCTCTTCTTCTGACCAATGCAAAGTGTATGGAGATAAAGTTCAAAAGGTCCAGTCCTTTACTGTAGGTACAGCTATTACATCATACTTCTTTATTACCTGTAATTAACTGTGAGCACAAATGTGAGTAATTGTACAAGTAACTCCTTCATTTGCTGGTGCAAATGAAACAGCGGTAGCCATCTAAATAGCAACCACAGTCGATCTATGGGCATCTACTCCTACCGAAAAAACGGGGTACTGGGCCCAGTTAAAAATATTCCTAACCTACATTGTGTATTTAAAACTGTGTTTGAGCTACAAACTATCACTTTAAATTTAAGGAGAGTTTCCAGGTCCTGCTTATGGGAGTGAGATCTGGGCCTAAGAGAAGTTGGTTTGCAGAAAGTCAGTTTAGAGTACGATGAGGTGAGTTATGCCTCTTTTTTAAGGAGCAACCTGCTTTGTCTCCCTCCCTTTCTGAGTTCTTTCACATTATCATTCTGAATTCTAAGAAATAAAGTAGTTTTACACTGCAATCTACCAGCAAGAGTAATTTTTGTTTTTATTTATCTTCTCTGTCTGTATACCATTATTATCTGAATCACAACATCCTATAGCTTAGCTGCTCAAGGACTTTCTTTTTGTATGTTTGTTTTGTTTTGTTTTATAAGTTAGTCACTTCTTCAGCTCCCTCCCTTCTTCCCCCTGGTTTTCTCCTTAAGCTATTTTTTTGCAGCACACCAAGACTACACAAATTGTGTGTTCAGTTCCATACTGAATTTGCATTCAGATGTATTGCAATTCTACATTCAAATCAGGGGTATTTTCTTGCAGGCTATGAGAATCCTCAACTCCCACTGAACTCAACAAATACTAACAATTGATATTGTTATTATTATCAAAAATAATAGTGATAGCAACACCAAACAATCAGGGCTCAATTTTCAGAAGTGTGGGGCTTCTAAATATCCAGTTGAAGTCATCAGCATCAGAAGTCTCTGAAGATCATATCTATATATATATATGTGTTCCACATTTTGCTCAGCTGGCAGGGTACAATCACTGGGGCCTACATTTTCAAATATGACTGGTGATTTTGGGAGCCTGGATTTTTCAGGTGCCCAACTTGAAACACTGTTGAGGTGCCTGAATATTAAAAAATCACTGAGCATTACCCCCTGAAAATCAGACTCCTTTTATGGTGACACAAGTAGGGCATCCAAAAATTCTAGCACCCCAAATAAATAACTACTTTTGAAAATGAAGCCATAGCCTGAACCCTATCCTCACTTACATCAATATAATCCCAGAGAAGTAAGGGAGTGGGGGGCTTGATGGGTGTAAGCAAAGAAATAATTTGGTCCTGTTGTAGTTCTTGATAGGTTGGTGTCTACCTCACCAAATCCATAATGACAACTGAAATTAGTTGTGCCCTTGTTAGCAGTCTCAGGCAAGAGGCCAAAGAATTTGTTGGACCATAGAGTTAGAACAGCAGTAGCTACTGTTGCCTCGTTACTTAGAATTCTTCCTCTTCCCCACACTTATCCTGCTTCTTCCATCTTCAGAACACTATCTAAATGATAACTAATTAACCAACTCCCGGAATTTGTACTTCCAGGTTAGGGGTTGAGATGAACTATCAGCGCTTCCCCACTCATATATATACTTTACAAATCCTCTTTTCTCTACTTTTTAATTCCTTTCTCTTCCCAGATGAAAAATATTGTTATTAGAAGTATAATTCCTACTACAGATAAGCTTTGGGCTGTATCTTTATTAATCCCAGACAAGATAACATTCAACAGGGAGAGGAAAACAAATGTTAAAGAGAAATTGAAGATGAAGGTGAGACTGACAGACTGGCACAAAAGGGACCGAGGCAAATAAACTGTGCCTATGGTAGTTAATCTATATTAAACCAATGTCCCGTCCAATAAGTTGTTCAAAGGACAATGCCGGTGGAGTAGAGCAGGGGCCTCCAAACTTTTTGAGGTCAGGGCCATACTAGATTTTAGAAGGGGCTTTGCAGGCCGCTGCCATGCCCCCCGCCCTTTGCTCCTCCAGCTGCAGCCACAACACTTTCGCCGCTTTTGCTCCTTCAGCTATGCCTCTGCCATGATCCCCACCCATTTGCTCCTCCAGCTGCACCATGGGGGCCCTCACCCCTCCGCACATGGGGCCACTGGCAGTAGCTCGCATGGGGAGGGGCAATGGCGACTTCTCCATGTGCCTGCTCAGCTGGGGGTAGGGTGACCAGATGTCCTGATTTTGTAGGGACAGTCCTGATTTTCAGGGCTTTTTCTTATATAGGTTCCTATTATGCCCCACTGCCTGTCCCAATTTTTTACACTTGCTCTCTGGTCACCCTAGCTGTGGGGATGAACAAATTGACACTGCGGTCTGGATCCAGCTCCCAGGCCATAGTTTGGAGACCTCTGGAGTAGAGTAACACAATGACTCATTTGGTTTCAGTGAGCCTTCTTATGGACATGATTTAGCACCTTCTGTAGGAAGCCAGAATTTTTTCATGTATTTATATCTGCTCCTGCATTTTCCATTCATGCATCTGATGAAGTGGGTTCTAGCCCACAAAAGCTTATGCCCAAATAAATTTGTTACTCTCTAACACATCACAAGGAACTCTCTTTGTTTTTTCATTTTGCATTAGTTGCTTCTCTCCTGTTTGTTGAGTTACACAGATATAGAGGTTTACAATGGGAATACTCAGTATAACCTTATAACATGGGGCATAGACACTGACTTCTGCTTGCACCACCGGCCTTCACCCCCTGTACTCCCAGCCCCACCTGACCCCATTCCTGTCCCACTCCCTCCCTCCCCTTCCCTGCCTCCATTCTGACCCCTTCCCCAAACTCCTCACCCCAATTCCGCCCCCTCCCTGCCCCTATTGTGACTCCTTCCCCAAATCCCTGCCCCAGCTCTGCCTTTTCTCCTCCTGAGCATGCCACATTCCCGCTCCTCCCCACTCCCTCCTGGAGATTGCTACACCACCAAACAGCTGTTTGGTCCTGGCAAGCACAGGAAGGTAGGCGGAGGAGCAGGGCCACAGTGCACTCATGGGAGGAGGAGGAGGAGGTGAGGTGGGTACTCCAACCCCAGAATACCCACAGATTCGGCACCTATGACATGGGGCACAGATGAAATAAGTGAAATAACTACTTGAAGCATCCTATCAGCATTTCATAAAATCTAATCACTACGCTCATTCTTATAAACTTAATGTCTATCTTAACAATCCTAACACACAGGTGAGACAGACTAACTTAACTATGTATTTGTCACTGTTCTGTTGAGGCCTTGGCATCACAAGAGGTAACATGGATAGGGCAAGGGACTGAGAGGCAGAAGACTTGGTGTTTGTTCCCATGTCTAATGACTTGCAGCTGGAATTTAGGCAGTTCCCTTGTTTGGTGTCTGATTTTCCCCATCTGTAACATGGGGGGTCATGATGCATCTTGAATACCTTCTATAGGTGCAAAATATTATCAATTAAACAGGATTTAAACCATTATTGGTAGCCCAAGGCATGCAACTTGGGTCTTTACAGAATCACAAAGAACTTCAGTGGTTTGGTTAATATATAAGGCCCAGTTTTTAAACTTCGATGCTTGTCTTTGGCAGCTAGGACCTGCATTAGAATTCTCAGATGGCCACTAAGTAAGCCCATCTTGCATTCAGATGCCAAAGCTTGGAATTAGGATGCTTGCATTAGTCTCAAAATTGGGTCCTCTCACTGGGCAGATTTCTAGGAGAGCCATAGTTGCAGTATTTCATTCACTTTTATCATTCCTTCATATAGGCATTACCGTTCTGTAGAGCTAAAGGAGCCACAAATGTCATGCAGAAACCACCAAACCCCCCTTAATAACAAGAAATCAAGCAGTCTTCAATATGCCCAGCCTTTTGCCAGCCACAAACAACTGCCTGGGGCAGAAATAAGCATGACCATGACCATGGTCCTGCCTTATCTTATAGACAGAGGTCCTGCAATTCTTTTGCAGGATTCTGTTACTTCTCACTCTGGTTCATATATGCATAGGGGTGAAGGAAATCAACTCGTTTCTCTTTATCTGTATAACAAAGATATATATTCTGTACAGCATAGATATGTCTGCTTCCGACCCATATTTTTTTAAGTCCGAATCTTAAGGAGGACTACTCTCTTTGCAAAGCTACATAGAATACTGACGCATAGCTGCAAACATTTCACTCAGCAGTTCCAAATCAAAAACTCACTCCTTCCTCGGGTAAGGTAATAATATTAAAAATGCTATATTACTTAAAATGTAGTTTTCCATAATCCCTCCTTCTTTCCATTCAATAACTTTCAGTTTCTAATGTTCCTTCCAATGTCCAGTAAAACTATTAAAGACAGAGGCTAAAACACCCCACTGACAAAACCAATTATAATTAAGGAATGACTAATCAGATAAGGTGAATGTGATAATAAGTTTCATCTTATTGCTTTCCTGTCTTTAGCTGATCCAGGTATGAGAACAATTTTCAGTGTGTTTTTCACACATTTGGTATGAAACAGAATTGATTTGGTACCACAAAGCATGGCTTGTCAGATGAGCAAAACGGCAAGGGTAAAGTAGGAAGAGGGGAAAGCGGACAATGCATGAAGACAACATTCAACCTGAGTAAGTCCTACCAATGTAAATTACGCAGACATCATGTTTTCTTGTATCTTATGCTGAAAATGTTACAAGTGAGGGAGGTTGTTTGTTTGTTTGTTTGTTTGGGGGATTTTTTTGGTTCTGATTGTAAATTAGCACTAATTTGCTTCCTGGCATGTATAAATGAGCTTCTCAGAATTACCATATACTCAGGTTTTCCTCGCTCTTGGGAGAAGTGCTTGGTACAGCTGTACAGATCCTTTTCAACCAAACCTTGAAACCACACAAAGCGCAGCTGCTTTCATCATTACAGCTTGAAATTCAACCAAGGTTCAGCAGAACTTTCTCCGAGGGAGCCGAACTTGGGCCCAGTTTTCAGAGATCTGTACCAATATTTTTGGTTCTGTGTCAAAATCCAGGGTGATCCATATGACACTTGGTGGAGTCAGTGAAGAATTTTCTTTAGAAATTGTAATTTGTTTCAACTGAATGTCAAAGTGAAACTCAAGGGATTACAAATCCGGGCAAACCAGAACTGAAGCAAATATTTGTTTGAGCCTCCACTAGCAATTAAGCTTCCCAGCACTGATGCTCAGCTGTATTCTGATTTTCCTAAGAGCAGCAAAGACAAATGATAAAAGACTGTCTATACTATAGCAGAGCAACAATTCATGAGATGGGGAAGGCCACATAGCCCATTTTTATCTGTCTACTTATCATTTCAGTGCTTGCAACCAGGTAGGCCTTTGCATGGAGGACAGCAGTTGGTCATGCTTCTTTGTAAGTGTGAGCTGAGTTTACACTACAGAAAGCACCAGGCCCACCCATTTGCACGGAGCAGTTACAAGTCCCAAGCCCTCTTGGGGTGGGTTAATGGGTGGAGAATATGTTTGTCTATGGAAGCAAAGTGCTTTACAGTCAGCTCTCAGCAAGGTGGACTTAGGTCCTGATCATGTTAATTAGAAGCTTAGCTCTGCATGCCCTTCTCAGGCCTCAGTCCTGTGACTGGACTGGAGTAACTTGTCTGATGCAAATCGGAAGTGTCAGTAATGTAGAAGCAGTTCCCCTAGCACACCCAGCCTCACGTATAAGACACACAATAGTCTTCCCCTGCACTAGACAGGATCAAGTTCCTTTGCCTTAACCTTCCTTCACAAATAGACACTATAGCAACTTCCCTTACGAGGATTCATTATAGAATCAGAATCACAGAACTGCAGGGGACCTCAAGAAGTCGTCAAGTCCAGCCCTCTGCATTCAGGAAGGACCATACAAACCTAGACCGTCCCTGACACGTGTTTGTCCAACATGGTCTTAAAAATCCCCAATCATACAGATTCCACAACCTGCCTTGGGAGCCCGTTCCAGAGATTAACTACGCTTAAACATTAGAAATATTGCCCTAATATCTAACCTAAATCTACTTTGCCACAAATTAAAGCCATTACTTCTTGTCCAACTGCTAGCGGACACGGAGAACCAATCAGTGTCCTCTTTATAACAGCATGTAGTGGGGCTTAAACAGCCCAGGAGAGGGTTGTGGCTGGGAGCAAGCAAGCTCCCAGGCTGATTGGGCAGAGCAGCCACAGCTGTGGCTGAGTCAATTTGAGCCCAGCTGGCCCTGATAAAAGGGCTCAGAGTTTGGTGCAGAGAGAGTCTCCTCTGGCTACAGAGGCGGACAGGCCTGGCTGCTGGGAGCTTGAGCAAGGTACCTAGAGGGAAGCAGGGCTGGGGCAAGGCAAGAGGAGCTGGGGAAGCTCTGGCCGGGAAACCCCCAGGCTGCAGGGCCTAGGGGACAGGCCCAACAAAGGGTACTGGGGTTGCAAGGGGCAGCCCAGGGCTCTAGAGGCAGAAGCAGCAGGCCAACCCTCCTTGCCAGTGATGAATGGCAATGATACTGCAGTCTGCCCCAGAGAACGGGGGCAAGTGGTGACTGGCAGTTGCCTAGACTGAGGCAAGGTGGGGATAATGGATGAGGGTTCCCCAGGGAAGGCGGGACCCAGAGTGAGACTGTGGGGGTACTGCAGGGGTGCAGCACCCCAGGGAAGAGGTCACCGGGGTCCAAGGAGGGACACGGGGGCCAGTAGCCAGCGGGACTACAGACTGCTGAGGGTGCGCCGGACGCTGGAAGAGCTAATTCCCAGACGGACCAGTGGGAGGCGCCGCTGGGTGAGTCGCCGCTCTGCTACACAGCCCTTAACATGACGACTGTTAAGTCTCCCCTCAGTCATATTTTCTCAAGACTAAATGTGTCCAGTTTTGTTTTGTTTTTAATCTTTCCTATTTTGTTACTCTCCTCTGCAATGTATTTAGTATGTCTACATCTTACCTGAAGTGTTTTACCCAGAATTGGACAGAGCACTCCAGCTGAGGTGTCACTGGTGGGAACTAGAGCAGGACACTTGCCTCCCATTTATTTCTTACAACACTCCTGTTAATACACATAATGATATTAGCCCTTTGCACAGCTGCATCACATTGTTGACTCATATTCAATTTGTGATCCACCATAACCCCCATTCCTTTCAGCAGAACTGGCACCTACACTGTTATTCCCCATTTTCAGTTGTGAATTTCATTTTTTCTTCCTAAGTGAAGTACTTTGCACTAAACTTTATTTCGTTTCATCTTGTTGAATTCAGACTAACCCTCCCTTTTGTTAAGTCATTTTAAATTCTAATCCTGTTTTCCAAAGTGCTTGCTTACTCCCCTGAGCTTGTTGTTATCTGCAAATTTTATAAGCTTTATCTTCACTCAATTATCTAAGTTGTTATTGAAAATACTGAATAGTATCTGACCCAGAACTGGCCCCTGCAGAACTCTCCTAGATACAACCTCCCATTTTGATGGTGAGCTATTGATAAGTATTCTTTGAGTACAATTTTTCAACCAGTTGTGCACCCACCTTATAATAATTTCATCTAGACTGCATTGTCTTAGTTCACTTGTCAGAATGCCATTTGGGCTTGTCAAAAGCCTTACTAAACTCAAGATATAGCACACCACCTGCTTTCCTCCTCCACTAATCAAGTAATCCCATCAAAAAAGAAATTAGGTTGGTTTGGCATGCTTTGTTCTTGACAGATCCATGCTTATTATTTCTTGTAGCCATCTTATCCTCTAGGTGCTTACAAACTGATTGATTAATAATTTGTTCCAGCATTTTTTTTCCCAGATATTGAAGTCAGGCTGACTGGTTTATCATTCCTGGAGTCCTCTTTGCTCCCTTTTTAAAAGAATGGTACTAAGTTCACCCATCTCCAGTCCTCTGGGGCCTTACTCATCTTTCATGCATTCTTAAAGACTATTGCCAACAGTTTCAAGATTGTTCAGTTAGTTCCCTAAGTATCCTAGATGAATTTCATCATGCTCTGTGTGAACCTGGCAAACCTGATGACAGCTCAGATCAGAACCCCAGGCCAATTCATTTGTGTGTTTAGTATAGATCAAAGTGTTAAATGTACAGGAACTCATCACTTAAAATCATCCCAGTTAATGTAGTTACATTGATGATCAATTAGGGAACATGCTCGTTTAAAGTTGTGCAATGCTCCCTTTCAATGTTGTTTGGCAGCCGCTTGCTTTGTTCACTGCTTGCAGGAAGAGCAGCCCATTGGCTCTAGCTGGTGGAGACTTGGAACCCAGGTTGACCAGCAGCCTCACTGTCAGCTCCCCGCTCCCCTAGGTTCCCTGTTCAGCAGCTGCACAGCAGGCTATCAATTGCCAGCAGTTCATCTGTCTCTCCCCCCACTGCCATGTGCTGCTCCTTCCCTCTGTCTTGGAGCTGCTCCCTGAGACTCTGCTTGCTGTCTAGGCGGTAGAGGGGATGGGAGGTAGAGGGGGGGCTAATGTCAGGATGTCCCCCTCCCCCATTCTCCTGCACCCCACTTACCCCATCTTCCATAGAGCAGGGAGGACACACGACAGAGGGAGCTCTCTGTAAGCTCTCTGGTTTCTGCAAGCTGATCTAATTAGCAAGGCAGGGTACTTAAAAGTCTGCATACTTAAAGGGGAATCTTTCTCTTTCACTCACAGGGTGTATATCTCTGTCTGCCCTCCCTCCTTTCCTGCTGCAGAGTGTGAAAGTTAACCATTGAGAGCTCAGTCAATTGCTAGTTCATTTAGCAGTAAGGTATTCCCTGGGAAATATCCCACCCTCTGACTCTGTGAAGCTTGGTTGAGGTGAAAATCATCATCATCACTGTGTACCAGTATTAAATTTTTTGTTTAAAACTTATACTATCTGTGTAAAGACAGATAGATAGAGAGTCTTTTGGCTGGTGAAGAAAATTTCCTTGGAACCTAACCCCCCACATTTACATTAATTCTTATGGGGAAACTGGATTCACTTAACATCAGTTCACTTAGTGCATTTTTCAGGAACATAACTACATTAAATGAGGAATTCCTGTATAAGACCATTTCTACATTACAGGGAAAAGTCAATCTAAACTACTCAATTTGAATTACGTGAATAGAGTAACTCAAATTGACATATCTTAGATCTACTTACTGCTGGGTACTACTATGCGATGTTGATGGAAGATGCTCTCCCGCTGATGCCCCTTACTCTTCTCAATCCAGTGGAGTACAGAGTCGATGGGAGAGCAATCTGTGGTCGATTTAGTGGGTCTTTACTAGACCCGCTAAATTGACCGCCGACACATCTATCACTTTGTGTCAATCCCCCAGTAAGTTTAGACAAGCCCTAAATGTGAATTTAGATGTTTAAACTTCATGAAAACTAGTGGAATATTACGTGGATTGTTTTCACTTACCTGTTCCTGTTATAGTGTAAGAACAAACACTTGAATCGTGTATACCCTGTAACTAAAAAAAAATCAAAGAAATCTTGTAAAACGCTAATGAAGGACTTAAGGACTTTAACAGAAAATGCTAATTTCAAAGCAAGCGGCCATTATGTATGATGGTCGGAGATCAAAAGAATAAGTGCATTCCTCACACACCATCATTAAAGGAAAAGCCCATGTGGGCAGAGAAACTACCAGCTTTTTTTTTTCAGTGAGAAGATATAAATATGGATTCAAAGAAAGATCCTTTATCTCTGGCAGTTTGTATTTTAACAGGGCAGAATAACTGAGTGAGAAGATGATGATCCCCATGTTATCCTGGGTACCTTGAAAGACTTTTCTAAAACTGGTAGTTTATTACATCACTGCCACCATTTGGAGTTACAAACTGTGCCTCACCTGATATTATATTTACCTTTTGTAACCTATCAATAATGCTCATTCTTTTTCTTAGCTAATAAATCTTTAGTTAGGGCACGTCTACACTAGCTGCTGGATCAACAGGTAGCGATCCATCTACCGGCGGTCAATTTATCACATCTAGCATAGACGCTATAAAATGATCCGCAAGTGCTCTCCTCATCCACTCTGGTACTCCACCGCTGTGAGAGGTGGAAGCGTAGTCAATGGGGGAGTGGCAGCGGTCAACTTGCCACCTTGAGGATGGCGAGGTAAGTCAACTTAAGATACATCGTTGCGTATCTTAGGTTGACTCCCCTCGGCAAGAGGAAGAAGTGGAGTCAACTCCATCTCGGCAAGAGGAAGAAGTGGAGTCAACAGGGGAGTAGCCATGGTTCACTTACCGCCGTGGGGATGGCCAGGTAAGTCAACCTAAGATACTGCGACTTCAGCTACGCTACTCGCGTAACTGAAGTTGCGTATCTTAGGTCGATTCCCTCCCCCACACTAGTGTAGCCCAGCCCAAAGGTGCCACAAGTACTCCTCATTCTTTTTGCTCTGAGGTAGGCACTCACAACTGTGAACCACTCTAGACAGCACAACATCTTGATGACTTGAATACATGTAACTTAGCTAAATATTCTTTAACTTGTTGTTTCATTATTTTGGCATACCTTCCTTTCCCTCTTGGTGATAATATGAACTGCGATGAGTATCTGGACTCCATTATTCTTTTTAGTGGAGACTGAAAAAAATAAAAAAGGCATTAAGCAGCCTTCTTGCTGTCATCAGTTATTAGCTCGGCTTTTGTTTGCTTCCCACAATGCGTTGGATGCCAAACCACTTGCAGAATATAAACAAAACAGATAGTCTGACAAAGAAGGGCTATACGAGAGAGAGAGAATTACACAAGCTTTCAGTCTTGTATTCCCCCATGTGGCTATTAGTTCGCTGTTTCTTTCACCTGTATCAGAACAGAAAGCAGTTTATTAATACTAGTGATTAATAGTAATCACTGTTTTTTCTTCTTCTAACATTCATTATAGAGTGAGTCTAGGCACCTAACTCAGGCTTTGTGGCTCACAGTGTTGTTCTTGTGATTTTTTTTAGGCACCTAAAAGTTAGGTTCTATGAGGCTCAACTTTGCAATCTCTAAGTCTACTTGCAGATCTCACCCTTTATCTCGTACTGTCAGTATGTGCAGCACCTAGCACAATACGGCCATGTGCTGAGTGGGGACCTTCAGGTTCTGTTAGAACCCAAATACTCATAATGGCTTTAGAGATGCATGAGATGTCTATTTTTTTTAAAAAAATATAAGATAAAAATAGGCAGTGGTTATATATCATTCTATATGGAAAAAAATCATCATTTTGTTGCCTTTCCTAACTATTGTCCGTGTACTGTGGGGAAACAGAAAACACCATTTTAAATGTAAGTGCACGTTTGCAAATGGTACAACCTGGTCTCTTTGAAATATCAATATTTTATGACGTGGTCCAACTTGCAGGAGGTAACGCTAGTGATTTAAAAGTAAAATGACAATCAAAGAGCCTATGTGAGAAATTAGGAACTGTCCATTGTATCATACATCTGCATAAGTTATGAATGGAGAGTTTTAGCAAGAAAAAGGAAAATAACTCGTAATCTTGGGACTGATCCAAAGCACAGTCTGTCAGACTCTTTCTGTTGGCTTTCTTGGGTTGTGGATCAGACACGGGAGTATTTTGTTTTGTTTGTTTTATTTAAGCTAGGTTGCTCAGATGAAGCTGTGGGCAGTTTTTTAATATACCAAATATTTTGGTTAAATCATTTCTGTGGGATTTGCTGGTCCATGGATAAAAGAATGGGGGAAATCTTTCTTAAATATATGTATTAAAAAATCAGAAGGATGCAAACACCAAAGAGGTAGTCAGTGATACTAGATGATCTCTAACTAGGCTTGTAAAGATTGGATTAGATTTTTATTGGTAGATGTTCATAAATGTCAGTTTCACTGCACACTACATGACCCAACAAAAACATATTTCCATCGATATTAAATTTTACAGATAAGCAAAGTAAGAAAAATGCTGCTTGGTATCATATTACAGTTTGATGTAAGCATAGTTACTTTGTGTATTTTGACAAGTGAGAGAGGGAATTTGTGTTGTAATGGCTATAAAGTTTTCACGTTATGAATCACAACACCTACAGCCATTAAATAATTATCCTCTGACCCCTGCTATTGGCTTACCCCTCCTGGTTTCTCAGAAGTGTGAAAATGTAAATAAATAAAAACAGAAAGGAAATGCTTAAACATCAACATTGACATTATCTGTCATAATTATTTTAAAAAATGTTACATTCTGCTAACCCTATCTATAACTAGGGATAACTGCCTTGAATCAATAAAGAACCTACACATATGCTTAATGCCTTCCTGATCAGGATCACACTTAGGCAAATGCTGAATTTTCAGAGTGGGCTTCTAGGCATTTCTCAATGGTGATGCTTTCCTGAATCAAGCCAAAGAGGTAGGAAATAATAAGGATAAATTTCAAGTGAATAACCAGGAAAAAAAATCCTCTACTAGTGAGATCTATTTAGGCTATGACATAGTCACTCAGTGAGAGAGCTACATTACAGGACTCACTTAGAACTAGACTCAACACACAGAGCAAAGGAATATACTGTAGAGAACCATTCTGCAGTAAAAGGAAGCTGGGCTAGGTGATTAAATGGTCCTTTCCAACTATATTCCATGGGTCTATGCCTGCCATCACATTGTACTGCAAGACAGTTATTAAGGGATTTGAATTAAAAAGAGATATGGTATGATGCTGATGAAACATGTATAAATATTTAGATCTATCCACCCACTTAGCTTTAGCTATAACAACAATAAAACAGTTGATCTCTTTCAAGTATTATGCCTTTAAGTTAAACTTCATTGAAATAAAATAAGGAAAGAACAATACATTTTGCATTCTTCAGAAGCCAGTGTTCAATAAGTACTAAGTTTTGATCGATTGATGCGATGTCATATTTGACTAAAGAGGTGGGAAAGTTGCTACTGTTGCTTTGTGCTGGCGAGAAGAAGAATGCACTATTGATTTTATATGTTGGATGGGCTGTCAGTGTACAGTGCATTGTTGATTTTGACTTTTATAGCCAACATGTTTCCTTTAATTGGATCATTTGTAAAAGAGAGGAGGGTACCTGTTCTCTTGTGACAGTGACTGATTACAATCATTTCATGTTTGTCAATATTTGATAAACCCACGGTTACCCAACAACGGGGCTGAAAACAGCATCTTTATGCATTTGCTTGTTTCTCCTCTTTCCCATTCAGCCCCAATACAAGCAGCACCTGGTCCCCAGCAACTTTTTTATTTATTCCCTTGCTAGTTTCTCAGAGAGAGAAGGCAAGCCAATACATTCTCAGCTGGAGTCGATGCTAAATGGCATCTCTTGAGGTGGAAGCTTTGCGTTGCCCTGCATTCCTCTCCCCTTTGTTTCCATCACAAATTTCTTAGCAGATTTACAGAGTCCTGCAGTTGCATGAGTAAGATACACCGAGCCTGACTCGAGTTTCTAGCTGTCCCATCTCTAGCACAGTGAATTGAGAACAGCACCCCTCTAACGCATCATTACCCTTCAACTTTCTTTTTCTCCTTGTTCTGATTATTTTTCAATATTCAGTTGGCTGCAAATGAGAAGTTCACTGCAGAGAGGTCTGAAGCTCCAGGAAGATTTGAGATGTGCTCATACGGCATTGTTATAAATTATTTGAAGGGAATGCATGTTGGTATTTTGATTGTGTCTTTGATGCTCACTTCACAGATGGCTGATAATTTCATGTGATGTACTAAAGAGTTCTATGTTTTATTCTTGAAAGAGAAGATCTATTCATCAGTCAGTCTCAATGTTTGTTCTCTTCTACTTAGCAAAGCAAAACCTTTTTTTCATTTTCACCTATGATAATTAGGACTACTACTGTAAATTCACTCCCATCAGGCCCAGCAGGAAAACCTTTCATGCACACGAGGCTCTCAAGTGGAGGAAACGCTCCAGGTCATGAGCTTGATATCACCATCTGAACTTTAAGGTTACCTCTCCCCCGTGAGGCTGTGATATCCACCGGATGACAAGTCTTCCACACTGGGGAGATGATAGACATCTGTGTTGTTTGCAGCTCTAAAAGCAACTTTGCACCTTCTTTTAACTTGCCTTCCTTGCGGAAAGGAACAAACAGGTAATGTTTAGAAAACCTGACCTACTAGGAAAGACTGGAAAAACAATAAGAATAACTCTGGCCATCTTTAGGCTTCAGAAAAGAATACTGAGTGGGGACATAAAAGCACTCTGCATACTAAGGGCTATTATAAATAGGATGGTGATCAATTGTTTTCCATGTCTACAGAAGGTAGGACAAAAAGTAATGGGTTTCACCTGCAGAAAAGGAGATTTAGGTTAGTTATGAGCAAAAAAACCTTTCTAATCACCTCAGGACCCCATTTTAAAATATTTTTAGCCCTAACCCCAAAAATTTTGGCCCAAAACTGAAAACTCTCAGTTGGAAATTCTGCTGTTGGGCCTTATTGGAGCTGTAGTTTGAATGTGTTATTCTCCATATCCTCTAAGAACCATCTCCACAGTTCCACTACTGCTCCTATGATGTACCATGCCATCTGATTTCCCTAGGCATCATGGCTACTCAGAAGAGGGAAGAGGCTAGTTCATTATGAGAGATGTAGTAGCTAGGAAGCCCAGGCATTAAGTTCAGGTCATGGAAGCCCCTGAACTACGCCTCATATATGATAACACGACAGTATTTCAAAATCTTTCTCTCTTTCTCTCTCTCTCTCTTTCTTTCTCTCTCTCTCTTTCTTTCTTCTCAGATGAACTTTTCAGGTTTTCAATTTTTTGCTGAAAAGTCAAAGTTTCCAATCACAAATTTTGACAGAAAATATTTGTTTTGTTTTCATACAAGTTTTCCATTAAAATTCCTCATGTTTCCCAGCCAACTTCCAAAGGGGGAAAGGCAATTTTCCTGCAGTGTGCATGTATTTATAGGCATTTATATGGTGTTTCTCACCTTTATAACATAACGCCCAACAACTGTGAATTAAGGTTTAGAAGACTCTGAGGTGGAAAAATATCATCCCCATTACAGAGATGGAGAAACTGAGTCACAAAGTAACTGAAAGCCCAGAGCTCCTGCCTCTTTATTGTGTGCCCTAACCACAAGACAGGCTTTTCCCTTTACATACAGAGGTAAAATGTCAATATTTTGTTGAAGTGACATAACATAAGATCAGGAGATTCCACACTGCTCATGATTCTATCACTGTCTTCATTCATGCTCTTTGCAACAGGTTTGAGAGGTCCTGAAAGTGAAGCAATTTTTATATCTATCGCTGGCAAATAGTATATAAAATAAAATTCAACCCTTGCATGTAAACCATTGATGTTTTATTCTCCACTTTCATAAACAAAGAGATGTTTCCAGTCTGGACTAGGTTCAAGATTACCCAAAGTTTGGGTATCTTGACTGCTGAGGTTTCAACTCAGTCCCACCTGTAAGTGGAAGCCATCCAAGTGCCAACCATGTTTTAGGTGGTTCAATAAACAGTCTGATACTCAACCATTCCAATGGGCCTCACGTCACTCACTGCATCATCATCTCTGTGAAACATAACATTGTGTTAAAGATATGTAATCAAAAGAATTATTCCAATTAGACAGCGATCATTATGAATGAATGTCTTGGCTTTTTTTTCCCTAAGAATCTGTGTCATCTGAAGGGATAGTTTCATCTTAAATTCATTTTTATTCCTGATATTTTCCTACCACTGCATTCAGGTTTTCTCATCCATTTTAGGCTCTTGTCATTCATACCAGTATCTTGAAGCACGGTATGAATAGTTGTCAGTATAACAACCCTAATTGGTGGTGTATAATGACACCTCTCTTCAGTCTTACAAATGTCCCAGGCAAAAACTTCTAGGGCAAAAGATTTTTAAACCACTGCACTATTTACTTCTGTTTCCCAAGCCCTTTCTTCCCCCTTCCTGAGACAAATACACCTTCCTTTTAAGACACTAGTCATTTTTATTCATTTTCAATAGCAGGTGTGAAATAGTAACTTGTCGTCTGTCTTTTGTAGTGCTGCAAGCCAAAATTATAAATGGGCTGACATTAATGGCAGACCAAAATTTAGTGTCGTATTGGTAGTTGGTATTGAAAATGGTTTGATTTGACAGATGAAATACCTGCTGCAGCAACCATAGTTAGACTTTTGCTGGATAAATCTAGCAGGTGAAAAAAATTGTTAAAAAAATAAAAGCCTTGATATAGGTAACTAATTTTTATGATGTTTCTTCATTCCCCTCTTCCCATTCTTCTCCTTTCTTCTCCTCTTGTCTTTTTCATTTTTGGTTTGTGGTTTTTTTTTTTTTTTGCTTTTAAAAGTATGAGCAGATCTAGTGCCTATTAAAGTGAGGTACTGTGCAGCTCAGGCTTCCGCCAAGTATTGTGCTGGTAAATGATGGGCAAGGTTTCTCCCAACCTCCAATCTCGGCTCAAGTACTTCTTCACTGCAGGCCTGAAGTTATAGCTTCAACCCTGGCCAGTACAGTACCTTTCAGCTTGACTGAACATGACTTCTCACACTCCAGCCCTGGTTCCCATTCAGGACCCCCGCCAGCATCACCTGCTGCAGACCTTACTGTTCCAGCTCCCCACTATAGCTTTGCAGTGAGCTTTACTTCCAAGATATACCAGCGCCTTCCATTCCAGTCCTATTCCCAGACCCTCCAACCCCACCCTCACTTCCCGACTCTGCCAATTGATTTGAAGAATAGTGCCCATCATATCAAACCCATGCCATGCCATCCAGCCACCAGTGGGTTAGCAGAAGGGTTTGTCTGATCAATGAAAGAAGCCCTGCGTTCTTTAGAATGAAGCTCACCTCTCTCTCAAAAAAAAGTCTTATTGGGTTTCTTATCAACTCACTGAAACAACGCTCCTTCGACCACAAAGAGCCTCCAGCATGGCTAAGGAATGGGTGACAATTTTGTATCTTGTTGACTTACAAAGGGTTTGTCTACTCTGCAGTCAGAGGTGTGATACTGGTGTGTACACATACCTGAGCTAGCTTTGATGTACCTAGTGTTGGTATTAACTCTAATGAAGCCACAGCAGTATGGCCCTCAGCATGGATTGTACCAGCTTGCCTGGAATCATATATATGTGTTCAGGTAACTACTCCATCCTCCTTCAGCTTCACTGCTGTTGGTATCCAGGCTAACTAGATTAAAGCTAGCTCTGGGAGGTCTACATATGTGGCAATCACACCTTCAGTTTCAGAGTAAACATATTCTTTGACTAGGATGACATGACTAGGGCTACAAAAGCAGGCACAGACCGACATGTGAGAGATGCAGCCCTAAAGTTTTTGAGCTAGGAGAACCAGTGCTAGTCTAAAATTGTGCTGCTAATTGGGTGCCTCCTCCATTGACTTTAATGGAGCTATATTGATTTACACTAGCGAAGAAGGTAGCCTGAAGTCTATGACAGATAGAAATTGAACCCAGACCCCCCTTGGCGCCGTTCTTTTCAGATAAACATCTGATGTTCAATTGTTTCTCTGCTCTTATTTAAAACTTCCACAGTCCAGAAACTGGGCTAGAAATCTCAGAGGAGCAGCCAGTGCCGAGGCAGGTAGACAAACAAAATCAAGCATAACAGAGAGCCGACTTTGTTGTAAGCTTGGAACTGGCTCAGAATTGGTTTGAACATTGAGTGAAGGTTCTAGTCAAGTTATTTTATCTGAACTGTTTTATCTGCTACTACTTCTCATAACTCTGCTATGAAGCTTCTCATGAAAAAATAAAAGAGAGAGTAAGGTTGTAGTGAAGTAGAGATATCCAGTTATTTAAGTTCTAATCCAAAGAGACTGTACTGAAAGGCTCTTTGTTATTCAGTTTGCATATGCTCAAAGCCACAATTATAAAAGACCCATCAAAGATCCCTTTCTGAAACAATTCCTCCCTCTCTCTCTGAGTTTTTATAAGGAATTTTTAAGACACAATGATGCATGCATTATAAGCTCAAGTCAGGCCCTGTCACCTAATAGCCAGTGGTGGGCTACATTGATCTGTCAATCACAGAAGAGCCAGGGAAAAGAAAAAAACAAATGGTGCAGTCGTTGAAAATACACATAGCTATTTAGTTCACCAACATATATGTTCAGTCCCATTCCCTCCCCCAAAATGTCAGTGCTTGGAAGTCCCAACCCAAAGTCTTTTCCTTGTTTAATGAGAAGAATACAACATGTATGCCCTAAGATCAAAATCCAGGCTTTTCTTTCTATCTGCTGCCTCCCTTCACTCTCCCACTGCACTTTAAACTGATGCCATTCCCCTTAGCGCTCCTTTGGCAATTCTCTGGTGCGGCCTCTCCACATTAAATCTGTGTTAGAAGAGCCTGTATTTTATAGGACCCCAGACTTCTCCCGCTCCTAGCATGCTTTACTGAAAAGACATTTGTACCCTATTCTCCTCAACTCCACTCTGTTAACAGGACTTTGCCCTAGTATGAGAGAGGCTCAAATTTTCTAATGCCTTCTTCCTGGTAAATACAACTTCCCAAAAGCCTTGGGTTTTTCTGAGGGTGTAAGCAGGGTCTGAACGAACCTCTAGATTCTGAATCTGCCCTGTTTGCTGCCGGCTCCACCTGGCAGAAGGGTTACAGAGTTTATTGTATTCCAGGTCATGACTCAGGAAAGCACAGAACATTCATCCCTATTCAGGACAGCTCCTAACTGTGTGCTTAACTTTAAGTACATGCTTAAGTTCTTTCCCAAATAGGGACGCTATCCTAAATTAAGGCCTCCAGGTCATCCTACAGTTGAAACTGTGGTGACTGCAGCAGTGGTCATCATCATCATCATCCGGTTGGGAAAAAAAAGTAAAAGACGAAATGAAATGTCATAAACTCCTTGTTTTCTTTTTCAATGAAAGGTCATTTTCTGCCAAACTTTGTCACTAATAAAATAATTCAAAACTTTGCATTTTAATGCATTACTCCCAAGAGTCACAAAGCACTTTACAAATGCTTTAAAATTAAGCCTCACGGCTGCCCTCTAATGTACTGTATGTAGTAAGTGTTGCTATAAAGTATTACCCATCTTACTATTAGATGAACTGTGTTCTCAGAGAACTGCGTCAATAAGGTTAAGTGATTGACCCCAGGTCACACAGCAAGGCACCAAGGGAGGTAGCAATGAAACATATTTTCATTTTGAGAGCCATTTTTCACCAACAGGGGAAGCTCTGGACAGAGCTAAGGGTTTTCATTCAGAGATATTTGTTCTTTTTCCATAAGAGCTGCCCATGCATCAAAACATTCCATTCAATTTTAGTTGCAGATATACCATGCTCATCACCATAGTATGTGAGCACATCCCAGTAGTGCATTAGGAAATGGGGCAACACATGCATCACATATTTGTTCTCGTATCCTCTTCCCAACAAGCGATTCATATGCAGAAGAGTGTCTTGATTTTATAGGGTTTGGTTTCTTTCAGGGTTCAGGTGGGGAAGTTGTTTGTTTAATACACATGTTGCTCTGTGTTTATGTTAGAGAAGGCTAGTTAGTTAACTGGGTCTCATCCTCAGAGCTGAAGATGGTAAGCAGTCCCTGGGGGAGTTTAGTACATAATCTCCAACAGGCCCCTGACAAAATTCTCATCGAGCGCCCTTAAAAATGTGCCAGTTTCCATAGGAAATCCTGATCCTGCAATTTACTGTGCATAGTTATACTGCTGCACTTGCAGGTAACCCCACTGAATTACAGGGTAAGAGACCCTATAGTGTAAGACTGGGACTTATCCAGGTACTGACCGTTCGAATCTCAATATTTGCAATATTCAACATATTTTCTATAAGGAGGGGGCAACACGAAGGAACACTGCAGATATTGAGGAAACCTTATCTATTTATCCTAGTAAAAGTACACATTTCTAAGGGCTCCCACTTTCTGTGTGTGTGTTTCTCTCTTACACACACACACACACACACGAGGTAAATGTGCAAAATGTAAAATGAATGGGAAAAAAATGATTATGCAAACACACAGAAATGCCCAACCCATAGCATCAAGGAACATTGAAATTCAAACATACATCCTGTCTCCTGTCAAAACACAAAGCAAAGTTAAACTGCAATAAATCCCCATCAGCGCTGACAACATGGGACTCAGAAAAACTATTTCCTTACTTAGACATATACGCACTATCTAGTGTTCAAGTTTACATCTGACTAGTTAAGAAGATTCATATAATATATGGAATGAACTGTTTCAACTTTTTTCCCCCTTGCTGCTATAATTTTTATATCTCATTTTACCTCTGTAATTAAGACAGGTCTGGTAGGTATTTAAATTAGCCTGGCTTTCATCTCTATCACACATTCATTTCAAAACTTTTATGAATATTTAATAGAGGTTTTATAATTCATGGTGATGTGATGAACAGCTTTTTGGCCGTTAAGTCAATTGACAGGAAAAAAAAAAAGCCCTCTCTTCAGGCAGAAATAATAACGATTCTATTTCTGTTCCTAGATTGGTGATTACACAGTCACCTGTTTTCACATTAAACTTTGATGATAAATTACTCAGCAACCATGATAATATCAGAAGTTTTACTGGCCAGAACAAATTGCCAGTAATTGCTTGCATGATAAAGGGAAAGTGCTGTTTCGTACTCCTTCTCCCTAGGGAATTTCTGCAACCCCACAATCTATCTCTCCCTCTCTCTCCTCTTTCTTTCTTTCTTTCTTTCTTTCTTTCTTTTCAAAGGCAGCTCTTTCAGCCTTTTAAGAATATATTAACATTCCATTAACACTGCCACGCTTGTTGAATGCATATCAAGAACACAGTCTGAGAAGACCAGTTGAATTTCAGATAAGCTTGAGTTCAAACAGGACTATTTATTTATATATTTATTTTTGTTCAATGCTCCCAGCAAACACTTTGAAATATATTTTTGGATGGAGAAATGCCACAAGATTGTGAGCAAAAGATTCCAGAGTATGACATTTACTTATTTTATATATAATGTATATAATATATATATAATGTGTATATATCTATATCTATATCGAGATAGATAAATAGATAATATTAATGCTTATAGCTGGGTATAATAATAACAATAATATATATATTATTAATAAGTATTGTTATAGTAGGACCAAGAGGCCCAGGCCCCATTAAAACAGGCCCTTTAAAAACACATAAGGGCGGACTCAACTGGTAAACATTGTCATAATTTTCCATGGGAATTATAGGATCTGCCCTATGCTGATCTGCCCCAACAGCTTACAGGGGAAGGCCCTGATCCTTCAAAGACTTACCCACACACTTATCTCTAAGCAAGTGAGTACTCTCCTTGAACAGGCATGTGGACTGGGGCCTAAATACCCAAGACAGACAAAGTGTGGGAGAAAGGAAGCATTGCAATTCCCATTTTACAGATGACGAGCTGAGGCGCAGAGAGAGGAAGTGACTCACTCAAGGTCCCACAGGAAGTCTGTGGCAGAACTAAAAATTGTACACAGAACTCCTGAGGTTGTATCTAGTGTCTTAACCACAAACCATCCTTCTTCCCTAACTATAAAGATCAGCAACCTATGGACAATAGGTCTGTGAAATAATGAAATAAGGCTTCACGTTTGAAATGGAGAAAGTAATTAACCACTGGAACAATTTACCAAGGGTCATAGCTGATTCTCCATTACTGACAAGTTTAAAATCAAGAGTGGATGTTTGTGTAAAACTCTGTTCTAAGAATTATTTTAGGGAAGTTCCATGGCCTTACATTAGATTATCACAGTGATCCCTGCTGGCCTTGGATTTTATGAATCTATACACTTTAGATTATTTCTTCATCTCTCTACCAACGCAAGGTTGCAATTTACTCTTTTACCATTCTAGTTTTAACTATTCCTGGTAATGAGGCTTCCATCATTTGCCTGGGAAAACTGTTTGACTGACTAATAAAACTCACCGTCAAGATGTATTTCCCGATGTTCATCCTAATGTTTCCTTTACATTGAATTCAGTCCTGCTTACATTGAATTCAATGGTAAAATTTCCACTGGCTACAGTGGTGCAGGATTGGGCCCTTTAATGACATCGCAATACACTAAGCTTTTCCCTCTTCAATCACCTTAAACAATTGTGTTCAGCCGTAGGTTACTTCCTACTAGATTTATATTTGGCCCTCTTCATACCTAAGTAGCTTTGGAATATTTGTAGATAATTTGTATTCTCCCTTAGACATCATTTATCTAGTCTCTGTCTTGCAGGTCCTCATCCAAAGCCAATTAAAGTTAACAGAAAGACTCTTATTGTGGGCTACTCAGATGCTTAAAGTTAAGCACATGCTTAAGTGGTTCACTAGATCCAGACCTGAACCTTTCCCCATTCTTCAGTCCCTCTTGATGCACCCGCTGTAATCTCCCAAGTTAGTACAAATGTATGAATGGCGAAGCTTAGCCATATGAACTGCAATGCACTGGTAACAAAAAGCAGTCCATACATATGGCCAGATCTACTGTGAGTGGATATAATGTGTATGCGTAGATATTTACCCTGGAGGAATAAATTATATAATATATAATTATAGACATATCATTTATCCTTCCAGAGTTAACGTTCTAAAAGTGCCAGACAATAAAGTTGGTGTAAGTTTCAGACACAACCATGCCTGTGACTTTTAAGCACATGCACTTAAGCTACTCACACGCTTAGAATGATGCATGTGCTTAAATGCCATGCTGCATCAAAATCTAAGGACAGCACAAATCCCTTTCCAGGCCTTAAAAATATTTCTCTTGGGCAGCATAGTGCTAAGTTTATATGTGTGCGCATGTGCAGGTATATGTGTGAGAGAGATAAATTAATTAATTAAGTACATAATTCACTTTCCAGCTGAATTTATGAATTTACTCAGTAAAAACGCATAAACCAAGAGAGTACTTAAATTATTATTATTCAAAGCCTTTAACATTGGAAACTTTGGATTATGGTAGTATTATAAGATACATTTGAACAGAAGTCTCAGGATCTGTGAAGGTAAATGTTAAATACATTACAATTGAGGCTGGTGTGGAAATTATCCCCTTTAACTCAGTGGGTTGCAGAGGCTAAATTAACCATTGACATTTCTACTTTCTCAGCTCTTTCCCTTCTTCTCTTTAAATGTGAACCACTTCCCATCTATTATTTTTGAACTGGGAACACAATGTCATTCTCTAACTGGCAAGCGCCCAGATACTTTATTTTGAGTGCTGGCTGGAATGTTTAACATCCATAAATGAACCACAAACAGGGCCGGCATGGATTTTAGCACATTTAGAGCTTGAATAATTTAAATAATTTGATTCCAGTGAGACGGGATTGATTCAAATAAGCAAGTGTTTACAGTGTTGTAGATGTGAAGGGATATACAGCCAAGGTTTCTTTCAGATAATTTTTTTCCCCTTCCATAATACAAGCCTTTGGTGTGTTAGGCTTTGCTCCTACCAACATTTATGCACATGCTTGTGTTTAAGCATGGGAGTCATCCAATTGAACGTAATCATTGGCCAAACTTTTCAAAAGTGACGTGATTTGGGGAGCTTTGTTTTTTGGCTGCCAATCTTAAGACATTTTGAGGAGTCCTGATTTTCACAGCAGAGGAGCTCAGCGTTTTATGAAAATCAGACCTTGTCCATGTCTCTGAAGTTGGATACCTTTACACGGAGACAGTTCCAGATTTACAGATTCTAGTATGAAAATTTATAGTCTTTTACGACAGGTTGAAATCATGCATGGACATTGAGCATCAAAGTTCTGAAGTGGGCTACAAATTCAGTAAAAATAAGGTATTCAAAAGTTTAACAAATGAGGGGCAGAGGCGCCAAAGACTCTCCACATCCGGGGTGCCATTTGTCTAGGGCTAGCCGTTGGTAGACCATATGGCAAACCAAACGTTAAAGTAGCATTTGGCAGGGGGGTTTTCAACTCCTTAACTGATTTTAAAAATGGCCATCCCTACCCTCTACTCCTCCAGGCACTAGAAAAGGTGGCTGTGGGTAAACACAGCATATGCCACCATTGTGCACACAACTGTTGAGGGCACCTTCACTGTGGGGACCCATCCTTCCCAATTTCCTGAACTCTCTTTGCAAAGGTGTGCACGACAAAACAAGGTGCAAGGCAAGGAAGCTTCATCCCCCCAGTATAGAGCACGGTGCACAGACTTGCAAAAGAATATGCACAAAGCTGATTTTCCTGAAAAAAATGTACATTTTGTTTCATTCACCACTAACAAATACGTTAACTCCATGTGACAACTGATTAATTTTGGTTTAAGGTTATGAATACAAAACAAAGCAGGCTGGTATGTAATGTGAATTTTAATGATGTCACAGCACTAGTAAAAGATGAGAAAGATAATTTAATTTGCTTTCTCTGAAAGGTCAGTTCTCCTGAGATGAAATTTTCCCCGAGGGTGTCAGTGCCCCTCATTCTCTCTCTCCCTCTGTGTCTCACCGGCTTTTTGGGAGAGTGTGCATTTGTATTTAAAGTCATGGGTATGTGAGTTTTATTTATTTATTTATGTATTTAAATAGTGTCAAAAGAGCAGGGGAGGTGGAAACAGACATTTCATTTTTCAAACTCAAGCCCATAAATATTTAAACAATGCGTTTGTTGCTCTTTTAGTTACTCGTGTGTGCATTGTGGCTTAGTTGCTAAAGCAAGAGACACCTGGCATCTGGAAACACAGATGTACTCATTGATCTGCAACCCTGTTGACATTTGGACCTGGGAAGATTACAGGGGAGCATGAGTGAGAAGAGGTGGTAGAATTGCTTCTACCTTTGGTTAGGCTGATGACCTCAATCACAGCAACTGTGGAACACCTCCTGCTAAGTTCTGAGCTCCTTCACTGTTACTGAAGTCAGTGGGATCTCTGAGTACAAGTCAACACTTCACAGGAGGTTCTCTGCCTTTCCAAGTCCTAAGCCTCCAGACATTTGAAGTCACTACGGTGTCAGACTAAGGTCATCTTATATAACCCATGATATATTTTTTAACTGCTAGTGAATTGAATAATGAGAAAGACCACAAAACACCCAAGAGGCATACAATTGACTTTCACACAGATGTCACAGTGGACCTTGACTTGCTGATGACATCACCATGTTATCCCATACTTTTAGAGATATGCAAGTGAAAACAAATGACTTCCAGGCCTATGCACAAATAATAGTGTTGAAAATCAACCAGGAAAACTTAACCCATGAGAATCAGCACCCAACAGGAAACACCTGTAACACTTTCTGGGACTGCCACAGAAGAGGTACAATGCATCACATATCTTGGTAACACTGTAAGTACAAGAGGTGGAACAGATGAAGATATTAAAGCCAGAATAGGCAAAAACAGAAATGTCTTTGAAATGCTGAAGATGATTTGGCAAAACAGAAATTTTACCTTCCAAACTAAACTTTGAATATTTAACACCACTGTGAAGTTGGACTTACTATATTGCACCAGACTTGGACTTATTAAAACCTATTATCTAAACCTCAAGTTTTCGTGAACAGCTGCCTTTGAAAAATTTTTACTATCAGATGGGCAGAACAAAAAAATGAAAAATGAAAAACTCTAAAGAAAGATTAAACAGAAACTGATAGGACAGGAAATTACAAAATGAAAATGTAGACAGCCAAGACATACGTGGAGGAAAAACCCAAAGAGCATAACAAGACTAGTGTTGGTCTGGAATTCCCAGGGCAAGAAGCAGTGAGGTGTGGACCAAAAATAACATGGAAATGCACCATAGAAGCAGAACTGAAAGTTGAATGACATAGGAAGAAGCTAAGACTGAAGCAGGAGACCAGCAAAAATAGAAGGTAGTGGTGATGGCTGTATGTTTCACATGGGAGAGAGAGGCATAAGACAAGAGATGTAATTAAAGATTGTGTCATAATTTATACACACACAAGAGGACTGCATTCAGGTTGCCCACCAGCATCCCTAATTCTGGCATTTCTTAACTTTTAAGTGCTTGATTTTGCACTCTAAATAATGTATTTTAAAGTAACTTTGTGTGTGTAATATATATATAAAAGGTGTGATTTTTCAGGAAGACTCAGAAATGGCCTAATTCTGCTCCTATTGTCTGGTTGACTTCAACTGGATTAGATTTAGGCCAGTGCTGGGCACTTTTAAAAACACAACGCATTAAGGAGGGTAATGTAACTAATGCCAATCAGCATGGGTCTGTGGAAAATAGATCCTGTCAAACTAACTTGATACCTTTATTTATGCAATTACAAATTTGGTAATGAAGATAATAGGTTAATGTGGTAGCCATAGACTTCTCTAAGGTGTTTGATTTGGTACTGCATGATGATCACAATGATACTGTCTGGCTTTGGAATCTATGAATTATTGTTATTGTAATATTTACCTATTACTTATTTTAATTTCATGCTACAAAGAAATGCAAGATCAGAGTTTGATCTCGTTTAGAAAATTATGAATGTATAGTTATTGGTGAAACAAATGGCAGAATCAAATCCAAGTATTAGAGTAGTGGGAGAATATGTCTTTACATTCCATCAGCATACAGTGGATAATGTAAGGGAGCCCCTGTCTCAGAGATAGGTTTAATAATAACAGCTGTACCTGGACAAATGATTATCGCTAGTAACAATTTGAATCTCCTACCACCAGATAGGGATTTCTTTAAATGACAGTGTTTAAATAGACAATGAAAGGGTTAAATGTGTTTGGTTTAGGCAGTTGTTCAGGCAAAGGAGATGATTCAAACTGGGCACTTTCTAGATATGTGGGGTTTTGGCTTGAGAGAGACACTGGACCTGTACTGTAAACTAAGCTTGTAATTGTCTGGCTTGTCAAGCTCCAGAGCTCACTCCTAGGACGCATCTTTTCTCCAGCCTCTGTTAATTTTGCCTTTTGAAACCCTAATGCCTCGAAGAAGAGTAAATGCGCAGATCCCTATAAAAGCACTAAAGCTGTTGAACTGGCACATGGAGCTGGCAGCTTCTCCCGCTTGTCACTCCCCTCCCCTGTTTACAGGTTTACAGTGGGTTTTGGAACACTGCAAAACTCCTTCATTAGAGCCTAAAGCTGTCTGGCAAGTTTGGATAAGAAAGAGCAGTTTGCAAGACCTTGATCCTCTGTTCCTTTGTGTGCTAAATTTCCCTTTGACAAGTGTCAGGAGATCAGAAATGTTTGTTTTATTCCTTAGCTTGTGCAAACTTTTTTTTTTCTTCAAATTATTTTTATGAGCTACATGGAAAAAAAATGGAGTAACATCCAAACCAGATCAGCCTTCTGGGAATAATCCTGTACAACTGAATAGGGACAAACCAATAGGGTTTGACTGGAATGTGACAGATGCCTTGGAAATAATTCATAGACTTAATAAGGAATCTAATCACTACTAATCTAATATTACAAAGTAATAATTTATGGAATTTAATGAAGCATTATCTCATTTCTTTAGGGCATTTTTGAGCTGACCTATAGATTTTGATAATTGAATCTTAATTCTATAGGATTGTTCAAACACAATTACATTCTGTAGGACTTTTCCATAAGACAGAGGTAGAAATTTTTCTGGTAAATGTACATCATTAAAGCATTATGCTGACATTGCATATATGTTATATACAGGTAGCAGATAAAAAGGGTAGCTAAGTGCACACTATACTTCTTGGTAGAGTCTGTGGGTAAAAGCTGATTGGTCTGCATAAAGATTGAATAGCCAAGATTTATGCAGGTGAAATTTCGCAAAGGTTAGAGGGAGGTAAAATCCACCCCCAACCCAGTACCAGCATTTGGACCATCAGCAGAACCCCCCAGTCCTCCCCCTGTATCGGTTGCTTCCATCCATGGGCTAGAATATCAGTGTCAGCCCCTCCAAGCTAGTTGTGTGGCAAATGAGCTGCTCTGGATCCAAGGAAAAGTGTACAGTGAAGGCCCTCACCTAGCCTGTTTCCATGGCAAGTGATACAGGGCAAGCATGGAGTCTTCTCTCTGTGATCCATCCTACAGCCACGTCCTCCTCCCACAGCCCCGTTGTGGGACTTTAGTGGCAAGAAGGGCCCTGCACTGCCTGTGCTGTATGAATGTGAGTGGCTTCGATGTGAATACGGACAGCTCAGGACAGGTGATGTGCTTGGTTACTCATCTGGATCAAGCATCCATTTAATAGAGCTCTATAATTATTAACTCATCCTCCCAATCCCAGACCTACACTTGAGGGATAGTAATAAGTGTGGGTAATTATTATTATTCCCATTTTACAGATAAGGATAAACAAGGTGCATACAGCTACAGAGCCAGCCATGTGTCGAGATAAGGCACTTCACCACTCTCTTGCATGGTCTTCCTAAATTGCTACAGAGAAAGGAGAGCAGGTTCCATGACAAGGGTGAGCAGGGAAGTGTTTTCCCATACTATGAATATTTTTGAGAGTTCAATATTTTTTCCCCTTCTTGAATTGGGTCAAAGAGTTGGAATTTCAAAAATATTCACAAATAAAACTAATCATTTTCAGTTAATTGAAATGTTTTGTTAATTTTGAAATGTTACATTTTGATTTAACTTTTTGTCTTTTCTTAACCTTTTTTTCAGTCTAATTACCTTAAATTTTGAAATGAAACAGACATTTTGAAATGGAAAAAATATGTCAAAACAAAATAATTTTACAATTCCAAAACTCTTTTTTCTCGTTTGTTTTTTTTCAAGTTTAGACATTTGTCCAAACCGAAACAGTTTTAGTTTAGACAAATTGGTATTCCTGAGTTCTGTTCCATGGGGATGTTACTCCCTTCTTACACATGTGGTCTAGGAGTGGGTAGAGCCTTGAATACACTTCTTCCAATTGGCGGGCCTGTAGACTAACCAACATGAGGAAGGAAATAAACTGTATACCACCAATAGCTACAGTAAATTACCTCCCCCTTGGAGCAAAGTGGGAGCAGATTTGTGACTCTCTGAGATCTATTTCCTTCCTTCTTCTGTTTCTGGAGCTGTGTGGTTACATCCAGTCCCCTTACACAAGGCACAAGTATAGTCCTACTTTATTTTCTGAGGAACAAAGCTAAACCTAGGATTAGAACTTGGAGGCCTGAATGCTTAGAACATGAGACCCTAATAGCTTGTAAGTTAACTGATTGCCTCAGTCCAGTTCCTAATGGACATCACAAATCCACTTGGCACACAACTACCTTTCACCAGCAGTCTTGTGGCATGTCTAGTTGTGGAGACTTACAAATCATTAGTTGTCCAGTGACTGCATGGGCCAAGGACACTTATACTTCTTTCCCCTTAATGTGGGATCTTTCCAGTCTGAGAATAGGGACATAGAAAGGATGGTCTTGGATTGAAGACACTGAGCTGTTGCTCTGATCAGGCTTCAAGTACTGGATCTCCTGGATTCCCTTGATGTGAGTCTTAATCTCGCTGTGTCTCAGTTCCCTATCTGGGAAAGGGTGACAACAAACATTCCTTCCCTCCCATCATTTCTCTATTTAGGTTGTAAGCTGTGCAGAGCAGAGACTGTCAGGAGCTGGATGCAACCATCAGCAGACCAGAGAAGTCATTTGCTGGATACAGCCATCAGCAGTTCGGCCCTACAAAACCCAGAACAAGGCTGAAGTCCCCTTACTGGGACCTTATCTATTAACTAACCTTTTACAAAGATACAGGCATCTCCAGTTTTTTAATATACTATTCCTGTAATAACGAACAACCCTCTCTGACTATATAGATATACGAGTGCTTAGCACAATAGGGTCTTGGTGAGGGGCTCTAGGTTCTACCAGAAGCAGTAGACAATGTTACCTTTTTTTCTCTCCCAGGCATTTTCCACTAATACAAAATGTGTTTAAAAATAAAGTTACAAAAAGAAATGTTTAATATACAGGTTGCTGTCGAGAAGGTAAGAGTTTCCTCATATACTGAAGGCAGGAGGGGCTGTATCATCTTTTCAACCTGTCTCCCTACCACCCGCAGAGAAAGAAATGAAACCTTCTCAGGCATGACAAAGATAGATTCACGGTAACCTCTGTCCATAAAAATAAAGCAGAGAGGGGGAAAAAATAACCTGAAAAAGGAAAGCTCTTTAATTGAATCAGTTTTTAATTCTAGCAATTACCAAGCCCTCTAGAAACAAACACCACCTCCCAGCAGGATACAAACAAATATGAAAGCAGCAGCTACGTTTGTAGCCCCCAAAGAGATAAACAGAGGTGAATCAGCCCCTCTTAATTTGCAATTGATATAATTCAAAAGCTTACTACCATTGGGCATGCATAGGACCACTTGTCTTTGGTGCTAGGGAGAAATTCACTCCTGTGCAAAGGAATAGCAGAGCATAAGGCCCGTGCAACACTTATAAGACAAGCCTTAAGTGCTAAATAAGTCTACCCAAGCTCAGGTCCCCATGAGATTTCCAATAATAATATTTTTATTTATGTTGCAGTACTACCTAGAGCTAGACACTGTATAAACGCATAGTAAGGAGACGGAATGGCTTATAATCTAAATAGATGAAATGTTAGCATCCCTGATTGTTAGATGGGGACCTGAAAATCAGAGAGATGTCAGTGACTTCCTGAAGGTCAGACATAAGCTGAAACCAGCTCAACTGCATCCCAATCCGGTGCCTTTCCTACAAAACCATTCCTCCTCTTTATAATAATTGACACCAGCCTTGTAAAACTGGTTCAATTTATGCTGCTGGGATGGCAGACAATGTGCTGTGCATTGAGCAAGCAGTGTTGTTAATATGAAAGCCAATATAAAGAGCTGAGCAAATAATTGATTTTTCGGTTGAGTAACTGAACCAAAAAATGGGGAGGGGAAAATGTTTCAGGTCCACCTGAAATGGAAATTTTTAATTTTTTCTTGCCAAAAAGAAAATGCAAAAAAAAAATAAAAAATCATTTCAGGTCAAACTAAATGTATCTGACATAAAAAAGTGTTGTTTCATTTTCAGCTGATTTTTACCCTTTTAGAAAAAAAATACTTACATTTCAAAATGGAACATTTACAAACAAAAAGTCAAATTGTTTAGACTTTTTTCAAAATTCTTCTTTTTTCATTGTTATTTTTGGCCAAAACTGCATTTTTTGGCCAAAACCCCCCTATTCATCTGAAACATTTTGCGCAGCTCTGCCTATACCCTTTCCTAGATTTGTTCACACACCTCTCTCACTATCAGTAGGGCAGAGCAAAACTAATACTACTATTTTACATCCTACTAAACACATTGCTCCTTTGATTTCTACTTCAATTACATACCAAGCCCTGTATCACATTTTGAGATGGATAAATGGGATTATTTACAGATAGTGGAAATTGAGGGACAGAAATCAAATCTCGAAGGCTGAACAAAGAGAAGAACTACAGACTTTTGTCCCCCACACCAGTGTTCTAACTACAAGACTACACAGTCTCCCAGGCCACAGTAGCTGATAGGATTTAGTTCTGGGGATGACTTATGGTCTGCTTTTACCTGATGACTTGATAGCACATGTAGAATCCAAGTAAGTAATAATAGTTACTTCTTATATGGTGCTTTGCATCATCAGATCTCAAAGCACTTTGCAGGAGAGTCAGTATTATGATGCCCATTTTATGGATGGTGATCTGAGGCAGCTTACTGTAGGTCACCAAGCAGCAGGTCACTGAGCTAAGAATAGATTCTACCAATGTCCAATGTACTGCGCCAGCCACTAGGCCACACTGTATTCCACATATGCTGCTGACAGAGCATTCAGTTCCTGGTGATAGGAAGGTACAAAAGGTAGCCATTCCTCTTATTGCCTTTGACTGATTCTTTCCAGCTCAGCCAACAGAGACCTGGGAAAACTCAGGAGTGTTAGATTAGCCCCAAGTGGAGCCCTTAAAGGAAAAACAAAGGATAAACAAAGGACAGAGGATTAAAGCTGAGGCAGGGGGAAGGCTCTTGCTCTGAAGATCATTGCTTCCTCTGAGCAAGCACAGAGAGACACAAGCTTCCATCTGAGCAAGTAACACAGTCAGAAAGAGAGAGAGAGAAGAAGGGCTAGAGGTTCAGCAAAGGAGGACACAGGAGCAAGGCTTTCTTCTGCCAGCTACTGACCTTTATGGATGAGACAGCCAATCCCAAAGCTGGAAAGATGTGCTGGGAAGTCATTGACGGCAGTGTCCATCACCAATGAGGAACACAATTGGGCAGCAGCCCAAGGGTGTGAAACTCTGCCTCCTTGGGCCCCTCCACCAGTCTGTGCTGGCCACGAACGGTCAATCCTCTTCATGGCCAAAGGGAGTCCAGCAGTTTTTTGGGCCCCCTTGCAACTAGGTCTTCACATTACAAAGCAAAGCGAGGATGGAAATTCAGGCTGCTTGTGCCTCCACAGACATTTGCTGCCAAGACAAGTCACCTCTGACTACGTTAACAGGGAGGTTAGTGGGTGACGTTTAACAGCCTGTGATATATGGGAGGTCAGACAAGATGATCTAATGGTCCCTTCTGGCCTTAAACTCTAGGAATCTATGAAATATTCAGAAAGGACATTGCTGAAAAGTCCAGCATGAGGCCTATGTCCCACTTTGGTGAGAGATGAATGATACATAGACTGAATGGTACAGAGAGCTAAATGGTACATAGACTGCGTGACTGCTGAGAATGACATAGATCAGCATCAATCAACGAAAAGAGGGTTTTTTTTACTGTGTGTGTATATATATATATATACACACACACACATGCAGCAATCATATACCTATAACACTAAGAATCCCTGATTCCCCAGCTAAAGGGGAAAAAATTCTTGCATAAATTGTTGGCAAAAGCATCCCAAATTCATCAAAATCTGATTAAAGCTTTAAATTTTTTGGTGTGATCTGGGTAATGTACTGATTTTTTTGTTACAAAGCACACCAGCTGGAAACCTGAGAAGAGATGTTAGGATGGAAAGATAGAGCCATACTCAGGCACCATAATCAGTGCATCTGTATTTAATCAGGTAGAACACATAGCATGATAGTTTCAGTTGTAAAGCTAATGATGACATGAAACAAGCTTAACAACCTATTGTTTCCTTCTCTTTAACTGATGGCCATTTGGGTAAAATTGGGACAATTCTTGAAGAGGAAGAAACACAGAGAGAGAACGTAGCTTGAAAGTTGTTGAGATGACAACAGCAGTAGTAACAATGTGTCAGTGCATAGCCTGAATTTTCAGGATATGTTGCTAGGGAAAAGATATAAAAAGGAAGATACCTTTGGAGGCAGAGAAGAATGTAATGCTTGGTTTGTGGAAAATGTGAAACTATTTTCCAAATCCAGAACAAAAAACATGTCCTCCCCCCAACTTTTTTTTGTGAAGAATCCTCCCCCGCCCCTTCTCATTCTGTGTGTTTGTGGAAAAAAACTTGGGAAATTATATAGAAAAGAAAACTCCAAGGAAAGAAATATTTAGCATGAAACAGATTTCCCATTGTTCACCCAGCTCTAGTGACCATAACCCTGAAAAATGGAATGACTATAGGACCTAATTATGTTCTCGTATTCCATCTAAAATCCTGTACACGCCAAGGCTTTAGTCTAGTGAAGGGAACATATAAGTACACAACCGATCTTCATTGCATTGCAACTATATCAGAGGCTAGCCATATAGTAATTGGCACCCCAGATTTATAACTACAATGCAGATGATGATTTAGTGGTTTCTGGAGACCTGGCATTGGCCACTGTTGGTAGACAGGATACTGGGCTGGATGGACCTTTGGTCTGACCCAGTATGGCCATTCTTATGTTCTTAAACTTTAATACTGAACCCTGAAACATGAGGATCTTTCAGAGTTTCGTTACAAAATGTTTTGCACATGGAACAGATTTATAAAGTGTTGTTTGCATCTACTGTCTAGTAGCTAGTCTAACTGATTGCAGTATGTGAGGTGGGAAAAGAATCCCCCATCCCCCGACAGATTGGCAGTGACTTTGGGTGGGTTTTCTCTTCCTCTGCAGTGTGCCAAGTTTATCTGGGCATATCTCACTTAATGATTTCCTTCCTATTGCAGGCTCCTTGGCATTGGTGCACCTTGACCATTGTCCCTCCTATTTTCTTTCTGTAGAACATAATCTTCAAGCCTCCTGGGGACTGTAAGACTTTGGTCTCATGGATTTAGTGTGTGGATGCTGGGTGGTGATGAAGGTCTCTGCCATACAGGTGGTCAGATTGGATGAACGGGCGCACTCTTCTAGCCTTGAATGCTATGACCTGCTGACACAGAGAATTGTGTTCTGCTGCTGGTGCCTGCTAAAAACATTACTCCAGCAGCTCCACTGATGGAGGTCAGACCCTTGGTGTTGAAGGTCCTAGATTCAAAATCTGCTGACAGCTGCTCTTTGGGGATCATTGTATATAGAGCGTTGCTTATCACATGGATGTGGTTAACCCCCCATCATGTGTTAACATGGAGTTGTTTCTAGCTCTTTTTTATTGGTAATGCCATGTTTGCAATTGCAACATTGTTGTTTATACACAAGTTGATAAATCCCTGCTGAAGGAGCAAGTAAGTGAATCTGTGGGGTTGTGTGAAGATGGTTTTCTATTCTGCTCATCTTTTTACTAACTCCTTTTACTTGAATAAATTATGAATATAATAATAATAATAATAATCTACATATTAAAATAATAAAGATTGATGAAAATTAGTCAGAGAGAAAAATCCTTTTAATCCCTATGCTTTGTATGGTAATTATTCTTCCGTACTGGAAAAAAAACACAAGGAAAAATGCTTGAACAAATGCAGGAAGTAGAGGCTTTTGATCAAAATTAGCACATGTGCTCTGTAACTGACTAGTCTTTTTTTTCCTCTCTTCTGGCACCTTGTTTCATGTCTAAATCATTTGTTGTGAAATGTAAGAATGCTCCCTTCCTTCTTTATTTTTTTATCTTCCTTTCGATTCCTCTCCCCTACCGTGTACTTACCCATTTCACTTCATGCTTCATTAGGACGCCGCGTCTAAACAGCCAGCTGGATGTGCTTGGCCTGTGTATGAGTATCTCGCCACCATTGTTCTGATCGCTACCGCTGCTCCCTCTCTACTCTTTGAAGCTGCTCCAAAGGAACTCTGTCCTTCTGTTCCAGCTGCCATTTCATTAAGCCCTCACTTCACAGGATTTTCCACAGCAGAGCAAGGATGTAGCCATTAAAATAATGAAGTTTTTTTTTAAAAAAAAGGTTGGGGGGGACACAGTTCTAATGTGAAAATTGAAAAGGAGTACCAGGTTATTTAAAAAATAAAGGCCAAGGGTAACCTAATTTTTCACTATTTATCTTTTTTTTATCCCTCAATCCAATTCCTTTTCACATCATTTTTCACTTGTAGAGACCCCACGTCGGTGACTTTTGAAGGTGACTACCAGTTTAGCTCAAGAAGGGTAATAATGTTATTCATATGTCTTCACTGCCAAATTAACTTGGGCTCTTGCTCGGGGGTTGCCCCCAAGTCCCCTTCTCTCCACATTCAAAACCCCCTCACTCAAGTTTGAGAGTGCTTTAAACCAGGGATAACTGGCTTTCTGGCGATATCAGCTAAAGCCCAAGTGGGCTGAATGTCAGTTAAAGCCCAATTTGGGCTGGTCACCCACCCACTTTGCAGTGAGGACACAAGCTAAATCATTGGCTTTCTGATAGTCCTCCAGTGTCTTCCCACAATTCCCCCTGTGTGCCCAAAAGGACAGACAATTTCCCCCACAATGCACTGGGACCGAATCATAGGACATGCTCCCAGAAAGGTCTCATGACACCCACAGAGGATTGCAGCACCCGGGAGGCCATAGTGACTCAGGCAGGGCTGGTGCACAGGGAACTGGTCTGGAAGTCAATGAGTCTGGATGGAACTCTGGCAGACCAGAGACAACATGTAAATAAATAAGTCAGAGAGGGGCCAGATCATGCCAAACCCTAGGGCCTCACTGAACATTGACAAATGCATAGCTGGAAACCAGTCTGGCTCACCTGTGGGTTAGTATATTTCAAAGAGATGAGTCTGTAGAATCTATGGAATGGCTGCAGGATGCTGCACATATTAATCCTACTTACAATACCTGTATCTCAAGGTGTAAAGGGATATTGATGGGTTGCACTGTAAACTTCTGTAATGTATAACTCACCAAACAGGAAAAGAAGCATGAGTTAAGGTGAAGTGCTTGTCCTGGATACCAGGTGGGCCACTGAAGGCATATGAGGCATTGTGTCTCACCAGAGGACAGAGACCTTGCATGCTCACTTCTTCCAGAGGACAGAGGTCTTCCAGAGGACAGAGACCTTGCATGCTCACTTCCTCCAGGAAGGGGAGACCTGCCCATGAACTCATTTCATCAGTTTGGATTTTGGGGTGAAGGGCTTAAAAAACCCTAAAATGGAGAAACTAGGATCCCTGTTCTCTCTGAGGGACAAAAATTCCTAAATGTCAGCAAGCAATCCTCATGCTGCTTGGCCTGGGTCAACCCCAGAGGACATAGAGAGCTGCTTATTATAAAAGCTTACATTACCTTTTCTAATTGAACACTGTAACTCATCTGTGTACAAATGTTTTCTCTTTTAACCTTGTAAATAACTCTCTGATTTCTCTTCTTAGCTAATAAATCTTTAGTTAGTTTATTACAGGATTGGTGGCGGGTGTTGTCTTTGGTTAGTGATCTCAGTACAATTGACTTGGGGCAAGTAACTGGTACCTTTGGAATTGGGAGTAACACCCAAAATCAGAAAAAAAATTGGGTTAAGTGACCATCTCTGACATAATCCAGCTGGCCTGGATGGCAAGAGAGACTGGAGTCCCCAGCTGTCTGTAATTGTAATAGTGCTTTAGGAGTTCACATGTGTTACTGGGTTGGTGAAATCTAATTCTACAACACCACTTTATAGTTTCTGCCCTGCTTTTTGCCAGTCTGCCTGAGGTTGGCACTCACAGTCATGTGTCCTTCCAGACACCATGACGTGGGTTCTTTTACCAGTTCGGCCCTTGACTTTTGACAAGACACTTTGCTTTTCTGTGCTGGTTTCCCTTCCCACCTTTTGTTTGTTTTGTCTATTTAGACTGTAAGTTCTTTGAAGAGAAATCTATCTCTTACTACGTGTTTGTGGCTAGCACAATGAAATCCAAATGTTGGATAGGGCTTCTCTGCCCTACTGAAATACTTAGAGCTGTGGGGAGACCAAAGAAGGTTTGAGTAAAAAAGCAGTAAGGATCATCTAGGTTGACTTCCTGCAGAGCACAGGCTGAAGAATGTCACCCAGTGATGCTTATGTAACCCCCACTCCTCTTGAGTATGGTGTTCTGTCCCCCTGTAGTGGCACCGAGACCACTTAGAGATTAATAAGTCTACTACAGCCTTAGCTAAGAGGCAAGTGGCTTTTAACTCATGCAGTAAAGGCTCATATATTTAGCTCCCGAGCTTCCAGGTTCGATCCTGACCACCAACGACCGGGGTCTGTCAGCATTATAATTACATTGACCCTAAGAACCTGTGGTTGATTTAGGAAAGACATCCCACCTTGCTTATGGTGAATCAGGCATCATGATTATTCTGACTGTCCTTGGACTGACCTACAAAATCAGCCACTGAATATCTAAACAGGGCAAGCCCTTCATGAATATATTGTGTGATCATATTTCAGTTTCTTCACCCTTGTACTGGAATATCTCATAGATGTAAGTGATTTTAACCTACCCACAACCCCTTGTGTTTGGGAGGTATCATCCTCACGTTACAGTTGGGGAACTGAGGCACAGAGAAATTAATGACATGCTCTTGAGACCTTACTCATGCTCACATTGGTGATGCTAATTACTTCAATTGAACTGACTGATGAGTAGGAAACTATGCAAGCCTGAGTCACGGTGCTGAATCAGGTCCTAAATGACTTGTCTGAGGTCAAACAGGGTGCCTGTGATTACGCTGGCCCTGAGATGCCAGACGTGCTAGGCCTACTCCAGTGCTTTAAGAAGATTATCCTTCCTTCCAGTAGTTAATTATAATTTTGAAGGCTATTCAGTTCAGATAGTAGGACACAGAGCCTTTAGCGCTGCACTGTGACTATTCATTGAGACAACATGCAAATACATAAATCAGCCATTTCTGAGTTGCTGGTATTTTTTGTACCTGAATTTACTGAACATCAGTGCCTTCCCGTTATCAGTTCCTATGCGTGTGTGCACCGACGGGGATGTTTGAGCATTTCTACTAAGCTCCAGCTGTCATTCTGGAGCTTATTTTGTTTCAGTCAAAATGAAAACTTTCCCCCCACCCCCCACAGCAGCCACATCTGCCCTATGGATGAATTTATTTCTTCAATCTCATGGTGCAATATTGCATTTCAGTTGTCACTTTTGATTTATCGTTACTTCAAACATTAAATCTTCCTTTGCATTTTTATTGGTTTCATTAAAAACATTCTGCTCATCTTTTTCATTTATAACCTATATCAAGAAGAATAAAAAAAGGGAGGAAGAAAAGGACTCTTTCTCAGCTTCTCTTCATGCCCCTCCCTGTATTTTCATATTCAGGATGTTCCCCTTCAATTTCACCGATTTTTCATTTAGTGATTAATCCAAAGCAAGGGCTTAAATCCACCAGCCACTTGCAAATAAAATTAATAAATAAGAAACTTTGATCTTTTGTTGCAAACAGAGTTTGTAAGAACATTTGTTAAATCTAATAACTTTTGTGTTTAATGAGGCACAGAGCATATGTCAAAAGTATGGTGTCCAAACGGCAGTTGCTCTGAATTGTTTATCTGGCAAATGTGTTACACAAGATTTGACCCTTAAATTGAGCACTGGGAGAGATAAATAGGGTAATCAAAAGCACTCTCTTACAGTCACATGAACTTAGAGCCATCTGGTCAAGGCAAAAATAAATCAGTAATGTAACTGGAAATTATCTGTAAAGATGTTTGGGGATTGGTTGAAGCATTACCATAGTGTCTCTTAAACCAGAGAATAGAGAAAACATTTCAAAGTTCATGGATGTGACTCTAATTAACACAAAAAGCAGGAAAGATGCAAGTCCTAGAAGGCTGAAATCTGAGGGATTCAAACTTATCAAATGATCTGAAGACAATTCCGGACTAGAAAAGCAAATGACACAGAAAACTTCTTTACACCTTCAAGTCTTTTTCTTTTACTTTCCTTGTTCAAAGGAGATTGCAAGAAAGATAACATTTTTTAGCTGAGGAGGCAGCAGAGAAGACATTATTAGGCCTCATTTTAGGGCTTAAACTTTTGATGATCACCATTAAATAATGAGTGAAAACCAGGAGAATATTTTTTTTACAAAAAATCAACATTTCTGTTTTGTCAGAGGAAAAAAAAATTGGGGGGAAAAGGGAGGAAGGAATGCTGTTTGAAAATTTCCCAGCATTTAATATTTTTAAAAAATATTTTCCTGATTTTTAAATCTTAGAAATTTTCACTGGATGGGAATTATTTTCCCTATAAGCTTTATTCCAGAATCCTGGGTTCTCTTCCTAGCTGTCCTAATAACATGCTGTATGATCCTGGGCCAATCGCTTCAAGTGTCTGTGGCTTTGTTTCTTTTCCTAACCTTTGTCTGTCTATACTCTAACTCTGAGCAGGGTCTGTCTCTTTGTACAGCACCTAACACAATGGGGCCTTAATCTAAGTTGGAGCCTTTAGATACTAAGGAAATATTAAACCTGGTGATGAAAAAGAGAGCAAAAACTGTGCCCACTGGAAGCATCACATTTCCCTCCTTTGCTATGTAAGGAACATCAGTTTCTACTGGGGATTTGCTTTCCATTGCTTTGTGATATATTATTCTTTTGAATAAGCCTATTATATGAAGATTGAAACATTAGGATTAATTACACCAAATGCTAGTGTAAACCCTAATGAAAAACATACATCTCTCGCACGGGCTGAATTCCTGAGAGAAATCTTGAAAGTATTGACTTTGACAGTTTTTGCTCTGTGTGACTGATTGAATCAGTAGTACAAAATACTTTAATAAGTAGCATTTTGTGCATGTGTATGCCTGTGTGTGTATGCACACTCTAAGATAAGACAGGAATAATAAAAGGAGAGGCTGAGGCTGAATTAGAGCTTATGATTCAAAAGACTTCACTGTTTCATCATGAAGCTTTCTTCTTGATTATCTCTGGATTTTTTTTTCCTCCTTTCTTCATTCACGATAAAGCCCGGGTTTGATCTCTGTGTAAATAAACCAAGCATCAGGAAGTAACTAATGGATCCATCAGGGGAGCTTGAAAATGAAGGTGAAACAATTGCTTCTCCAGTTCATTCACCTAGACAGCTCTGTGCATTGCATTGCTGAAGGTTATGGTAACTTAAGTAGAGATAAACAAACCTCATTTTCAAAAAACAATGGGGTGATGTGGCCCTGCTTTCACTGATTGCCAGTGGGGGTTAGGTATGTAACACCCATTTGTTCACTTGAAAATCTCCCCCATAGATTTATGGCCTGAAGGGTCTAATCTGACCTCCTGCGTAATACAAACTATAGAATTTCACCTAGTAATCCCTGCATGAAGCATAATTTGTGGTGGAATAAGACAAGCTTGAGTACTGTTCAGACTCCATATCCATCCGTAGCCTCTCTACTAGTACTGCAAGCAAGAATGCTAAATGTGTGGCTTTTTTCTCTCCTGATAGTGCCACCATCTCAACAAGACAGGGAATCTTAGCTCCCATAAGGAACAATAAGGTTTGGCACATGCTCAATATGCAACAAAAAGTATCCTGTTAATTGGGAATGTGCGCAGGGGATGCTCATAACGCCATATACCTCAAGTTTGATGTTGAGAGCTCCATAGAACAACAAAGAGGCTAAAAAAGGGACTTCATATGGTTCAGTTATGTTTGGATAAACATCCATGTGCAATGCAAAATATTCATCTGTCTAGGGTTTTATAATGGAGAGACAGGGTGGACTAGGTAATATCTTTTACTGGACCAACTTCTGTTGATGAGAGAGATGAGCTTTTCAGTCACACAGAGCTCTTCTATCTATCTATCTATCTATCTATCTATCTATCTATCTATCTATCT
>ML677491.1:276383-296885 GCA_007922305.1 Dermatemys mawii
TCTATCTATCTATCTATCTATCTATCTATCTATCTATCTATCTATCTATCTATCTATCCCCATACACATACACAACCTTTCTCTATCATATTTCTAAGGTGCCTCTGCGTCTGGCTCCTAAACATACACTCTAAAACTTATTTCATTTGTGATTGACCCCCAGTTACTCGCTATATTTGAATGCAGTATTCTGCTGCCTTATTAGCGCATAATTTCTGGAAATATACCACTCTTAGGACACAGAATAACACCCTGTGCTCTGAAAATGTGGAAGACAAAAATACAGAGATTTATATTAAGGGATACGGTATAGAAAAAACATACATCAAAGTAAAACAAGGGATTTTACTAATATCTTTGTATGTATTCATTGCAGTAGTGCCTTTAGGAACCCATATGGGATTAAGGCCCCCACTGCATGAGGCATACAGAGAGAGAAGGGCAGACCCTGCCTAGAAGATCTTACACTCTAAACAGACAAAAGTGTGGGATTGGAAATGAGTGAAATGACTCGCTCAAGGCCATGCAGCAGATCAGTGGCAGATATGAAAAGAGAATCCAGGACTTCTGAGCCCCAGTCCAGTGCTCTATATACAGGACTAAACTACCAATGTGGTTTTTTTTTTTTTCCCTGTTGGGGAAAAATATGTTGCTCTTCAGTACAACAAGCATATGCAAGAGAAGCAGGAAAAGAGTTGCATAGTGCAGAAATATGGTAAAATGTCAGATGAGCTGTTGCTATACTCAGTTGTCTCATCTAATAATACGCAATGTATTCTGTAAAGGAACATGTGGGGTTGGAGAATGGTGGAGGGAAGGGTAGAGGAAGATACATTATCAGTGGGAAGGACTTTCATGGGAGCAATATGTCTTACAATCTAATTGCTCTGTGTTTTATAGAACTTGATCATTAGGGTATCCTGCTTATGGTACCGCAGAGATGTAATAGCGAAATAAAGCAAGAGCCTATTAAACAGAAAGTTTAAATATAGCTACAGGGACAGATACTTCATGACAACTTGACAGATGTCTTGGAGTGATCACTGGTTCCTTCATCACTAATTACAAAATCATTTGTCTTAAGAAAAGGACAAAAGAGGAGTAATTATGAAAAACAAGATTCTTAGGGGACAAAAAAGATAACATCCGTTTAAAACATGGACGCAATCATAACAATTTAGAATCATTATTAGTTTGGTGGAGCCAATGACAGCTTGGCTTTGGAAGCCAGTGGGAACAGAGCTTCCTGTGCCAAAGAGAAGAAAACATTCAATTTCTTGTTATGCTAAACTTATCCCCAGACTCTAGAGATTTCTTTGATGAACAGTTCATTAAAATTTCCGACCGCAGATGAATTTGAGCTAAAATACACAAATGGTTTAATTATACATTCCTTTTTAATTACACTAATGACTTGTAATGTGTTTATGTTGGTTTAGAGTTTAATTTCTTCTCTTAGATTAGGTGGTTGACTTAAGGATTGTGCTTTTCAGTAAAATTGCATGATTCATCAATGTTTGATCATGAGTTAATCCAAAAATATTAAAGCTTTTGCAATCCTCGGAGGAATAGCAATGCACACACACACACATATACAAGCACAATGGCCTTTTCCTTTTGGATTCTTAGGGGCGGCTAAGCTCTTGCAACATTGCACGGGCAGAGGTGAATGTCAGGAGATAGAGGAGACCTGCAGAAACACTTAAAGACCTGCTGCTGCTGCTGAGATTACAGAAGGGAGATGGCAAGAGATGGAAAAAGCAGCTTCCAGAGGAACCCAGTTTAGTAATGCTCCTAAGGCAGCTGAGCTGTGGAGAAGCTCCCTGTATAGATTTAATTGTGCCCTATTTTAGGCACCAGGAGCAAAGGAAATCTATAGGCTGCCTCTACCAGGCATATTGCAATTGCATATAATCCAAATGGAGAGTGAAATATCTGGGTTCCCACAGCCATGGTACATACTTCACTACATATGCTCTGTCAATGAGGTGAAGGGCAGTTGATTCTGTACAGCCCTGTGTAAAATAACACTTGTGAAGATCCACCATCTTGTCTCCCTCCTAACCTGTGACCGGGCATTTCCCCTCCCCTGCATTCCATCATCCTCACAGGTCCCTGTCGCATCCTGCTTAACTGTCATCCCCATTCACGTTATGACAACCCCACAACATACTATGATTGTTTATGAGCCTTTTTGGTATCTGGTGACCAGTATCAATGGTCCACACAGCCAGGGTAGAGGTCAAAAGATGCTACTTTCCAAACGGGGAGTAGGGGAGGCATGTTAAGGAAATCATTCTCTGCCACTGGCACCAGGTCTGATTGGACCATAAGTAGGGAATAGGATATAGTGCAATGGCTAGTGCATGAAAGAGGTCTGTAGAGCTCCTGACAAAGCTAGGCCCTATGCAGCTGATTAAGCTCCACAGGTCTGTTGCCCCTAGTTGGGTTGCACAGGGCAAGACTTGGAAGTGTTTAGCTTCAGGGATGACTTGCACCCCATACTGAAGCCACTTTACTGAAGATGGAAGCCAAGGGACTCTGATAGGCTTGGGGCCACTGAACAGCAATATAACGTGTGCTGGACAGGTATCCGCATCAGAGCAGTAGAACCATAGCTGGACTGTTATTGTCTCCTCTTTAATGGTAGTCTTGATAGATTTGTCAAGGACTGAGTGAAGCGTGTGGAGGGACCAGGTTTCCAGCACTTGGAGGGAGTCCTTCGAGGTCGAGAGGGAGTCCCTGTTCTACCTAGCATGCTGGCCGCCTCATACCCAGCTTTCAGGGACAGGTGGATAGTACAAATGTGAATCAGGGCTTGTCCATGTGGTGCCTTAGTCCACACCAGCTGGAATGTACATTCAAATGTGCACTGACATGTTGCGTACTAACTGGCCAATGTGTTCCCACCAGCATGCACTGAAAGCTCCCTGGCATATATTCATATAGTCCTATTTCAAACGGTAGGACATTCATGAACACTAGGGAACAATTAGTGGATGTCAGTGGCATCTGCACAGGCCAGTTACACGCAATGTGCCAGTATGCCCTAGAATTAACATCCCTGCTAGTGCAACCAACAATGCCACGCAAACAAGCCCTCCAATGGGAGTGATAGAAGTGGTGCCAGTAAAAGGACAGAGTCTATTGCAGAGGGGGTTGGTTGTTACTATGGTTTGTTACACACCACTGTCTTTTTTGGTGACACAACTACAAGGGATTTTCTCCTCTCTAAAGAACCACGCTGCCTACTAGCAAATGAAAAACAAATCAACAAGCTGCTGCCCGATCTGCTGAATATGGGAAGGTGCCATGCTGCAGATCCCATTCATCAAGTCAAAGTAAGACACAATGAGAATCTATTCAGGAGAGAAGAATCCATCGCTGAATTAGGAACATGATCAGACACTAGCACTGATACAGCATAGGCAGTCAGAGATGGCAACATGGACCACATCCCAAAAGGTGTCCTAGACATGCATGGACCACTGTAGTGTTTCAGATTGCTTCATAAGTGCTCTTTCATGTGAGAACTAGAATGCTGAAAACACAGTAATGACTGCCCAATGTGCAGGTGTCACTGCCCTCTGCAGGCGAGAGCTGGAACTCAGCTATGGCGATGTCTACACTTTGAGCTGGGGGGGTCCAATTCCCGGCTCGAGGAGACATAGGGTAGGTCTTCACTGCCCGCCGGATAGGCGGGTAGCAATTGATCTTTTGGTGATAGATTTCTCGCGTCTCTTTAAGACGCGAGAAATTGATCGCCAAGGGTGCTCCCGTCGACTCCGTAACTCCAGTGCGCCGCGAGGTGCAATCTGGAGTTGACGGGGGAGCGCACCGTCGACCGCCGCCTCAAAGAGGACTGCAGGTAAGTCGGCTGAAGATACGCCGACTTCAGCTACATTATTCACGTAGCTGAAACTGCGTATCTTCAGTCAAGCCCTCCTCCTAGTGAACACCAGCCCATAGACATGCTAGCTCTGATCTAGCTAGTGCACTACAGAGAATGTAGCCACGGTGGTGCAAGCAGCAGGAAGGGCCGGCCACCCTGAACACATGCCCATCAGAGACTAGCTCCTCCTGCCACTCATGCTGCCGTGTCAATGTTCTATTTTGATTGCACTCACTCGATTAGAGCTAGTGCAGGTATGTCTTCTCGATCTGGAAAGCACACTCTCAGCTCAAAGTGTAGACATATCCTATGCATCATAGACACTGTAGGGTTTACAGGTAATAGAATTTTGCCTTTAGCTCAAGAGGGGAAAGGCTTGTGATTAAATTTATGATTGAACTCCTTGGGGGAGAATTGTATGTCTTCAGATCTCTTTTTTACCTGCATTCTGCCTTATATTCCATGTTATAGCAGTCTCTGATGATGACCCAACATGTCATTCATTTTAAGAACACGTTCACTGCAGATTTGACAAAACACAAAGAAGGTACCAGTATGAGATTTCTAAAGATAGCTACAATACTTGACTCAAGATTTAAGAATCTGAAGTGCCTTCCAAAATCTGATTGGGAGAGGGTGTGGATCATGCTTTCAGAAGTCTTAAAAGAGCAACACCCCAATGTGGAAACTACAGAACCCAAACTACCAAAAAAGAAAATCAACCTTCGGCTGGTGGCATCAAACTCAGATGATGAAAATGAGCATGCGTCCATACTGCTTTGGATTGTTATCGAGCAGAACCCATCATTAGCATGGACACATGAAGGGACATATTAATCTTTAGTGCATCTGGCACATCAGTATCTTGAAACACCGGCTACACCAGTGCCATATGAATGTCTGTTCTCATTTTCAGGTGACATTGGAAACAAGAAGTGGGCAGCCTTATCTACTGCTAATATAAACAAACTTGTTTGAGAGATTGGCTGAAGTAGGACTGAGTGGACTTGTAGGCTCAGAAGTTTTACATTGTTTTATTTTTTGTACATAATCCCCCATTTTAAAGTTCAACTTCCATGATAAAGAGATTGCAGTACAGTACTTGTAGTAAGTTAATTGAAAAATATTATTCCTTTTGGTTTTTACAGTGCAAATATTTATAATAAAAATAAATATAAAGTGAGCACTGTACACTTTGTGTTCTGTGTTGTAATTGAAATCAATATATCTGAGAATGTGGAAAACATCCAAAATATTTATATAAATGGTATTCTATTATTGTTTAACAGCGTGATTAAGCACAATTAATTTTTAATAGTGTTACAGCCCTAATAGAAACTTAATAAATGACAGGCCCCAAACCTTCCATTTTGCACATCACTGGTGGGATGAGGGAACAAAAATTAATAGGCTATTCTAGCCCAGATTAGCAGTGTGCACATTTTCTAGCCAATCCACAGCAGTCATCACTAGCAGCCATACACATGTTCTATATAATATTTAGAAAAGCATTTTTTTATTGTGTTACTTTACCTGGGCAAAGAGGAGAGGGTTAAAGGGTGAAAGCTGCAGTGTGGCGATGAAGCATAGCATTCCAATACTTACTTCACTTTCCCATAGAGCTACAGTAAGATAAATAGAGCAATATCCATATTTTACAGTCTATAAAATCCCAATCCTTTTTTTTAAAAAAAACTAATGTGTAATGCATACACTTTCTAGCTTATTTATTAACATATCTTCAGGCAAAATATATATAGATAGGACATTTAGTTTTAGGTGTAAACCAATATTTACTTCTGGAAAGCCACTCAAGTGTGTGTGAGTTTGTGAGGGAGAGGGGGTATGAAAGGAATCAACCTTATCCACAAATAGTTTGCAAGACGGAGGGAAAAAAGCACAGTTTTGTAAAAAAAAAAATATCCCTCCAACATCATCACAATTAAAACCTTCATCAGAGATGTGGAAGTTTAAATATGCATGAAGATTGATCTACCATCTCTAGAACAGAATCTATATAGGATATAGAAAAGGGATGAGTAACTTAGACATGGGGGTTATTTGGGAAGGATTGTTAGAATGACATCTTCTTTGTCTGCCTTGCATAATTAGGTTGCATGCTTTTCTGTCTCTCACTGTGTATTTGTACAGTGCTTAACACAATGGGGACCTTTACATTGGTTGGGACCTCCAGCTGCTATGTCATATAAGTAAAAATAAGAGTGCTACCCATTTCCTGAGATTTCTGACAGTTTTGCTTCTGGGCACTTCAGGTTTTCTCTTGGGATTTTGGCATGTCAGGCTCTGCTCTTCAGAAGTAAAACAGAACACAAAATAAAATGATCAAAGCTCCCTCTCTTCCTCTCCCTCCCCTGCCAGATACAGACACTCTAGGACTTATAGGGTGATTTCATTAGAATTGAACTCTGAACTTTGCACCTGGCCCTGGTGGTTATAGTAGGCCTAAATCCAAGCCCTGGTTCTGAACACTTCGAACTTGGGGACAATTTGGACTGGATCCAAAATTTGCATCATAGGTCAAAGTATTTCAGAACTTTTTTTTAAAAAAAAAGAAAAAAATCTTGGTTTGATTTTGATTCTAAAAAGCAGTAAAAGATTAAGAGAAAGGAGTCAGTGGGGTGGATATTTTTCTTTCCATGTCATCTATCTATCTATCTGTCAGCTGGTGCCCATGATTATACAATCTAAGCACCAAATACAGGAATTGTGATTCCCAAAGAAATTGATTTGACCATAATAGACTATGCTGTTCCCCCCTCTTAGGTTTCCTATCTTATACTGACTATGGTTTATATTAATTAGTAGTAGTAGTAGTAGATCTCTTTCATCCACACTGAGTCTGAGAAGACTCTGGAGCACAGGAGAGCTCTGCAGGGTTCTCAGAAAATGTTTAGATGTGGGCTGATCTTCTCTGGTCACTCTTTTCTCAGTTGATGGTCATCCACCCTCTTGAGAGCTTTGTTCTCTCAGGGAGGACTAAAGTCATCTCTGAGAGCCATATATCATTGATATTAATATGATTTTTATATATGTATTTGTATTCTGAAAGCAGCCAGAGATTCAAATAAAATTCAGGGCCCCATTATGGTGTGCAGAAGAGTGTAGAGTTATATGGTCCCTAAATAAGTGTGTCCAAATCCTCTGAGAATCTCAGAGAATAAGCCTTCAAATGTCTCTGCTTCAGGTGTCAATCCCATGCCTGCTTTGGATCTTCCCAAACCTTATTTTCTCTACAGTCATTTCTTCCCTTTCCTCTGTTCAGTGTCTCTCTTGTCTGCTCCCATAATGAAGCACTGAGTTGAAAATTCTCCATAGCACGAAGGGGCCATCACTGATTTTGAGACCTTTGGATTCAAGGAGATTTTTGTGCATTGGTACCCGCGTGTCGGTAATTTCCAAGGATTCAGAAGATAGGTGGTATATGTGCAAGTGATTTATACATTGGGTCTTTAATCTCTAAATTGATTGTACTAAACACCAGATTAGGTTGATTGTTATTTTGAATTAGTCTTGTTATGTGATTAGAGCGGAGTTTAGGGATTCACACTAAAATAGCTGCAGCTTAGAAAGGATTCTATACCATGCCAGGCACAACAGAACCTTCCAACTAGTTAAACTTTGGGTTTATGCTGAAACCCTGTGTTCCCACCACCAAGTGCTATAAAGCCTTGTTAGGAGCCTATATATGTTATTTAGCTACTAATTCTTTAGCTCTCAGCTGCATTGAACAACACTGCAAACAATCCCTTATCACTCATATCCCGCTACACCATGCAAATTGCTTGTTTTCCTGGATGCTCTTCATTTGTCACTGTGGCACGCTAGACAGACAATTAAGTGAGGGAAAACTTTAATTCGGCTTTTTGGACTGTACTTTAGAATAACCAAAAAAAACAGTGCATACATTTAGAGATTTTATATATTTATTTTCATCTACATATGCTATTCAGGATTTCCCCTTGTAATTTTGTAGCACTAAGATCTGTGGTCAGAGGAAGAAAACACTCCTATTAATTATAGTGCCCCTGAGGCATTGCCAGTGGGGAAGTTATTTAGCTAAGATTAAAGCAATCTGTAAGAGTTGTGTGCCCCCAATAAACAGCACTAAAGAGCTCCAAGCTCTTAGAGTTTGTTTCTGGAGCTCAAGATAGAGTTGGGATCTTGGCAATGAATTCTGGGTAATAGCTTGCAAATAAGCTGCACTCTGTGCATCCCAGTTCCTTTTGTGTGGAAAAAGGTGGAGCTTTTAATAGAAGGAGCAGAGCTTTCTTATAGTCGTATCAGGTGTCGACTCTGCATTCTAAATGAAGATGGATCTCTGATAAATTCTACAGAACAAAACAGGACAATTCCTTTGCCAGCTACAGTCTCATGACTGTCACCAGGAATAGATTTAAAGCATTGTGGCGGTCCTGGGTTTAGAAGTCAAATCTCTACACTACCACTTGGGCTGAAGGAGAATTCTTCTGAATTTCTGTTTGGCTAATCAGATCACATTGCAAAAAAGTATCCTATCTACATTTCTGCCTCTGTCTGTGATAATTATTATTCATGATTTATACTCCTGCAGCAGCGAGAGACCCCACTGACAGTGCAGCTGCATTGTGTTAGGCGGTGTACAAATACAGCGTAAGACAGTGCCTGCCACCCAGATTTTGCAATCTAAATAGACAAGACAGACAGGGAAGAGGAAATGTTAGTATCCCCATTTTTACAGATGAGGAACTAAGAGATTATTTTTTTTTTACCCCAGGTCACACAGAGAACCTATGGAAGATCCTGCATGGAACCAACAACTCTAGAGTCACACTCCAGTGACTTCAGTCACAAGACCAGATTTTCCCTTGCAGGTAAAAGTAAATGCCTCAGTCAAACAGGCAAGAGAGCTTCATAGTCAATGCTGCATTTTAAATACATTTACATGCATTGATCCACCTGGAGACAGTTATTTTCACAACCAGTAAGGATAGTATCTTCATTTGTTTACAGATGGAAGCTTTGTTTCCCAAAAATGTAGCATAATCTGTAAAAAGGTGCAAATTTCCCCAGTTCCATCCATGTTTGCAAGGACTTGGATACTGATCTCTGTGCTTCTTGGCCTAAGCTGACTATCAGTTGGATTCAGGAAGCATACCTCGCTTACTACACTATTGTCCAATTAGTTGACATGGAGTGGTTGCCCATAAAATGCCAACATTTGCCACGACACAATAAGTAATATAGTACTACAGTTAGTATCTTATTTGAAGTAGCAGGAAATAGAACAGTATGTCAGATACTACATGTTAGTGACTGTTGGTAACTAGTGATATTTTAATGATGATCCTTATATTGAGATTTTAGGTCTTCATCAGAAACATCTGCTAGAGCTGGTCTAAACTCAGAATTTCACTTCCACAGGAAATTCTGATATTTCTAAATTTGTTTTTGTTATGAATCAGAATGATATTTTTAAATATCCTATGAAATAAAATATTCAACAAAATTTGTCATAGGTCAGTTGAAACATTCTGTTTGGATAAAGTCACAGATTTTGACTTTTTAAAAATGTTATAGTTACCTTATCATTTATATGATAATATGGTATAAAAATGGTATTCAAAACAAATAGTCATTTTAAAACAAAAAATCAGAACCTCCCATTCTGATAGGGTGAAAAGTTTTGTTTATTTGGTTGATTGGGTTTTTTCCCCTAATTTCCCCCCAAGAAGTAACTGAAACCAGTTTATATTTGTAGAAAATTTTGATATTGACAAAACAATTTTTTTCCTGTGGAAAAACCAGTTTTATTATGTAACATTGGAGATTACAACAGATGTGACGCAGCACTACTTTTGCCCATTTCTCTGCTCTTCTATGGCAATTCCCATGTTCTCAAATCATTATGTGAAAAGGCAAATTCTGCAAAGAATATTTCCCTAAACCATAAATAAAACATTCTGTAAACAGGTCTATGTAATCTTCCGTGTTTTAAGATAGTTCCCATTGTCTTCTTTCCCGGCTACAGTTGATTACGAAATACAGCAATGACTCTCATGTTTAATTATTTATTATGTCCAGGGCTACTGGTAGATGCTACATGCCATTTCAGGCATCCAGCCTCAGAGAATTATGAGATAATGCAGGCCTATTTATGGGTGGGTTTGGTGATGGGTGATACTCAAATAATGAATGAGCTCCTATGTTTGGTATCCACCAGATAGCAGGACAATGCTGCAGGAGAAAAAAAAATCTACCCTTGCTCCATATAAAAACATAGGGCCGAACCTTGGAGTCTTCAGTCTTTTTTCTGCAGAAGCTCTCTGGGAATGTTTTTGTTGTTGTGTAAAGGCTGAATGAAAATGGAGTAAAGACTTCAGGATTTGGCTCATGCTTCAGTTTCTTATCTAGAGATGACATCATCACTTTGATGTCAAATAACCAGCATGATTGTTATTTCCTGGCATACATAGTGCCGATATACATACAGAGACAGATATTTCCATGTACTCTACATAGAAAGTGGAGAAGTCCCCCAGCACGGGATCTGTGGAGGCTTGCTGGAAGCACCTACTCTCCTTCTTCATCAAATTCCAGTGCAGGGTGTGTGGTGGGACCAGGGCTGGGCTGAGGTGTCAAGGACAGGGCAATGTACCTCCTCAGCACACACCGCTCTCAGGAGCCTGGGCTGTTGCAGGCTGCAGAGCAACCCATAGACAGTCCACGGGAAGCTTCCATTAATTACAGCTCCCTGAGGCTGGTCTAGTTTACACCAGAACCATTTCAGACCCCAGCCTAGCCCAGAATCTTCAGGGCACAAAAGTGGCTTCACAATCTTTTTTTTTTTTTTTTCCTCGCTTCTCTAGGCTTCTCTGCCTGCGCAATCTCTGGACATTTGATACCAAGGTAATGAGAGAGAGAGATAGAACTCAAGTTCAATGGTAGCTGTGGACAGGAACAGACCCTTCGACCAAAGGTAGGAGACAAATGTCCCGTGCCTTCCTAAAAGTTAGTGTGTGCAGTGGGAAAGGGGATTAGAGGAAGGAAAGAAGATGAATCACCTGGCTATAGACCTTGTGCAATGCAAGCACGTTCTACACTTTTGTTTCTTAATAAAATCCCCACAAAAATCCCCAGGAGACTCAGGGAAGGGAGCGGAGGGAGAGCAGGGGCAGCATCATTTTTAATAGGTTCATTCCATTTATGAATGGAGCACATTTTTTTTTTTTGGCAAAACCCTGGGCTTCTTGAGAGGTGAAATAGGTAAAGGAAAATACAGTTCGGGACCATTAATTATGCTTTCTTATTGAGTATATAAATTTGATGTCAAATGGGCCTGGCTGAATGGTATGTATTTATTTCAAAAATATCATTTCCCTGAAGCATTGCTGCATCATCCCATTGATTTAGGTATTTTTGTTATTGTGCTTGATGCTTTTATGAAAGGCAGGCTATTAACAAACTAAATTGAAAAACTAGTGAGTCAGACTTTTCTCGGATGATCCTCAGAGCTGCCTGCATGCAGCTTTAAATTGAAAAATACTGTAAAAGACTTATTTTAATGGGACAGTCTCCTCTTTGCAATCCATAAACCTTATTTGTTGTTAAAAAAAATACAAGATAGAATTCTCATGCTCCAGTGCAAGCTGTCTATTTTCCTCTCCTATCTATAAAAATGTTAATCTTTTCATTTCAAAGGGTCACTATTTTTGACCTTGTTGGACGCTTGTATTAAAATCCTGTGTAAAACAAGTTCTTCTGAAAAGAGCAACACAGAATATTCTGTGTTCATGCAAACGGCAGCTGGGAAGTGGCTGTTTGCTGCTTTCCTTTTCAAACATGACAGCAACGCCAGAGCGAGGGATAGGTGGATTTGATTCAGAGGAATCAAAGAACCAAGGCTGAATATTTGTGATACCTCTTGGAGGTTCCTTCCCTTCCCCTCCCCCTTCCCCCAACTTGAGGGTTTCATGTTGAGTTTTCTGTTCAAGAAAGACAAAAACTCAAAGTGAAATTCATCAAAATGTTAATGTTTCACCTGGGTTCTATGGGGAAGTATGTAGCTCTGCATGGAACAAGTCACCTGAAAGGCTTTGGTACCTTAGTGAATGCTAAAAGGTCTCATCCTGTAGCCCTTCCCAACACATCAATGACAAATTGGTCAACCATATAGCTACTGACTCCATCAGTCCATTGATGCAAGTCATGAAAAAGGAAGGACAGTCTTGTGATTTGGGGATCTGGGGTCATTTCATGGCTCTGCCACAGTATGCCTCTGTGACCTGGGGCAGGATGCTGGATCTTTCTGTGCTCAGTTCCCCACCTGTGAAATGGGGCTAATAATTCTGTCTTATCCATTTAGATTGTAAGCTGTCCATAACAGGGCCTGTCTCTTTCTACATCTTTGAACAGTGCCTAGCACAATGGGCTGTTGACCTCAGACCTCAGGGCTTTTTGTGGTGTTAACCAAAAACCACTGATACAACACCCCCAATAAAATAAAATAAATGCTTATTCAGTCATCACCAGACAAACACAGGAGATGGTTACTAACATGTAAGGTCTTGTCTATGTGGAGCAGTAATATGGACTACTGAGATGTGATTTCTAAAGCACACTAATGTATTGATCTGTGTAGACCCTGCTGGTATGCATTAAGTGCTCCCTAGTTTACTTTATCAATTGCATTTGAAACAGAACTAAGTTAAAGTGCTCAAGAGAACATTATGAAAAGATTACACTTGGTAACATATGCTTCTGTAATGAGCTGTATACATAGTATACATTACTCATTACAGTAAAAAGAGAAGCCTCCAAAACTCCCAATTCCAAATTGCTAAAAATAACCTCCCAAAGTGAAATTAATAAACTCCACACGCACAAAAACCACCACACAGAAGCCCTACCATTAATTGTATGAATAATGGCTTATTCCATGACCATGTCCCAAGTTTTACCAAAGACAAGTAAACGTACCATAATTTGGGGGTAAGAGAATGTTTTGCATGTTTCTATCCATTATTTGGTATGGATGTAATATGTAAACTAGACTTTTGCATCCAGCTCAAAATCATTGTCTTTCTGGAATCTAAAAAAGCTCTTATTTGAAAACAAATCCCCACAGTCCTGCGCATGAAATGTTCAGCCGGGATCAGATGGGAAATTACTGGAATATGGCAGGAGTTCCAGATTGGGAGGAAGAAATGGCATATATTTCAGAGGAGAGTCTGGTCAAAACTTCACATCACTAGTTGAAAAAATAATAATGTTTTGTGTCACTCACTGTTCTGTATCGATTATATTGTGCCTGAACAGTAAGAGTCTGCCTTAATATGGGCTGTAGAGGCACATATTGGACTAGATGACTAGATGACTTCATGAAGTCCCTTTCAACCCTGATATGCTATGAACATTTATTTCTGGATTTTCATTTACCACAAATGTTCTCGTTTTCAGCTGTTCATCCCAGTTCAGGACGAGGAAATTTTAAAATCTCAAATTTTACGGGATGGTAATAAAAGGTTCCTACCCAGCTCCTGTCCTGCATTGCAGTCCCCTGCTTTAACCGCTACCTCTTGAAAAAAGGACAAAGAGTACCTGCTACAAAGCATCTGGCTCTTCTGTAAGACAATGCGCAGGAAGTAAGTAACGTGCCAAATAGCACAAAGATGTTTTAAACAAGGGGAGGTTTTTTCTTGGTAGGAAATGGAAATAGGAGCCAAGATGAAGTGAAATTCTTTCAGCAGTAGTGTGTTGACCTATAGCACTGTATTACAGGAATTATACTGTACAAGTAAAAGAGAAGAAATCGCTTAAATGGCAGCCTAGCCCCAAGGGAAAACTGACTTCAGTAGTAGACTTTAACTCAATTTCAGCTCCTTTGAGGTCAAATCTACTTCAGTTTTGCTTGGTTTCTATACTTCCCCCCCTTCTCCCCCTGCTCCTGTACTGACATTTATTTTGAATGGCATCCTCACATCTTGTTTAATTTTTTTTTATTAAAGCAAAAAAATTTTTTTTCCTCCTTCCACCATCCTCTTCTGCTTGAAGATGAAAGGTAATGGTCTTCACTCATCTTAAAAGGGAAATAATAATAATATCTTCCATTTAAATAGTGACTTTCATCCTGAAGGGTCCCAAAGCAGATTATATATAAGGCCAAATCCTGGTCTCAGTTACAGGACCATGCATCCAGAGTCATTTTACTGCAATCAACGGTGTTGTGTTGGATTTATCCAGGTCTAAATGACCATAGTGTTTGATCTTAAGGAGGTAAAGCTATCATGCCACCCTCTCCTTAATTCTGAAGGCAGCAGCTGATGAACAGCACTCAACATTTCTATATAAAAGGCTGGTTAGTTAGGCCTCTCAGTGCCTGATCTGAGGATGATGTGAGACTGTTACTGTTCTACCATGAGCCAATTTGCTTTTTTCCTCAAACTGTAACAGTTCAAGCTCTAGCTTAGGAGTTGGCTGGTTCAGTCCCCCAGATCAGCCCAGATGTTGGCTGCCACGTAAGTGGGTGCTGACCTGGAATGTGAAATGCTGTGGGCCTGACCCACAGAGGACATGAGACTGTTATAGCACCTGCTAGAGAGCTTCATCTCCATCACCACATAACACATGGTAACCGGTAAGTTGCAATGACACAACAGTTCAGGGAAGGCAGCAAAGATGCACACCATACACAACTGAAACTGTGGGCGCGAGGGGAGGGAGGAGATCTAGGCAAGATGTATTTATTAAAAATGATGAGAATTATTGCAACTTCTTTTGTGAACTTTCATTTCTATTTTCGTCTACATTTTTCTGACCATTTCTAGTAAACATATGAATTGGAAAAGGGGCAGGACTCTTGGGCTAGCATACCTGCTTTTGGAGGGGGTAACATAGGATCCTGGATGGTCAGAGTTATGGTTACAGGACACCTGCACCTCTGAGCTCTTTCTGATCTCTCTGAGTGCACCTTCACTGGTGTCGGGCCTCGTGCCTTTACTTCTCTGGGATGGAATTCCACTATTCTCCCACTCGTAGACTGGGCCCTAGACAATAGTGTCCTGGTTATCAACTGTTCTGAGCCAGAAGGCCCACTTGGGTTTGGCACCTCTGGTTCTTTAGTTGGTGTTGAGCAGGGGGTTGGACTACATGACCTCCTGAGGTCTCTTCCAACCCTGATATTCTATGACTCCATGATTCCCTTCAGGAATCTGTGATCCGTAGTGGATTCAATGACAAGAAAGCCTTCTTAAACCAACACACTGTTTATTAAATGACAGGCAAAAAAAAAAAACATTCAGAGAAAAAGTACTTAAAACAACAGTTTGCATGGCTCACCATCCCATGACGGTTGTGTTACAGATCAGCTCTAATTTTGTTACAGTCAGTACCTTGGTTCCATTTTCCATATATCTGTTGATTAGAACAGCAGCCTAGGACTTAGGAGACCCGGATTGAATTTTCTTCTCTGCCACAGACTGCCCCTTTGTGACTCAGTTCCCCTTTTGTAAATATTTTGATAATAGCACTTCTCAACCTCTTGGCGGTTTTGTGAAGATAAATACATTACAGATTGTGAAGATCTTGGAGATCTACTGTTGAAAAGAGCTAATTATTATTCCTACATCAAAGATAATTTTATGAAGGCTAATATTATACTAGGGCAGCAGCTGAGTAGTGAGTGATGTTCCCTTGGAAGTGGCTCGGTCGCTAGACTGAGAGTGAAGTTCCAGATCCACAAAGGTATTTAGACTGTTTACTTTCATTGATCCCACCTGGTTTCTCTCATACCCTGAAATCAACATGGCTGCAATAACAGCAGCAAACAACTGAAATAAACGAAAGTTAGGAACCTAAATCATTCTGTGGATCTCAGACCTAATGTCTCATCCCAGCGCTACGACTAACCTTACTCAAATCACTTTGCGCTGTGCTGTTTCCAATCATTAAGGCTACAATTGTGTCAAGGAAGTCGTGGAAGTTACAGACTTCATAACTTCAGCAACGTCCATGACTTTTCCTCTTCAGCCCTGGGACAGCAGGGCTGTAGCTGTCAGCAGGGTGGCCCCCCGCAGCTCCCAGCTGCTGGGCAGCAGGGGGACCCCAAAGTTCCTAATGCTGTCAGGGGAGGAGTCCTCTGGAGGTCCCAGGAACTGAATATATCAGCGGGACACCACAGCTGCCCAGCCACCATGGGCAGCAGGGACCCTGCAGTTGATGAGCTGTCATGGGGGGACCTTTCAGCCACATGGGCAGTGAGGGGACCCTGCAGCTGCCAGGCATCGTGGGCAGTGGCAGGGGGAGCCCCAGAAGATTGGGGTGATGGACCCTCCTTCCTTCCCATTTTGTCTGGGATATTTTTAGTCAAATTCAGGGACAGGTCACAGGCTTTCGTGAATTTTTGTTTATTGCCCGTGACTTGTCCCTGACTTTGGCTAGAAATATCCATGACAAAATCTTAGCCTTCACCATCTTAAATATTGTCTTTTGTATTTACACTGTAGACTCTCGGGGAAAGGAACTGTCTCTTACTGAGTTTTTGTCTAGGGCCCTAGCACAGTGGGCCCCTGCTTTGAGATGGGGCTTATGTTTGAATGTAATGGAAATACCAATCTGTTCACCACCACGTCTTCCAGAAGGTTTCCCATCTTCAGAATAGAAAGGTTCAAATCTGTTTTCCTTATCAAACTTGACAAGGTCTCTCAGCCTAGTATGACTATGGCACCTGAGGCCTGGAATTCCCTATTGCTGTTATACAACCCAAACTCCAAATATTTGTAGTTGTGAAACTTGACTGCTTAAGGCTGGGCTGCTGCTCCAGAATTCTGATCTCAACTCCACAAACTCCTGATTTGAGAAATGGTTTGGGACGCCTCAGGTTTTCTCATGATATGTCTGTGTAGCCAATGATTTTAATTTATTGTTCATTTGTCATGTGATGTTATGATTAACTAACCTGTAGTATGCCATTGTATGCCAAATAGAGTTAAATTGTAGGATTATAGAAATATATGCTTGACTAATAGTTAGAAGGGATAAGTATGCATTAGGTAGCTAAGTAAGTAGGACTGAAATGCAAGGCCTACAGGCTGAGGCCTGTAAGATTTTAGCTCAGCTGTACTAAGCCATAGGCTTAAGAAATGCTCGACATAAGTAATTGACTAAAGAATGACCCTGTCCCACAAGATTATGGGAAAATGTGCACCAGTAGGTGATATTGCAAAAAAAATAACAGAATATTTTTTTCCTTACAAGATACCCAGTAGTCACATTTATCTAACATATGCCCTATATGCAGGGTGCACTAAACTGCAGGATGTACACCTCCACATCAACTGCTAGAAGAGGACCTCATTCTCCCTGACTGAACTAACCTCGTTATGTTTAGCCTGATTCTTGCCTGCATATTTATACCTGCCTCTGGAAATTTCCACTACATGCATCTAACGAAGGGGGTATTCACCTGTGAAAGCTTATGCTCCAATATGTCTGTTAAGGCATATAAGGTGCCACAGCACTCTTTGTCACTTTTACGGGTGTAAATGTTAATGAGATATAGGAATATTGATCTCCCTATGGGAAACTCCAGCAGGAATTATCCCTCTATTGATGATCAATCCATGAGAGACCCATCAGACCCCAACACTATTTAGGAGAAGGTGAGTTTAACAATATTTGTAACTTGTGTATAGGTCTTTGTAGAATTTCTGTATGCTTGGGTAATCATGACTTTAATTGTAACTTTAATAAAACTTGTAAAACAGACTAGACCATGTTCTTGTAAATGTATGTGTGGTCACTACCCTTTGTCTTTATGTGTTCCTAGAGACTCTAAATCTGAAGCAAATAGCAGAGGTGACTTTCACTCTGTTAAACTTGAAACTCTAGCCACTGTGGAGCCAAAACCTTGGTAGTAGAATACCACATTACAAAATTCACTTTAGATAAAATAAAAGGCTACATCTGATACTTTCTCAGGGCAAACCTAGTACACAGCATTTACATGCAGAAATTAATCCCTATGTCATCATGGAGTTATCTAGAGTATTATAGGATTAAGCCAGGCTCCGCCCCTCTTTTACTTCCTGGTTTGTAAGTAGGAATTTCCCTTCTTAGTTCTTGTGATGTGATTGAGTAAAGCAGTAAATTCCCAGCTTTCTGTGCTTTGAGTATGATGTTAGTTTTTGTCACAAGGGGTGGTCTATTTATACCTCCTCCCCCTCCATATCAATGGAACTTTTTGAATTTACAGAAAGGATTGGATCAAATTCAGTTTGGGATTGGCATGGAAGTTTGAGGGGTTATAAAGGAGGATTTATATGATCCAGGAAAATTGGTTCAGTCACCCCCAGCTATAGACTGTGTGAAATTCACAGTATCATATGGCTGGCTGCTGTATAAATAGATTGTACATTTACAAAGGAAAGGATTAAAACCTTCTTTCTTAACTACATACTGTAATTGATAGCAGGATAACCTTGTAAAGGATCAGATAGTAATGGGGGCAGAAAAGGCTTAGCGCACAGCACAGAAGAAAAGCATGGCTTTATGCTCTCTAATGTACAGCCCACAAAGCATGCTGCAGTACGAGTCCTTTCAGAACGGGGGACGAATGAGTAGGAGATCATTGTTTTGGGTCTGAATCCTATAAAAGCTTACACCTGCAAGCCATCTGTTCTATCTGTCTTAGGTACTTATCTAGTGCCATGTTGCCATAGTATCTGAGTGCCTCTCAATTTTTAATATATTTATCCTCACAACACCCTCTGTGAAGTAGGGCAGTGCTATTAGCCCCATTGTACAGATGGGAACACTGAGGCACAGAAATCTAAATCAGGTTCATATAGGAAGCACGTGGAGGAGTTGGGACTTAAACCCAGGTCTTAGATTAATGTTCTCATCACTTGGCCATCTTGTCTCTCATTGAAACCAGTGGGACCACTTACCTTAGAAAGGCCGATTCACTCACGTGAGGACTGAAGAATCCATCCTTTTATTAATACCGCAGAGCTTTTATAGCACTTCTGGCAGGTAATGTTCAGAAACTGACTTGCTTACCCCACTCCTGAATGGGTGAATGTGCCCCCCCCCCCCCGCTTGCTTTTCAGCCTCCTTATTTTGTGATGTTTCACTGCTGGTGGCTTGGTGTCAGTGATTCAAATCCAAAGTCATTTTCTTGTGGCTTCATTGTTTCAGAGTGAAATTGAAGGAGGGACTCCAGCTGTTTATATGCAATATGCAGCAATTATGAAGTTCATTTCCAGAACCCGTCTGTAACTATGGTAACAGGGGTAAGTCTGGGAGAATAAAGGCAAGTTCTACATGTAGTTACAGTAAGACAAACTTTGGGTTGAATTTTCATCCTCTGATGCATGTATGGCGCTCCCATTGATCCCTCCCACCACCCAGACACTAGCAAAGCAATGTGTTAGTATAAAGGCAACACAGAGCTTCTTACTGTGCTTGTTTGAGCAAGCTAGTTAGGAGCAGCTATTTATAAAGCAGCGGAGCTATAGCACATTGTCAAAATGTGGCATGTTCCCCTCTAGTGGCTGATACATCAGAGGAGAGCAGCCCTGCTATCACCGCCAGTGAACAGAGCAGTTACCTAATTCTGGCATTTCCTAACGTTTGGGTGCTTGACTTTGAAACCTTAGGAATGTCCTTCTGGCATAGTTTTTGGTGTGAAATTTTCTAGGTTTATAGAAAAATCAAACTGAAAAAAAACAAACCAGAATTCGTGTCAGCGGGGGCCATACCGATGTGAGGATGAGTCATCAGCAAGGTCACTACCTTTAGATCCACACCATAGACCCTTTTTAAGATTAGCAGCCGTGTTAGTCTGTATCCGTAAACAAGACGAGGAAGACTTTGTAGCACCTTAGAGACTAACCAGTTTATTTCAGCATAAGCTTTTGTGGGCTATAGCCCACTTCATCGGCTGCATAGAATGGAACAGAAGTAAGATGCATTTATATACACAGAAAGCAAAAAAAAAAAAAAAGGTTGTACATTAGCATACCAATTCTAAGAGGCTGTTTAATTTGGATGGGCCATTATCAGCAGGAGAAAAAAGTACCTTTTGAAATGGATATCTGTGTCTGACAGGAGAGATACAACTATTGAAGGTAAATTAACTAGGGAAATGCAATCAATTAGTGTAATGGGTGAACCATTCGCAAGTTCTATTTAGTCCTTGGTTAGTTGTGTCCAATTTGAAAATTAATTCCAGTTCCTCAGTTTCTCGTTGGAGTCTGTTTTGGAAATTTTTCTGTTTCAGAACTGACACCATCAAGTCTTTAATGGAATGGTCAGGAAGACTGAAGTGTTCTCCTGTGCTCATAGAGTAATTGATAATGATAGTAAGTTGTAATCCTCTATGTGGGCCAGCCACCAGAGGAGGGACGACAGACACACTTTGCCACTGGGTTTCAGGTATTTGCTGACAGCAGAGAAATGGTGAGACTCAGGAGTTTTGGGTTCCATTCCAGGCTCTAGAGCAGGGGTGAGCAAGCTTTTTGGCCTGAGGGCCACATTGGGTTTCCGAAATTGTATGGAGGGCTGGTTAGGGGAGGTTGTGCCTCTCCAAAGAGCCATGCATGTCATAGCCCCTG
>ML677491.1:296895-385403 GCA_007922305.1 Dermatemys mawii
AGGAGTGTCCCTGTAAAACTGGGACATCTGGTCACCCTAGTAGCTACCAAACTATATTCTATCTAGCTTATGTGTTTATGCTGCTGCCCATCACCATGGTATCTGAGCATCTTCCATATAAAACAATAACAATAGCTAAGTCCCTAGCAGACTTCATGGACTTCTCTGCTTGAGGTAAGGGCTTTTTCTGGAGGGGCGAGTGGGAGGGAAAAAGAGATTGGTAACGCCTCGGGAGGAGAAAATATTCTTCAAATTGTGAGCATCACTAATGATAGAAAGGTTTTTTGAAAAAGAAGGATCTCACATTATTTCTTGAAGATGGTGGGACTCTGGATTTGCCTTGGAAGACTGTTCCATAGCCAGATTCCTGAGAGAAAATGCTTCATCCTGGTCTTAGAGATCTGCATTGTCCAACAGCGCACAATTGTTACAGTGGTCCACAAAGCAAAATACAGTCTTTGATGTAGCTGAGGCTTGAACCATTAATTGCTTTGACATCCGGAATTAATCGGTCATCAGGAACGGGCTGGGGGTCAGTGGAGGATCTTGGGTGGTAGGACAGATGTGCCAGTCTCTATTGAGCTCTCGATAAATTTCAAACTGAGATTTTTGGAGGCCTACACTTTGGCCATATTTGATTTTTTTTTTTTTATGTGAATGATATATGGTATAACTCTGGCACCAGAACAGCCTCCATGTCCAATTTCAAGTACCAGCTCCAAGCATGGAGGCTCTAGATTAGTGGTCCTCTGACTTTCCTATTGGTAACCCCTTTCACCCAGCAAACCTATGAGAGTGACCCCCCCTTACAAACTAAAAACACATTTTTTACATTTAACACTATTATAAATGCTGGCGGTGAAGCGGGTTTTGAGATGGAGACTGATAGTTCGCGACCTCCCACGTAATAACCTTGTGACTTCTTGAGGGGTCATGATCCACAGTTTGAGACAAAACAGTCATAACAATTTTTTTTTAAATGGAAAACACAGCATATTTTCTCTAATTCTAGTCTCAGAAACAGTTCAATTATTTTTTCTAAAACTTTCAGCGTACATAACAAACCCCCAACATGGCACATTTCAGGCCAAATCATTAAAGTTTGACAGCTCAAAATAGTGGAAAGTGTTGCAACCTTAACTATAAACTGTGCTCCCAGATCTGCTTATAATCACTGCCCTTTACTGGTAAGAATCAGAATTGCTCATCTCTATGTCATAGGTCCCATAATTATAACTAACAGAGTTTCTGCTTTAGCTCAGGTGATTGACCTAGGCACTACCCAAATGAGATTCTAAATGGTCACAGGGTGAGGTCGGGTGACAACAATGATGCTCTTATATCATTCATGATGTATCTGGTCATGGATTTACTTCATCCTGTTGTTCATATTCATAATTAATTAATAATTTCATTATATTTCCACCCAAAATGTGCTAGACCATGATATAGATAATCACTACTTAAAGGGTTTGCAAATTAAGAGATAGATTGTGCCTTTAGGCATGGCCCTATTTGTCTCATGGTGCTATCCCACTCCACCCCACGAATAGCCCTGGGAGACCCCTTTCAAACACAAGTAATTTTCTGCTGCCTCCTTGCTGCTTTGGGTGTAAACCAGCAGACAAATTCTGTTATAGCAGGAGTCACCTGTTATACATAAGTTTAACAAGTTCTTTTTCTTAGTGTGTGAGCAAATGCTCAGTTCTTGGATAAGTCCTTGTATTGGTCTTTGATCTGTGATGAATTTTGTTTGGAGCAGCTGTGACAAGTATCAAAGGATTTTGCTTTCTGCCTCAGTCTCTCTAATCGGAGTCAGCTCTCCCTGGGAAGTGTGCTTTGGAATTTGGCCTGAGAGCTCTGAAACAGGGCATTGGCTAAATGCTGTTTGTAAGCACCTCTGTTCAAGCACTGATCTGTAAGTGTAAATCAGTGGCTCTCAACCTTTCCAGACTCCTGTAACCCTTTCAGGAGTCTGATTTCTTTTGTGTACCCTCAAGTTTCACCTCAGTAAAAAAACTACTTGCTTACAAAATCAGACATAAAAATACAAGTATCACGGCACACTATTACTGAAAAATTGCTTCTCATTTTTACCATAAAATTATAAAACACATCAATTGGAATATAAATATTGTACATATGTTTCAGTGAATAGTATATAGAGCCATATAAACAAGTCATTATCTGTATGAAATTTTAGTTTGTATTGACTTTGCTAGTGCTTTTTACGTAGCCTGTTGTAAAACCAAGCAAATAGCTACATGAGTTGACGTACCTCCTGGAAGATGTCAGCCTACCTGCAGGGGTACCTGAACTGTTGGTTGAAAACCACTGGTGTAAATAAACAAATTTCACTTGACTGTATTTAGTCTCTCCATGTCACTGATTTCTCCACCCAAAGGACACTGACCTCGACTAACATGCTACAGAGGTACAACAGTATGACATGCCCTGAACCAGCTCAGCTCCTCTTTCCAGTGAGCAATAGGGGGTGGGTTCCAGATGACTTCAGTGGTAGTCAGGTGCATGGGTAATCAACAGTAGAATTTGGCCTGAGCTGTTGAAAAATACTCCATAGAAGTAAATGGCCCTGAGTAATAACTTGCACCCTTTTCAGACAGGGGGGAAGCGGCCTCACTCTCTTGTAAACTCTTGGCCTTTGTTCTTAGTAAGTACCTAAACTCCAGACCTGGCCGCACTGGTGTACAGTATGGACTGCACACTTCATGAAAACATGCTAACACATCCTTTATACTCAGTAATCATTAGTTCCCCATGGTTAGGATTTGAAGCGGTGTCTTTGGAGTGAGAGTGAACAGCCAGCCCACTCAATGCATACTCAGAAACCATGCTCCCAATCCTTCGCTCAGGGTGGATTACTCCTTGTTGTTAAATATCCAGTTATGCTGCACTTTGGCAGGACTTGGATAGGCACACACTGATCTGTCACTGAGGGAATCCCAGTGAGATCAAGACCAGTTTTGCTAGACAATATACAAACATATAGACAGTTCCTCTTTTGAAGAGTTTATAGACGAAACAGGTAAAATGGACAAAGGTGGGAAGGCAAAAAGAGATGAATTGACTTGCTTCAAGTCACGGAGTAGGTCACTGGCAGAACTGGGAGTAGAACCCAGGTGTCCTGAGTACCAGTCCAGTGTGCTAAGCACTAGACCCTGCTACCTATTTTAGAGTGATTGCTTTTACAGCACGCTGATTCTTAAAATGGCCAGGGAGGTCAGTGACACAGGGAAATTCTGCATTTTCCTCTGACACGTGTTGCTTTAATTTTAATTGTTTGATAAGCTCCAAGAACATGCCCAACACTTTGTGAGATACAAGCCATCAGCAGTCATACAGAGTAGGCCAGCCCCTCACAACGTGGTGACAGGATTTGGAGCACTAGATGCAGTTGTCAGAAGATTTGTGCTTGCGATGCCCCCCTACCAGTGGCTTTGCTTGGTGGAGCCACTATCCACAAACTGGTGGCCACTGACTTACTTGGCTCATGGCCATGGACATCCCCATAGCAGCCATACCTTCAACCTGCCCCCTTTGCACAGCAGAAATGAGGTGGAACTATTTGGTTTTGGAGTCCTTGTGCCAACCTAAAGGAGTACTGTTCAAGCAGGCTGTGACCCTACTAGAGTAGCTGGACTAGTACTTATCTCTGTTGTATGGAAGACTATGATTTAGGAGAAGGCACCAGGGTTGGAGTGGGAGTGCCGGCTGCTTCAGAACTCTGAACAAGACGCCTAGGATGTGTCCCATCATACCCCAGGTGGTGGGGAAGAAATAAGCCATGCAGAGAGTACAAAATATGTCTTCCTCAGACGGGGTGACCTCCTCACGCCTGGGTGGTGATGAAAAGCACTGTCTCCCAGCTGCCAATTCAAAGTCCTCAGCCTAGGTGGATTGCATATTCAATTCACTGCACTCTCGCAGCTGTCCCTTGATTCTAAATTGTTTGACTGCTGCTGCTGTCTGACTCCAACCAGTGGGAGGAAAATAAAAGAGAAAGGAAGGGGGGAAAGGATGTCAGACAAGGGACAGAGAAGGGATTTAATTGAACTGTGCTGTCACGAGCTGTAACATTCAGGGAGCTTTATGAAATACAGAGTGGCAATAATTTGCATCTGTTCCTAGGTGCCTCACCTAAATATCTCAAACTATTTTGCTAGTTATCCCTCTGGGAGTTGAATTCTCACCTCTTTAGCTACCCTGGGCCTAGCCAGACTTTTAATCATTTGTACAGAACATTCTGAAAGATGCTTTCCATTGTCCAAGAAACAGCCTAACCTGCACCGTATCAGTCCAGGATGCTCATCCCTACTCACAATATCCTATATCTTATCTGCATCAAATTGCAAAGCTCTTTCCTCTCTTGTGCTCTCTCCATTTTTTTTTTTTTTTTGTAGCTGCTTTCTCCATTGCCCCTGCTCCCATGGCACTGTGATGAGTTTTGGATCATTCACGGTGTTTAAACCTTTCAAGAACATTTTCCACATGGAGAATCCTCTTAAAGCGAATACATCATCGTACATGATTATCCATGCTTAAAGGAACAATCAGCAGAACAATATGTCCCACTCTCAGCGCTGCCACTGAACCTCACTACACATTTCTTTTCTTTTCTTTTCTTTCCTTTTTTTTCTTTTTCTTTTTTCTTTTCGTTTCTTCTTTTTCTATTTTATTTTTCTTTCTTTCTTTCTTTTTTCTTTTTTTTCTTTTCTTTTACTTTTCTAGAACTTTTCCTACAACTGCTATTTATATTCATGCTGCCTCTCATCAAGCTGCCACGAGTATGCGTACGTGAGCCGGGGAATCATACGTCTGCCTGGTAGTGTGGACACACTCATCAGGAGGCCTGTCTTCACTGGCAAGGTAACTCAAGTTGTAACTTGAGTGTTGTCGCAGGGAGACCTCTGGGCAAAGGGTTCCCTGTTCTTTGCAAAGAATCTCAACTCACACCGGACAAATTCGCTACACCCAACAGGTTTCTTACAGGATACTTATCCATAAAGAGTAAAATATAAGGTTCCTACAGAAAGCTTGTAACTTGTCAAGATGCATAAGCATTGTGAGAGGTATGAATGGGTAATATATAAGGAATAATGTATTTATACTGAAAGTATGCTTTATGGCCTTAGAGTGGAAATCAGTCATCAGGGGACAATGTGTGTCAGCGATGACCCATTCAAGCAAGAAAGAATTGCCACCTGCACCCCGCAGTCAACCAGCGGGGAAATGCAAGTTTCTATTGTCTACCCTTGCCACAACTCACAACAGTCAATGGGGAAGCCATCAAAGACAACAACAGATAATCAAAACCACTTGGAGGTGGAAAAGGAGCATTAAAACTAGATAGAGGCTTGCTCCGTCTCTGACTAGAACCCAAAGACTGTTTTCAGGAGGGAGGGAGGAGGGAGAAACATCCTTGGATCCATTCACTGAGGAAAGGCCCTTGAAGAGCGAGGGTCTTTCAGAAACATTTGAATCTTGGCTCTTGTTACATCAGCCAGCTTTGCAACGGCCTGAGCTCTTGGGGGCAAGGGGAACTGACTTTATTAGAAAAAGAAGGTAACTAAGAACATGTATAGACCCAGGTTCATGTTTTGTTTTGTAGCCATTTGGTTCCATCGCTTTCTCTCACTTCTAGTTAAATCTTTATTCTCCCTAAAATGAAAACCCACTTTCTCTTTATTCTAAGAGTTTTCAAGGACTGTGTGGTTCACAGGAGCAGTGGGTTAAGATAAAGCTGGTAAATTGGAGTACACTGCACCTTTGGGTGCAGTGCATCTGGAATTTCTGTGAGTAACCAGCATCAGGGCTGGATATCGCAAAGGACTGATTCAAAGGGACTTTGGGATTGGAGTGCACCTATTGTTAACCTGCCAGGTGAAGTCAGGGTTCATGAAGCTGAGAGGAGAGTGTGCGAGTGACTGAAAGAGTTGGTGGTAAGGAGCTGACACGCAGCTACCACAAGAAAGACTCCCTCTGGCTGGACACAGTGGGTAACACGGTGATTCTCAGTCTGGAGTGCCTAAGAACCAGCACAATCGCTGCTCTCAGCTGAAGTCCTATCCACATACTAAACCCCTTAACACAAGTGTGATTGTGCTTTGAAATGGAGTTGGCTTGCCTGTCAGTGGCTGTAGGCTAAACCTCCAGGGAGCACATCAAGTCTGCTGCTAACATGTCTTCTCCATAGTGTGGCTCCAACAGGACAAACTAATTCTCCCACAATCCACCTTGAAAGAATTCATGGAAAGGCTTAACTTTCTGTGGTGGAAAGAAGCCAGGGACTCTCCCCCAGGTGGCTCAGTGTCACACATGAGCATGTGCAGGGCCAATGTGGATGCAGCAACTCAAATGTTATTTCCCTACGTGGCTGCTCTCATGGGAGCTTGGAGAACTCAAGAGGGGTAAGACAGGCCCGGATGACTCTCATTAATTCTGCAGTTATGATGTATTAAGAGGGTTCACTTCTAAGAGGGTTTTCAACAGACATGCCAAACCAGTGGGAAAAAAAAATATGCTGAAATTGGGCTTGTTTTTGGCTTAATTGGCTTGTGAGTCGCTTGTTGGTTAGTTTGTGGGTTGTAGCTTGTTGCTTCTTTTTTATGATCGGCTCCCAGCAAGCAGAGACAAGAGGGGGTGGGGAGAGTCAGGGATGCACCGCGGGCCCACCATGGTCCCAGATTGGACATTGGAGGGATCTCGTCACATTGAGTGTTGAGGTTCCTAGAGATTGGCTTGTTTTGGCCTTGTTTTGAAATGGGATTAGCTTGAGTTGTGGCTTATTGTGAAAGTCGGGGTGCTTATTTACCACGTGAAAGTTGGCAGCTGTGGTTTTCAAGATCGAAACTAAGAGTGAAAGGTCAGCTGAACCCACAAAGGTCTGCCTTTCTAAAGCCCCCCATTATCTTGTATAGTGTCTGAGTGTACATCGTTATTGTATTTATCATTGACCAATGTAAGGAGATACTATTGCCTCCATTTTATAAATGGGGCAGTCAGGCACAGAGGGAGTAAATGATTGTCCAATGATAAGAGGAAAGAAGAGAAATTAATTTGACTGTTTTACGTCTCACAGAAACACCTTAACCTCTGGACCACCCTTCCTTGCAAGCAGAAGTGGATTTATCTAATATTATACCGAACGGATGGAGAGAAAGACTGTAAATTTGTCTCAAAACCACAACGAGGTATGCTCAAAGTTTTGCAAAGCTCAGTTTGTATTTCAGCCCAGCAAACTGTAAACTCCTATAAACAGGTGAAGTAGGCAGAATACTGTTTATATTTTTAAGCAGGCGTGTGTGGCAAACTTTTTCTGAAGTTGCGTAAAGTTCATTCCCTCACTTCTTCTCCTTTTTCTTCTTCTTCATTATTTTCATTTTCAGTGGACCTTTGGAAAAGACAAAATATATATAAATAAACAGTGTAGCGAGGTACTTAAACACATGTCTATCCTTGAGCGTGGGAGGAATCCCATAAAAGTTCATGGGGCTACTCAGGTGCTTAATGTTAAGCATGTACTGACACTGAGATTTCATGTCAAAATTTGGGATTGCTCATGAGTTAAATTATACAAGTACTTAAATGTTTGCAGGACCAGGGCCCTAAACCGTTGTGTAATGTTGCTGAGAACTATTGAACACTAATGTTATACCCCAGATTGGGCTGCAACTCCATGGTGACTGAGGAAATTTCTCTGGCTACTGTTTGGGAGCCTATAGAATCAGGGCCCTATACAAATGTAAAGACATCATTATGATCATTATCATCAATAAAAACGAATACCAAAAAGTAAAATCTCTTTCAGCAATTAAAAAATACTTAGCCACTGCCCTTCCCATATTAACAAGATTTGATTTTTCACTCAGAATGAAGGACTTACAGCTGTACCTCTTGCCTCTGGGTTTATCTGTATGGATGGAATGAATTCGGAAAACTAGCACTTAGACAACTTTCTCTGAAAGGTATTTCCAAATGTCAGCATTTTCTATTACTTTGTCATTGACTTCTAATGTGGTTTCAGAATGATTTGGTCCTTTCATGGGTAAAAAAGAAAAATGAAAATATAAAACAAACGCATCACACGTTATTATGCAGCTTTCGCTTTGCAAAACACAATTTATGGCTAAAAACTCGCCTTTCCTTCTGCTATGCCACTTCAGATGTCCGATGCTAAACAGAAAGTGCTATAAAAATGTCTGCCCTCACTCTAAAAGATTCACGTGATTGACAATAAAGTGGGAAATTGTTAAACGTGTGACCTGGAGGCTAGTCCCATGGAATATTTATTCCCCCATGATTGTATTGCTCGGTTTGTTTCATTGTTTATTATAGTCCAGGGGTGGGCAACCTATAGCACGGGTGCCAAAGGTGGCACGTGAGCTGATTTTCAGTGGCACTCACACTACGTGGGTCCTGGCCACTGGTCCGGGGAGCTCTGCATTTTAATTTCATTTTAAGTGAAGCTTCTTAAATATTTTAAAAACCTTCTTTACTTTACCTGCAACAATAGTTTAGTTATATATTAAAGACTTATAGAGAGAAACCTTCTAAAAACATTAGAATGTATTACTGGCACAGGAAACCTTAAATTAGAGTGAATAAATGAAGACTCAGCACCCCACCTCTGAAAGGTTGCCGACCCCTGGATCGTCAATTGGGCGTTTCAGCATCTATGCATGTGAGCCGAAACCGGTCACCTTTCTCACATAAGTAGCTGCCTGCATTGGGACCACTGCAGGATCCAGGCAGCAGAAATTGTCCCACTGCGTACAGAGCATGCAGTCTTTGGACCACGCAGCAATGTAACATTCTGTCTTGAATATGTGGTGGCATGGCACAGCAGAATCCTATGAGCAAACCAGAGAAGTAACTGGCAGTCAGAATGGCACAGTCTCTCCCCTTCCCATCCTTTCTGGGGAGGAAGAAAGGTGCAGAACTGCTGGGCAGTTTGCTCCCTGCTGCAAACCTGACAAGGAAAGGGCAAAGTCAGGACTCCTCCTACTTTGTGTCCCTTCCCCACCCATTCACTCATAGGGAAAAGTAACTCCTGGGTTTGGCCTGCAGCCATGTGTACGGGGGAATATGGGAGGCAACTCCCCATCTATCTCCCCTGCACAGCTGAGTAAGGGCTCTGCCAATCTAGCTCTATATAGATTAAAACCCAGAAGTGAACATAAACATGAAAGCGGAAAGAATTATGACACCTGAAAGGATTTTAAAAATCGACTGCACTTCTTGCTGCCCGGGCTATGTCTTTACCTTTTGCGTTTTCTTCCCTGCTAAGACACTGAAATATGACTTGCCCAGAAATGAAATCGCCCAAATGGAGCATCATCAGAAATAGCGAATGAAATATGGCATCCTCAAAACGGGATCCTTTTCCGCTGGTGCTACAAAACTCCACCATGGTTTGACAAGAAATTGATGACAATACATGTGAAGGACTAAGGGCAAAAGGCAGACAATGAGGCAGCTCAGGGAACTGGGCAAGTCTGAAGCTCTGGTAGGCAAAAGGGCAGTGTCTAATATCCCCCAGACACTAGAAGGTAACATCATATACACCATACATAAAACAAGGATAAGAGACTCAGTGGTAGAACCATTAGATAAGAGTGATGTCCTTTAGCTACAGGTTTCAGAGCGGTAGCCGTGTTAGTCTGTATCAGCAAAAACAACGAGGCATACTTGTGGCACCTTAGAGACTAACAGATTTATTTGGGCATAAGCTTTCGTGGGCTAAGACCCACTTCATCAGTTTATTAACTTACACTTCATCTGATGAAGTGGGTCTTAGCCCACGAAAGCTTATTCCCAAATAAATCTGTTAGTCTCAAAGGTGCCACAAGGACCCCTTGTTGTTTTAGCTATAGAGTTAGTGATGTGCTGATTTAAAGAAGCTTTCGGGTGCCAGCCAGACCAGGAGGGGTTTGTCTCATCATTTGCCCTGAAACTCTGAGTTCTGAATTCTTTGTTACTGTGGCTCCCAATCTGTGATGTTCACAACCAGCCTACATGCAAGCGGATCCCTCCCTGAGCCACTGCGTGCTAGACAGTCCTAGTTCAGATGCTCAAACACGAGCAGCCTGGTTACAACCCCACTCTGGCTTCCACTAGACTTGATTACTACTTGTAGGGTGACCCCAGTCATGAATTTTCCCAAAATTGTGTTTTCTGCAATGTCCAACCCCCTTCGGAACAGTTCAAAGAAATAATGCAGTTTGTTTTAAAGACACAAAAGCACATCACAGCTTACTAACTTAACTGGAATAAATATTTCCATTTAGAGATAGCACTGAATTGATTTATATTAATAACAAAGCAAGTTTATTAACAAAAGAAGATAGGATTTTAAGTAAACTCAAGTATAAGAGAGAAAGTTAGTGAGGGCTACAAACAAATCAAAATGAAAATGTGCATCTCAAAATCCCAAATTTAATCTAGCAAGATTCATGCTTTGTTCAACATGATTTCTCACCTATCTTCAGTTTCCAGAGATTTCAGCCCCTGTGGTGGAACGACCCATTCTTCTCCGCTTGCAAGAACTTTGCTCCCTGATGTCTATTTAGTGATTGAAATGTCAAAGATGGCTTCATTCCTTGCTTATATCTTTCAAACTTCAGTGGCTTTGCTGGAAGAAGCAGACCACCTGCTGTTCATCCCTTCTTGTGGGTTTCCCATCCCCCTGTATGTAAATCGAGCTTCCACTGTTGTGATTCCATCATGCTGAATTTGATTAGGAGACAGGTAAATAGGTATCTTCTCTCCAGGCTGCTGAGGAACCTCTTTTTCCCTGTTTGGCCAAAGCCTTTAAAACATAATATCATTAAGAATCCATATTTCTGCTCATAGTGTGAATCAAGGATGGGAAACTTTTTGGCCTGAAGGCCACATCAGGGTTGCAAAACTATATGGAGGGCTGGGCAGGGAAGGCTGTGCCTCCACAAACTGCTCCCTGCCCCCTATCCGACACCCTACCCATTTCCTGCCTCTGACTGCCCCCCAGAACTCTCAACTCATCCAACCCCCCACTGCTCCTTGTCCCATGACTGCCCCTTTCTGGAAACCCATTCCTTTTTGTTTACGATAGACCCATTTAACAACTGCCCCTAACATGACAGTTCAGTCATAACTCTAGCATATATCCATAACTCTTAATACCCATAGAATTCATACATCACACAAGAATAGGATTAGGGTAGGGTGTGACTAGCAGGGTGTCACTGGGGATTCAACCAACCCCACAGAGCTGAAACGTGGACGTCATCAGATGGAACTAGAGGGTTAAATCCCCTAGTGGGTCATGTTAGGAAAGTCATATTCTCCATGAAACAATGGGACCAGATTAATATTGCATTGGCCACTTTAAATAAAACACGGCAAGTTATTATGATAATCAGCATGAAGGTCAAAGGGGACAGAATGAGATGGAAATGATTCTCTTGGTGGAAGGCAGTTGAAGAAGATTGCCTAAACACTTGAGCGTCCTTAAAGGGACTGAATCAAATCATACAGTGTCATTCAGGAGTAATTACTTCTGCTGAAGTCAGGGAGATGCACCAGTATAAAAATAGTGTAATTGAGGGAAGGGAATGAGTACAAGAAATTAGATTTTCACATTTTTTTTCCCCCACAACCAATCCAGTTCTGCCCATTCTCTTGCAAAAATTGCCACAGGATCTTCTTTAACCACAGATTGTTACATCAAGGATTAGCTTCATTTGGTAGTGGCAATTGAGTTTCTGACCAACAAGAGAGGGCATGATCTAGGAATAACCAAGACCATGTGTTTCTGGAAAATCTTCCACCCAGTTACTTACACAGGATATCTACTTCTGTGACTGGTACTATAGTATCTGTGGACATCACAATCTCTCGTGCATTTACCCACACAACACCCTTGTGATACAACAAAGGGAAGTGTCAGTCAAACACAAAGATTCTAGAAGAACTGGGACTGGGACACCCATCTCCTGAGTGCTAGTGGCTTAACCCCAATAAAAATCTTCTTCCCTCCAGTAGTGCAAGTAGAATTCATTTCTTACCAGTACACTGCACCAACTAAGGGGAGGGGCATGTGACGTCCCCACATGACCACCTCCCTGCACCCAGCCCGGAGCTCCATGTTCTCCTTCTCCCCTCCTCATGATCCATCCCATGTTATCTGGGGAAGGGGGAATGTTCCCAGTGGGTGGGCACGGCACAACTGCTGTGTGGGCTGCAAAGAGAAGAGGAAGGCTTGCTCACTGGAACAATAGCCGGCTCACAGTCACACCGACTTTGGGAATAGCCAGCAGAAAAGCTTCAAAGCAGCTCCCTCGAACAGCAAAAAATACGTTTTTTTTCAGACATTGTGGCACTCGAGCCCCCCACATCAGCACGCCTCTGGCACAGCTGTACCTCCCCAAGCCCCGCTCCTAGCCCATCCACGCAGCTGCATCTCCTGAGTCCTGTCCGGGGTCTGCACTGCAGCCCCGCCAGAGGAATATCTGGGGCAGTATGGCCATGCTGGAGGAGCTGCCCGCTTGGGGCCACCCAGGAGCTCCATGCTCTGCTCCTCCTGTGTCTTTCCGGTATGTCTTACCAGCTATAAATAGCTTATTGGTACAGAGTACTGTACCTTACGACCCTACTTGCACCATGGCCTCCCTCCAAAGCTTGCTTTACGTGGAGGATCACAGCACCATCTGCTACTGAAGCAGGAATGGTTCTTAGAAGGTCGTTTTAGACAGCCCTTATGCTAATACAAATTGTCCCCTACAACACGCTTTCTTACATGGCCATGTTGATTCCAGCAGCAAGAAGCCTACTTGCATAGGCCACAAAAGCTTCTTCAATACTTAGTGAGCACCATTCTCTGCTTAAGTGATCCTTTCTTTTCTCCCCATTTGACTGATAAATGGCAGAGCCATAGATAACTACAACAGAATAGCCGCTGCATGTCACAGAGCAACGTACATAGACTTCAGTAACCGAATCACTCTGTCATTAAATAAAATTATATTCTTGGCACATCACACTCATTTTCAAAGGCTCTACCATCTATTTCACTTGTGCACTGTTCTTTCGTACTTGGATCTTGAGTGAGATACTTTGGTTGAGTGCCTTGCATATATAATTTTTTCTTTTTAGGTTATTTATCAGAGAATTACACCATCCCAGTTGAATTATAGATCCTAATTGTTTTTATTTATTTATTTTAAATAATGATCAATGCTGCTTCTAATAACAAAAATCTTAAAAATAAAATAAAATAAATTCTGCTTCTATCAGCTGCCTTCTCACTATATTAGCAAATTGTGTTTTCTCTAACAAGATAGAGAAGCCAGTAATATGATAGGAAGTCATTAATACAATATAATCACAGCCTAAGATCAAATTCATCTCCTCTCTCTTTACCTTGTCAAGTGCTTCAATATTTTATGTCGTAATGTGATGACCAGAACTGATCACTGTAATCTAAGTGTGGATCTGACTAATGCATTGTATAATCAAAGATTTTCCTTAGACTTAGATTCGTTTGCATTTTCTTGCTCTTCTTACTGTAGCATGGCGTCTGTTAAGCGTTATTATAGTAAAAGATCAAGTTCTGCCATAGTTTCAGTCTGAATGAAAAGCTCACCTTTTCCAAGAGGTTTAGAAATGGGATGTTAAAATTCCCATCAGTGTTGAAACTGCATCAAATTATTAGGCACCTGCATCTCCTATCTCTTATGCTGTCTCTCTCTCTCTCTCTTTCTTTCTCTGCTCAAGTTGCATTCACTCAGATTTGTCCTTAGTATTTATCTGGAATGGTACAAAGAGAAAATGAGCTTCTTGTCTCTTCAAATGAGTTATTTTGACTGGGCTCTTCAATAAAAACAAAACAGTTAATGCCGGTTAACTTTAATAAGTAAGGGCATGACCGTTCCTCTCTCCCCTAGAGAGAGTTCATCCAGGTGAGATATGAAGTATGTTGTCAGGGCAGTGTGGGAGGGAAGAGTGGACGGTCACTGTTCATGTTATAGTTGCTCTGTGGACGAACAGAGGATCCTGTCTCGAGAGCAGTCAGCCTAGCATCTTTCACAAGCACCAAATTCACCTTAAAAGGCACAAAAATCAAATAAAAAAGGCAAGATTTAAACCAGGGATCCATCCCTATGTTTTCCAAGCAGCAGGCAGATTTTGCTGATTGGATCCCTACAATCAACTCTCCCTTTGGAAATTCAAAGTGGTGATTACATCCCTACTTTAAACTTTCACCTTGTTCATGTTAAGGCAAATTTAGTGCTGGTGACAGCCCATGTGAAATTGTACTAGTCACTAAGGATCAAACTATGGCTTTTTCTGGGTGTCCATGCTAACACCATCAAATCAGCTACCCACATCATGGAGAGCAGCATTGTGAAGAGGTAGCCATTACATCCTCTCCCATGCAGGTGGATGAGGATGGGCAACTAAGGGAGAAGAATGAGTGGTGCTTAGGTTCCAATCCCCAAGACACTGGTGATAAGAGCCTGATGGGAAATGGGTATCCATTCCATGAAAAGCTTTTCAGATATCAGGAATGTTTCCTTTCCCAAAAAGGGACAAAAAAATCAAAATCTCAAAGATTTTCACAAACCAAGAATCCAGAGAAAATTTTCATTCCGGTCAGTCAGAACAATTTGTTTCATGTTTCAATCACTTTTTCTTTTTTTTTTACCAGAATTTGATTACATTTTTCAGCAAAAAGTTATTTGAACTGGAAAACAGGAATTGTTCATTTGGAAATTGTCAAAATAGTACTTCTGAACTATTTCTAATCTCCCCTCCCCCAGAAAAAAAAAATTGAGGGTAAAAAATTGTTGAAACCATCTCTTTCCTGTGAACAGTTCCATTCTTCATAAATCAGCATTTTCAGATAAAAAATTGCTTCATCAGAAAATACCTCATCATCTTGACTGGCAAATGTAGTTTGGGGGTGTACACTGTGCCAGGTATAGCACTGGTGAGGTGAGCCCTCTCTGGTGCATAGGGGGATACTGGATTGCTTAAGAAAACACTGGCCCATACACAAATCTTGTGGCCAACTCCTGATTTAACTCTTAATTTCTCAGTGTCTCAGTTTGCCATCTGCAAAATGGAGGTAATAATAGTACAGGGTTGACATGAGGCTAAGTCCATTAATGTATGTTAAGTGATTAGGTGTTATGGAGCTGAGTGTCACAGAAAAGCCTATAAAAAGGGAGATGGGAATTGTGCCTGTGATGGATTCCACCCATGGGCTGCTACCTGGAAGTGGCATACCACTGAGACCTCTGACCCACCAGCCTGGGCTCCCTCTCACATTGTGCTGCTGTGACAAGTTGCAAAGCCCTCCAAGTTTGCACGCTCACCAGCATTCACACAACTACGAGCACACCCAGCTGCAGTCCCATATGGGCTCTCTAGCCACCAGCCTCCCAGTCTAGGACCCCAGAGCTCTACCTTCCTACTCTGGTCATACCTGGCCAGTATATGGGTTTGACACCCAGTTCGCCTCTCCCTCAATGTGAGGAGGACCATGCACACTTGTGGTAACTCAGCTGAGATTTTCCCCAGACACCTTAGTCAAAATCACACTGGTTTGGATTAAAAATAAAATAAGTTTAATAACTACAAAAGGATACATTTTAAGTGATTTTAAGTGATAGCAAACAGATCAAAGCAGATTACCTAGTAAATAAACAAAACCACAAACTGAGCTTAACATAATAGATAAGTAGGATATGAATTAGCAGATCACAGAATCATGGAGACCTCAGGAGATCATCTAGTCCACCCGCCCTGCTCAAATCAGGACACACACCAACTAAATCATCCCAACCAGGGCTTTGTCAAGACAGGCCTTAAAGACTTCTAAGGATAGGGATTCGAGCACCTTCATAGGTAATCCATTCCAATGCTTTACCACCCTCGTAGTGAAGCAGTTTTTTTTATAATATCCAATCATACCTCCCCTACTGAAACTTGAGACCATTGCTCCTTGTTCTGCCATCTGCCACCACTGAGAACAGCCTAGCTCCATTCTCTTTGGAATCCCCTTACAAGTAGTCGAAGGCTTCTATCAAATCTCTCCTCACTCTTCTCTTCTGCAGACTAAATAACCCCAGTTCTTTCACCCTCACTTCATAAGTTTTATGTCCCAGTTCCCTAAATCATTTTTGTTGCCCTTCACTGGACCCTCTCCAATTTGTCCACATCTTTTCTGTAGTGGGGCCCCCCAAAGAGGACACAATATTCCAGATGTGGCCCTGAGAAATTCTCATCCTGAGTGATAAGATGGCTGGCAGATTCTTAAAGCACAAGCTGCCTCGGCTTTGCATCTTGAGTTTCCCAAGTTTTCATGAACTGGCTAGCAATCCCTTAGCCTGGGACCATCACCTCCCCTCTGTTCAGTCTTTATTCCCCAGGTTTTTCTTGGTTTATTGTCGTAGGGAGAGTGAGGTACCATCGTGATGTCATTTCCCCTCTTTTATATTTTCTTCCCACGTGCTGGAAAGCTCTTTTGCTGGGACCTGGGTCAAACAGTCCCCATTGTGTAGTGCTATCTCTGAGAGGCTTCTATTGTACATAGTTCCTGGGGGCATTCTTGTACTTATGTGCATTTCCTCAATAAGCCTGTAACATTATTTGGCTTTATTACCGTTGTACCTGAAAGTCTGTGGGTATTTTCAACCTCGCAACACGTTTCAGTAACACATACCGAGCCAAACTTCATAAATTGACATATAATGATAACACATACAATGCAATGAGATATTAATGTCTAGCAGATCAATACTTTTAGAATGATACCCCACAAGGCATACTTTGTACAAAACATATCTTAATTATGTGACAGTGGTGAATTTTGGGGTGCCAGGGTGTCACAATGCCCACTTCTTACCCTAACAAAACTTCCAGTCATGACAATGTGGATTTTGGCAGATGAATGGGAGCAGAATTTGGCCTCATCATAATAATGGGACAGCTCCTTAGCTGGTATAAATCAGCATAGCTCCCTTAAAATCAGTCAAGCTACTTTGACTTACTCCAGCTTAGGACCTTGCCCAATATCGGCATGATTGTCTTCTAGAGATCCATTACTACTCTAGCAACACTGTCAATGCTCTGCCCAGTGATGTGTCTGTATATTACAGGTGAGACACCCAATATATATTGTGCTTGAAAGGATAAAAAAAAGTTTTGTGCATGTGAAGACTAATCATATGGCTCTTTAGAAATTAACTCTGGAAATGTATGTAATTTAACTGAAAATAATAATCCTTCTAACTTGTTTTAGTTCTTTTAGAACCACCCGATAGAATTCTGTAGCCAAACTGTAATTTCATATTAAATTCTATGGATAGTTCAAGAAGCCTATTGAAATGTTTTCATTGTCTATAGCATTCTATAGGGCTTTTGTATGAGGAAACATTCCTTTCAAGATGACAATTTCTGTGATTCTCAGCACAGCATTACTATACTTAATGGCTGAGTTCCAGCAATATGGCCACAAACCACGGTATTTCACTACTTAGTCACAATGGCATTTTAGGTTAAACAATCATTGGCTCAGCTGTGAAAAATGAGATAAATTAAAATTATTTTCTTCAGAAGGACCAAGGGCTTGGCAAGTAATATATTGAAAAAATTTCCTGGACATAATGGGTTACATTAATTTTCAATGGCAAAACAATTCCTTCAGCATTATTTTTCAAGGAAGAAAAAAAATGAAGAATAAAAATACCCTGCTATTTGTGCTATTTATTTCTTGCTGAAATGAGAAACTACATTTTAAAGGGAGCTTTAAGAAAGGCATATCAAGAAATATTGTGAAAACTGACTGTAAAGAATTCCAGCTAATTGGTTACCCATTTGCCTTTATCCAGATGTGTTCAGTTTCAACTAGGATGGCATATAAAGAAATGTTTGGGGTTTTTTTATTTGTCTATGAACATCTTTTAAAAATAACTTGTATGGAAACTAGTCCATATTCTGCATTACAGATTTTTTTTCCCCCTCCTGCATTCCTTCTAGTGTCTGAAAGCAGTGGGAGTGCGTTACAGAAACTGTCATTCATGCTGTAGGGTACTGCCTTGAACTATCCTATACCAGAATTGATCAAAACATTTTGTTGTCTTAGTCTGATGGCCTTTTAGTGCCCTGTGTGAAATGAATGTAATGGTCTCAGTCCTCTTTCTAGTAACTAAGAGTTGGTAGCTGAAGTTAATGGAGCTATGCTGATCTACACCAGCAGAGGATCTGTTTATGGTTGTCCACGTGATAAAAGCAATCACACAATTGGCGTTAATTGAGACTTTCATTGGGAGTCTCATCAAACAGGCCAATGTATGAATGGACATACTCGGAGTTCAGCACACAGGAGCACCTGGACAGAGGAATAGAGAACCTACCTTATGAGAGGAGACTCAAAGAGCTTGGCTTGTTTAGCCTGACCAAATGAAGGCTAAGGGGAGATATGATTTCTCTCTAGGGAGAGGAAGCAGTTATTTAAGTTATGTGCCAATGCTGACACAAAAAACCCAAATTGAGATAAACTATCCATCAACAAGTTTAGATCTGATATTAGACAAAGATGTCTAACTATCAGAGAAGCGAAGTTCTGGAACAGTATTTGAAGGGGAGTAGCGGGGGCTAAAAAACTAACTGGCGTCAAGACTGAGCATAATAAGATTACTGAGGGGATGACATTATGAGACATCCTACGGTGGCATATAGTGAACCTGCGACAACTTGTAGCAAATATCCCCTACAGCTGGTGATGGGTCACTAAATGGGGAAGGCTCTGAGTTACTACTGAGAATTCTTTCCTAGGTTGCTGGGTCTTGCAGAAATGCTCAGGGTCTAACTGACCACCATATTTGGGGTTGAGAAATAATTTTCTCCCACGTCAGATACTAGAGACCCTGGTTAGTCTGTATGTTTGCCTTCCTCTCTAGCATGGGGCTTGGGTCACTTGAAGGTTCCAGCTAGAGTAATCACTGGATTTTCTGTAACTTGACGTCTATGTATCATGATCTGAGGACTTCAGAAACTCAGCCAGAGGTTAGGGGTCTATTACAGGAGTGGATGGGTGAGGTTCTTGTTGCCTGCAATGTTCAGAAGGCCAGACTATATGACCATAATGGCCTCTTCTGGCCTTAAAGTCTATGAGTTTTTAAGTCTATATGGCTCTGCCAGGCTTGAAAAGTCATGCACTCCTGTAGCCTCACCTCTTCTCTAGAAGACCTTTGCCTCTAGTGGTGTTAATTTTAGTATATTTCATCCACATGAAATGGACTTAAATGTATAAAATTGTATGATTTAAAATAATCTGCAACACTTAAGGATTTGAATAATGAAATCTATGTTCTCTGGAAAATTCAGCACTCATCCTTGTGATATCTGTCAGCCACATAATGAGCAAAGTCTTTCTCAGCGAAGGCATCAGATTTGGTCTTCTCCAGTACAATGCATAAATGTCTTTATATTTCTACACCAGCAGAGTGAATGACCAACTCCATATGGCAAATCCTAGACAACCAATGCGTCAGGATCTGCACAGACAACCTGGTGGTTTCTGAGTAGAGTATAAGGCATTGGTTTTGATCCATAGAGTCCTGAATAGCATGAAACTGCTCCATAAGTTAGCAAAGTGGGAAATCCTACTATATATGGACCATCAAGCACCAGATCATCTAACCTTCTACGTAGCACGTCTAAGTACTTATATCTGTGGCCACCCATGTACTCTAAAGCTTGTAATGCTGCTAACACCATGGAAGTTGGTGCAGTTTTAGCAATGGTAGTGTAGACAAGCACTTAGGGCACCATAACATCTCATGACTTTATGTCCTGATATGTGTCTGAAAGTCTCAACTTTTCATTAGGTATTTTGGGCTATTGCCTGGTTTACACACTCATCCCATCCTAGAAAACCATTCAAATAAAGGAATTTGTCTTTACTAGAAAAATGTAACATTTCAGAATTACTCTCCACTCTGAAAGAGAACAAAATGCTGAAATACTGAAAACTTTCAGCAAATGGCAGCCTTTACATTTCTAACTGGAGCCAGAGAAATTCACCATTTTCCACTTAAATTAAATAATTTGACAAGTCACCGCAATATTATTTTTGTGTAAAACATTTTGAAACCAAAAAAGTCTGTTCCAAAGGAAATTTTTCATTTTGATTCTTCTGCTCAAACCACTGAAACATTTCATCAGAATTCACGTTTTCCCGCAGAACATTTCAATGACCGCAAAACTGTATTTTTCCCACATGGAACACTTTTAGTGCAAAATATTTTGACAAGCTCTACTCCATATGCCTTTGTTTTGTATATTTCTTCCTCAAACCATTCACTTTCCATGTGGACATTGCTAGAGCTCATTAGGGAAGCAGGGAAGCTTGGTGGATGGAGCTTGGGGCTGGCTTCCAGGGATTCCTGAATTCTAATCTCAGCTCTGCCAACTGAGGGCCTGATCCAAAGTCCACTGAGGTAGCTTAATCAACTCCAGTAGATTTAGATCAGTGGATTTACTTGGGGCAAAGAACTCAGTCTGGGATTGTCAATTAATTTTAAGGGAGCTAGGCACCCAGAGACCATTGACATACAATTTCCTGATTGTTGATATACAGTGGAAATTGGACAATTAACTCCCTTAGGTTCTGTAGCAATTCAGTCCTTCACTTTCCCCCATTTTTCAACAGCCATAAATAATATCATCTAGCTCACAGGCTGTTGTGAGGTTTAAATGGTCAGTGTTTGCAGAGCGCGTTGAACATATAAAGTTTTATACAGGGGCTCTCCACTCTAAGGACTGTGGACCTAAATCACAGTCCCCTTTTGATGTGAGTAAAGGCTGCAGCGTTTAGGCCAATGCTGCTAATCTACGTTCATTCTTTCAAACACAGCATGATCTAGACACTAACCCTACAGTGCATCATGCTGGCAGATATTTATACCTTAAGTCCTAAAGATGCGGCACTTCCATATTTTCACCCTGACATAATTTTGACATTTGCTTTATTGAGTTTAACCTTGCATTGGCTCTCACTTTATTACTCCAACCCAACTTTAACAGAGAGCCCTAATTCACAATGGGGTCTGTCAGCCTCTTCTGGAACTGTTTGCAGAAGCTTAGACAGTCATTTGGATTTACGCTAACTAAATGGCTTGATGAAATATAATAATCCACACCACGCGAGCTGAGAAATATCGATTCCTCATTCATTAGCCTGCCCCGTTATTAGAAGACCCAAAATATGAGCTCAGAGTAGCGGCTACAACACCTGTTAACATTTGTGAAAGGATATGGAATAAAATATGTCCCCTTATGTCACTGCCACAGCTGGGTTTACTGCGGCTTAGTCTGCCCTCTTAGCATGCTGTACTGATTATAATACAATGATACTCTCATTGCCAAAGGCCATGGCATATCGCTTGGCACACTGCAACCCTCCAGACAATGTTTTTCCCTTTGCTCGTTCACCTCAGTCAATCGTGGCTTCAGAAAGCCGCCCTGTGCTACCTGGCATAAGATGATATGTCATTTATAATTGTGCTCACTTCAAAAACTTAATGCTTAGCCTAATAAAGTGGAAATCCCAATCCCGAAGCAGCTCGTAGTTGTTGTTATTTGGGTTGCGTGGTGCAGGAGGGGACGGGAAACAGAGAGAGGTAGAAATAAATAGGTAATGGTGTCTCTGGTGTCATGGAAAGAGAAAAGAAAGCAGTTCCATAACAAGTCATGAAATATTACTCACTCTTATTGCAAAAAGCTTAATTTTTTTTATTTGTTATACTATTTGATTATTTGAAACTCAAAAAAGAGTTCTGCTAAAAGTGGACACCAAGTCAAATTACAAAGGATGTATATAAACAAATAACACAAGTATGTAGAGAAAAAATTAGAAAAGCTAAGGCATAAAATGAGATTAAATTAGCTAGAGACAGAAAGGATAACAAGAAAACATTCTACAAATACGTTAGAAGCAAGAGGAAGACCAAGGACACAGTAAGACTGTTACACAGTGAGGGAGTATTTCTGACTTTAACTGAACAAACTACTTAAGAACATGCTTAACTATAAAAAAGGGCTTTAATTGCATTGACTTCAATGGCCTGTACTTATGTGCTTAAAGTAAGCATGCATTAAAATGATTTGGTGAATAGGGATTGGATTTAAGCATGTTGAGGATAAGCGTGTGCTGAAGGGCTTTGCTAAATGGTTTCTGGTTTTAATTCACTCATGCTAAGAAATGGTTTATTTCATGTTACAGACCTTCAATGATCTGAGAGGGAAAAAATCATTTTCACTAATTTAGGAAAAGACGCAGAAGAAAAGTAATTCAAATGTTGTCCAGAGTACATTTCCCACTTTCACATATATTATTTCTAGCAAATGAACAAAAGATGTATAAACATGCACTCGGAAGATAGTTTGTATGTAACGCTTGTGCATTCACTTTATAAATGTTGTGTAGGAGGTTGATCCAACTCTAGCATCTATTGCAATTTAAATAGACGTTGTACCTCTATGTGTAACATTATAATACAATAGAACCTCAGAGGTGTGGAAATCAGGACTGGAGGGTGTCCGTAACTCTGAAAGGTTCATAACTCTCTTAGCAAAGCACAATTCAGGTTTTGGCTCCAGCCGCTGGCACTCCATGCCAGGTTTCAGCAGCTGCTGAGCTCCTTCTTCAGATCTGGCAGCTTCCTTGCAGGCTTCTTTCCCTGGATGGTTGAAAAGAGGGGAAGGACCGAGGGAGGGGTGAAAGTGGGGCAGACCCCACCACTGCTCCTGCTTTGCTGCCTCGGGCAGGAAGCCCCAACATTTTCACCTCTTAGCTACAAGTGGCTGCCCCATGGTTGAGGGTGGATAGGCAGCCCAGCTGTGCCTACTTTTAAGATGCAATACAGGCACAGTACAGTATTTGCCTTTTGGGGGGGCTCTCTATAGAGATATACCTATCTCGTAGAGCTGGAAGGACCTTGAAAGGTCATCAAGTCCAGCCCCGTGCCTACACTAGCAGGACCATGTACTGTCCCCTGACAGATTTTTCGCCCCAGATCCCTAAATGGCCCCCTCAAGAATTAAACTCACAACCCTGGGTTTAGCAGGCCAATGCTCAAACCTCTGAGCTATCCCTCCCCTATTCTCCTGCTGCCTGATTGGTTACTTCTGGTTTCACATGGTGTTTGGTTGACCAGCCATTCCGTAACTCTGGTCTTCATATCTTTGAGATTCTACTGTAGGTTATTTGTAGTTCACAATCTATTAACCATGATTATATTTATACAACTGAAAAGAGAAAAAGGCGAAGAGACCTGGTCAGAAAGAAACACAGGGATTCAATCCAGGACTTCTGAAGGGGACATAAGACAAGAGCCCAACCCCCAAAAGTATGGCATGTTCAGATCTGAAGGTTTCTTCAGTGAGTTAGGGAGTGGGAGGGGATACACATGGAATTTGGTTCCGAATCCAGATTCAGACTTCCTCAAATTCAATGCTACTGTAACATACACAACTCAACACCAACACCAACAGCTGCTTAAAAGGAACCAACTCACTACCTGCTCCCTGGGTCCTGATCCTGAGCTAGTGTAAATCAATGTAGTTCCACTGGCTTCACTGTAGCTATGTTGATTTACATCAGCTGAGGATCTCTCCCTAGAATATCTCCTCCTACCTCCTGTAACTGAGGTTGTAGTTGTGTATCTACTTGTAAATGAAACAGGGTATTCAACTAAAAATGGTACTTGGGTTTCATCATGTATATGGCTGTATAGAGCAGTTTCATCTGCCTAACTGGTCTTCTTATTGTATTTTGTAATATAGGATTAAGAGCCTGATTCTTCTCTCACTTGTTCCAGTTTTACACCACTGTAAATCCTTCACTGGACTCAACTTCAGCTGGTGTCCAACCATGTTGTTCCATTGATTTCAATGGGAGTTATGCCAGTGCACACAAGCGGAACATCAATCTGTTCATGTCTAAGTCTCTCCTCTAAAAAAATGTATTTTAAAACAGGATTCCACTTACTTTTCTACTTTTCCTTTCTTAAAGGGAGACTGTCAAGATGAAATCTCATTTAAAATATCTTGTGTACTTGTAACTTTTTTTGCACCTCACTTAGCTCACTCAGTCAAACTAGGCAGATCCATTTCACTTTCTGGTTCTCATCCGCTAGAGCTCTGCTGCTTTGTTTGGATTCACCATGGTGCAGGGGAATTAAAGCATTTCTAGTTTTGCAAAGTGTTGTAAAAGTCTTTGGATTAGGAAAGCTATTATTTTTTGGCCCAAACTCAGTTATTGGTAGCACTTTAATGATGTAATCTCACCTGACCCTAATAAAAAAGACAATTTACATTTCTTAGCTTTTCTGGTGATCATTAGAGGCTGCAAGTCTTGGACATTAGTGAAATGACTTTGGCTCATGTTATTTTATTAAATCTATTTTTAAAGGTCTAGTGTAACCCACTGGTGAGAGTGTGTTCAAGGCTCCCCTCTGTGCCTGATCAACAGAGGCTGTGAATCTCCTCTAGTCCCAGCTAGACTCTTTAGCTCAAATTATAGTAGCTCATGCTTTGAGCTCTGGCAGTCCCTGGTCCACTACCTGGAGCATCAGCTAACAAGCTGTAGTAGGCTACTGAAGATTTAAGGTAGCTGATATTACCAAAGTATCAATGATATAATAGTATGGACTGCATGATCTAATGCTTTGAGAAGATGCTGAGAAGTAAGGCCTTTTGCCTTCTACCCCTGCTTTTGCCTTTGTGGCTACTAAACACAACTTCCACCTATCTCATTTTTCCCATGTGTAAAATGTGGATAATGATACTTATCTATCTAAAAAAAAAGCAGTGTGAGGCTTAATTATCTATAGCTGCTCTGAGATCCTTAAATAAAAGGCACTGGATGGAGAAAATCAAATTAATTATTAGTATTATTACTATACCCAGCTGTCTCCTACCAGTACTGAACTTCATTTGCCCTGAAATCATTTCCAAATCTATGTACAAAATGAACCACTACCATTGTTTTGTAAGCTCCCCAGACTACCAGAGCTGTCTGAAAGTTGATTCTGCTCTCGGTTACAATGGTGTAGACATCAAGTAATTGCTTTTTTTCCATAGAGTAAATCTGGAGTAACTACACTGCTGCCAGTGGAGCAACTCTGAATCTACACCTCTAAATGTGGGAGAGAATTTGGCTCTTTAAGCCCTTGTGATAGCTGTCTAAAAGCAGTAGATATTAGCAAGGCAAGAGCATCACCTTCTGTGTAAATAGGAAAGTGGCTTTGCAGTTTTTGATCTGTGAGAAGAAATTCTGGAGACCTCAGGTCTCCTGGAGTGTGGTCCTCTGGGATTCTATGGAGCCCTAATTATCTGGATAACCTGGGACTCTAGGTGCTGAAGCTGAGCACAAAGCTCCTCCTGCCTCAGGCACCTCACTTTACTCAACTGAGCTGCCCAGCTGTCCCATGAGCACAGCCAACAGCTTCTCCTTTCAGCCTTCCCCCGAGGTGATATTCAACCGGAAGACCTTACCTTAGAACATATTTCCTCCTGCTAGTTGTGGTTCTTCTCCCCAGGTGATGCCAGCACATTCTACATCCCCTGTCACTATCCTTGACCTTCCTTGCTTTCTATTTCCTCCCTCAGGTACCCAATCCAATGCTCAATTAGCAGGTGTAAAAGAGAAAGACAGGGAAAATCCATATTGTCCCTCTTTTTTCTATCTTCCATTTCATCTTTCTCCATTACTTTTCACTCTTCATGCTATAAAATAAGAACTAGGAGTCACCAAATGAAATTAATAGGAAGCCAGTTTAAAACAAACAAAAGGAAATATTTCTTTGCACAATACACAGTCAACCCGTGGAACTGCTTGCCACAGGATGTTGTGAAGAACACGACTGTAACATGGTTCAATAAAGAACTAGATAAGTTCATGTTGGATAGATCCATTAATGTTTATTAGACAGGATGGGCAGGGTTGAAAAACCATGCTTTGAATTGTTCCTTGCCTCTGTTTGCTAGAAGCTGGGAATGGGCAAAAGAGTATGGATCACCTGTTCCGTTCATTCCCACTGAAGAACCTGGCATTGGCCACTGTCGGAAGACAGGATACTGGGCTAGATGGACCATTGGTCTGACCTGATATGGCTGTTGTTATGCTTTTATGCTATTATGTTTTTCCATTCTGGCCATGAACAGAGAAGAATGAGCATATGAACACACCCATAGACATTTCTTCAGCTCAACAGAAGCCCATGTGGATTCACTTCCAGAGCAAATATGTGAGGTGGCAGGCAGGTCTCACACTGTGCCACAAAGCTGCTGTTGAAGCACTTAGGACAGACTGCTTAGAAACCAATATTCATTGCTTACTCCTGGCTGATATTAGGAGAACTGCCATATTAGAATGAAGATATCCATTATTGACAAAAACTTATCAAAGTCACCATGATGGTTAGATTTTTTCAGCTTCCTGAGGGGGTTAGATGTATTAATGTGTTGTTGTTGTTGTTATTTTCTGGCCTGGAATTAATTTGATCCATTCTTTAAGAACATGTGTATAACACAACAAGAAAAAAGTATTATTGGATTACAAATTGCACTTGTTGTTTTGGGGCGATAAACAGAATGATGAATGCAGTCTTTGTTCAATCACCTTTTTATTCATGAAAGGAAAAAAACATGGATTCTAAAACCATTTATCTACATCAGGAGTAAGCCATAAACCTTTCAAAAACACTCCGAGTGATCCAGGAAGGAGCTGCTGATTACTGTCATAACAAAGGGGATTCGATAATGCTAATGACTTTTCTTATGGTAATCAATAACTCAGTGGAAGCTGCATGAATCTTAACAAATCCCTCCTCCCGGAGAAAATAAAAATTGTTAGAGTGCATTCTTGTGAGTGCTAGGTTGAGCTAACAGGTAAAGATTAACATACTCTGGTAGATGACAACGTCACGCTGATAATAACTAAGCCTGACACCAAGTTTGATTGTTCAGAAGTGAGGGTGCTAACCCAAAGTTTAGCTGGTCTTTTATCAGACTTTTTCTAAAATTCTGAACTCTTTATAGACTGGAAATTCTAAACTTAAGGGTCTGATGGATAAAGGCCCAGGCTTATCCAGGAATACCTAGATTCAATTCCCACGTCTGTTATTGATTACCAGCATGATTTGGGGATTTTTTTCAAAAGGATTCCAGGTTCTCCTAATGCTGAACAACCCCCATGCTGATTGAAGTGCCCCAGTTCATCATGGGAATTATAAGGCTAAGGTGAGTCATGGGAGTTACAGTCTGATTGGGCACCTTTGCCTATTAAAGAGAAAGGGGGCGTGAGGCAAAATAGCAGGTGACAGATTAGGGTCAAAGCAAGCCAAAAATATCTGCTTAAATTTGGATCAACAGATGGAAACAAACCATTTTGATTCAGAACTGTCAAAATGTTTACTCTAGTCTGAACATGTCCAAATGAAATATTTTACCATCGCTAAAATGAAATTTCGCTGACATTCCAGATCTAATTTTTTTAAAAAACACTTTTTGTCCCAGTTCAAGATGAAAACAAAGAGTGGAACATCAGAATTTCCCACAGGATGTAAATTCCAGTTTTCAACAAGATCTACTGTTGTGTCAACCTGCTCATTGCTTGCCACTGTGGGATTGTTCCCTATGATACATTTGTTTTTGTAACATCCAGCCTAGTTTTAAATGTACCAAATGATAGAAGGTTACTCCCTACTCTCTCTACTCTTTATCTGGGAGACAATTACATAGACTAATAGATTTTATTATCATAATATTGTTCCTGATACTCAGCCTATATGTTCCCTTTCATAATTTCCATCAATCATTCCTAGTTATTATGCCCCTTTCTTGTAGTAACTCTGTTTTACAACATTGTCATGAAAATGTGCCAATGCAGGCACAAAATCTACTCGTCCACTTTTCTGACCATGATACCAATATCTTCCTCCCCTATTGGTAATTACTCTCCTTTCACTCGTATTAGATTCAAGGTAAGGTAGAATTTTGCCATCCCTGCTTCTCATTTACACCCTTCAAATATGGCTAGGCCGTCATTGTGTCCCCAGTCCCTTCTCATTTACTCACGTACCTTTAAATAGTGTGATGCCTACCTAACCATGCTCAGGTATGTTACTACCTTGTGAGGCATTTATGGAGGCTCTGGTCTCAAATCTGCGTACTGACAGGTTTTTTGCTCTATCCTCTGAAGCAACTGGTTACTGCTGAATATTTGACAGGGATAGACCACAGGTCTGACCCATTATGGTAATTCCGATGCTCCTAGGTCTTTGCAAAGGACTGGGAGCCAGAAACATCACTCTGCCTCAGTTTTCTCTAATGAACTTCGGGAATAATGTGTATGTGCCTCATGGACGATGACGGTGATCCACAGGTTCTGGTGGCTCCATCGGATGATTATTCCACAGAAAAGGGTAGAACAAGAAAGCCGAATTGTAGGGAATTATTACAGTTTTCCTTTCCTCCATCTCCTGAATTTTCTTTCTGTGAGAGGGCAAGTCATATGATTTTGGCCTCTCTCTCACCCATATTTATCAGGAATATTTCCACTGGTGTTACAACAGAGTAAAGCCAGTGTGGGATCAGATATGTAGCTCTTGATTTTTTTTTCCAACTATTTTACCACTGGTAATGCCATGTGTGGCACTCATTCGGTCCCCATTACCACAGCATCTGGCCAACATTTTTGTATTTATCCTCACAAGACTCCTGTTAGGCAGGGAAGTGCTATTATCCCTATTGTGCAGATGGAGAACCAAGGCACAGTGAGACTCAGTGACTTACCCAAGAAGGAGGAAATCTGCACTCAAGTCTCCTGATTTCCAGCCTCGCACCTTAACCACCAGACCATCAATCTACTTTCTACTGCTCGACACCTCTGCCCTGCAGTTTTTCAGGCAGCTGAGCTAGTTACTAGGTGAGATAGGTTATGCAGTTACCTGCTGCACTTCTAGTGTGAGGCACATACCCCCAGCCTGGTTACTTAGTTACACCTTGGCCTGTATATATAGTAATGCTGACTCAGTATAACTCTTGCACGCTATATTTTCCATGCCCTTAAAAGTGAGAGGTGTGATAATAAATTGAAATGGTTTTGTGAATAAAACTGTCTTTGGAATTAGCTATTACATCCACATGAATATATCAAAGCAAATTTATGATGATTAATTGTACTACAATGAACACCAAAGCACGCAATAATGATTTGATACTTATTATAAAGCATTGCCAATATTTTGTACACTCAAGCAACATGCTATGCAAGAAATCCAATGAAACCCTCTTAAACAAACGAAGGGGAAATGGATGAACAGACCGGTCTTGCAATGCTAAACGTTGCTAAGGACAATCAGCAATAGGCCTAAGGGACTATTTTATCCATAGCAAAATCTTGCCAATGTATCTCCCATTGAAGTCAATGGGATGGTGTGTGAGTGAGCCAGTAAGAACGGATATATACTTTCACCCAAATTCGAACCAAAACTTCTGTTATTATTCCCCTCACAAAAAATATGTATTGGTTTTTGCTAAGGATGGGACCAAGCCTAAATCCTTGAATCCAAGCTCCACCAAAGTTTGCTGGTTCAGAATCTAAATCTCATTTTTTTTTTAGTTTGAACTTCCTTGTAAAATGTTCAGTCATGAATTCATAGATGTTATGGCCCGAAAATCCCATAAGACCATCTACTCTGACACTCAGTATAACACCAGCTAGAGAGTTTCATGGAGTTACCCCTGTATTGATTGTTCCAGAAAGGTACCCAGTCCTGATCTGAAGAAAACGAGATAATAACTCCACCTTTTCCCTTCATAGTTTCTTCAAAGGGCTAATCAGCCTCACTGTTAAAATTTAATCTCTGCAGTCCGGCATGGCAAGGACCAAGCTGTGCAAGGACCATTGAGCTTGCTTTCCTGACCAATACTCAAGATACTGCAAATCTCACCAGGAGGCATGTTCTAGTGAGATTTCCACCCTGAGGGTGCAGATTCCAGAGGCTTGCACAATTTGGATATGCTCCCGAGACCCATGTGCTTTTCCAGCATGAACTTCCAAAACATTGAACTCAAACTTCCAAAACATAAGGTACGATTGTGCCCATTAGGGACAGGAGATTGGGAACACTATTAGGGCTTAGGGAAGGATAGCAGGCCAGGGACTTCACAGTATGCAAAAGGCAGCATGCCAACTGCTGTTACCTAATTATTGATCTGTCTGTCCTTCATATCTAAACAGCATTAATCACCACAGTATCTATGTGGCATTCATGTCTCTTAAGGGAATTCAGGAGTCACATCCCTCACCCTCACCCCAGCCTGTTGACTACCTAAAGAAGCATTAGATTTGTAGCTGATCAGTGCATGGAGGACCTAGGTCTTCCTTGCTTGCGGTATTGCTTTTGTGGCATTTGGGCAAACAACCTTCTGTCCCATAGGATTAATTTGTGTTCTGGTGGAATCTTCCATATCTGCTTGAACATGGGCTAGTTTGAGTACTATTCATCTGCAGAAAACTAAACTGAGTTATGCTCCCTGTATTGGGTCATGTCTTTGAGTGCATATGTTTTGAAGCTACATAATAAGTTTGGAACACTGATAGACTTTCCAATAAGTAAACTATACCACTGCAAACGTCTCCCTTTATTAAACTTTTATTCTTCAGAAAACACAGATGTTTTGAACTGGGTTTTTTTAAAAAAGAATTAGATAAATTAATGGAAGACAGTTCCATCAATGGCTATTAATTAGGATGGTCAGGGACACAACCCCAGGCTGTGGGGTGTCCCTAGCCTCTGACTGCCATGAGCTGGGACTGGACGACAGGAAATAGATCTGTCAATAATTGGCTTGTTCTGCGCAATCTGTCTGAAGCGTTGGACATTGGCCGTTTTCAGAAGACAGAATACTGGACTAGATAGACCATTAGTCTGACCAAGTATAGCCATTGTTATGTTCTTAAAAGAATGCCTGCTGTCCCATGAAGTGTAAGATGGACTATTAACGTTGACAATGCTCTTCATGCCAAGGCGCACAGAATGCCAGCATATAACAATGGTGGGGCACTGGGATTAAGTAATGGAATTATTGGCACTATAATGTTTGGTGCCTATTATGCTGTGTATTTTCACACAATATGTTCACTGCAGCATGGGAGTGAAAGAATGAAAGTACAAATGAAAGAAAGATGAGTTTGGAACATTTTTCTATAGCTGATGGAACTTAACATGCCAAGGGAACAAAAAACAAAGGTCAAACCACAGAAAACAAGCAAACTGATTACAACTGAACTAAATAAATAAATAAATAAAGTAAAACCTTATTCTTGTTCCCCAGGGTATTGAATGAAAAACCTGTCCCATCGTATCTTTAGATTGGAGACTACTGGGCTTTATAATACCCTACCTTTTCAGCTGGTGCACTTGAGATAAAGTCATTGTGCCTTTCAAATGGAAAGATAAGTAATAGTACTCACAGGCTTGGGAATAGTGGCTTGCCTCAGTATCTGGCCTTGGTAAAACAAAAATGTATTGCAGTTTAGAGAGATAGAGTGGACATGATAATGCAGAGCTGGTTTGTGTGCAGGAATTACAGCTCTTGGCAGGATTAAAAGCCATTTCAAAAATATATATATATATTACTTGTGGACAGTGTGAAATGAGTTGGAGGTCTGTACTCCTATAAGAGCAACAACACGAACCATAAAAATAAAAGCCATTGAATTCAACGCAAATATTTATCATGCAAGAAAGGCCAAGAACTCAACAGCCGTGAAGAACGTATAGTCATGCTTGAGACAAATTTGCAAGGGAATTGTGGGGAAGGTTAATATATTAGTTCTGGTGGTCCGACTATATATAGGACTTCAGTCTCCAAGGCTGGCAGTTCAGCTCTTTTCATGTCCTGTCCCAGGTAGCTATGTCTATAGCTTAGTACGTTTCATGTATGCTTATTTCACTTAAAAATTAGAATGCCTTCACTTAGCTGAAGTGCCCCTTGTTGCACAGGGACAGATAAATGAGTTGAATCACTAGGATAAATATAGTTCTCTGTTGCATAAATAATGGGCTTAATTTTCTGCTTGTGTAAATTAACACAGCTTCATTGACTTAAATGGTGTTTCACCCATTTGCACGAGCCTATTGTTTCATTTTTATCCAGTTTACAGCTGTTGTCTTTCCAATTCATTATGTTTCCTCTCATCCTTTTATTGTGGAAAATTCTCCCTCTACTTTATCTATTGCCTCTATTGTATACCCGGTTTTCTTTCTCCTTTCCAAATCCACTAGCCCTAGTATTTTCCATCTATTTTCAGATGGAAACCCTCCACTCATCGCTGCAATAACTAGAGAAGCCGGGTTTGTAATAAAAGGATGGAATTCTGGATGCTGTTCCTCACTTTGCCACAGACTCTCGGTATGACACCAGACAAATCTCTTAACCTCTCTGTGCCTCGGTTTCTCCAACCATAAAGGTTGCAAACATTTTGAGATCCTTAAATGGAATATTTGTTCATTCATACCCATCCTAAGACTCATTTCTCCAGCACGCCCCTTGGGAGTGAGTTAACAATAACATTAGTAATGAACTAAAGCACATATCATAATCCTAAAATCTTAATTTCCTGCACTGGAAATTAGAAGAAGGTATGTAACTATTAGAGGAGCGAGGTTCTGGAACAGCCTCCCAATAGGTGTAGTGGGGGCAAACATCTGACTAGATTAAGATAGAGCTTGATACATTTATGAATGGGATTACCTGTATATGACGGGTTGCTTACAATAGTCTTGGACGGGATGCAATGATGCATGGAGTCCCTTCCAATCCTATGCTCCTTCATTTCTCTGAGCTTCCTAGTCCTGTCTATTTTGTCTGCATCAATCACATTGCACAGTCATCAAAGCATGGAAGGATGGTTTTATAATTGAGGCAGTGAACAGGGAACTAGGAGGTCTAGATTCAAGTCTTGCCTCTGCCAATGACATCTTGCATAACCTTGGTCAAGCTATTTAGTCTCTCTATGTTTCAATCCCCATCTGTAAAATGGGATAATACTTCCCCACCTGACAGGGGTTTTGTATGGTGAATCCATTCATGTATATGGGATGTTCAGATAATTCTTTAATAAGGTCCACATAAGTACTTAGATAAACTGTATTTTGTATAGCACTGAGCAAACATGGCTAGCTCTTACCTTTGACTTCAATGGACTTTGGATCAGCCCCATCGCAAACTCTTATCAAATAATATCAGTAAGTTCCTATATGAATAATAATGATAATAATATCACCCTGCATGAACCTAGAAATGTATCTAAGTTCCCATTTATTAATTCTTGAAATTATTGCTGGGATGCACGGTTCAAATCAAGATCAAATAAATCATAACTGGAAATTCCACCTTTTCAGTAAAATTCTCACCTGCAAATGCTATTTTCTGGAACAGCACTTTCATGGCCCTCTCCCTAATCACTGAGTTGAGTCTATGTTTTAACAGACATTTTCATAGCTTGCCTGGTTCTTAAATGCTCCTTACGGCTTGCTGGTATCATACCATCCTCAGATAGTGGCTAATGCCTAAATACCACTGGTTAATGACCCAATGTTAAAAATTAGATTTTTGACAATTTATAACCCAGTCTGTCTGAGTGACGGAGTCCCACAAATTCTTTAGCATGGAGTCAAGGCAGGTGGTGTCTGTTTTCTGAATAACAGCTATTGTTGGCAAAAGATTGTCTTTCTCAGAGTAAGTAATGGCTTACCATTATCACTTCTGCTATACTCTGATGCTCTAAAAATCCACATCCAAATTATACCAACAAAGCCTTTTCACTCTTTGTACTGGGTCTAGCTAGTCACATTTTTAAGAGAACTTTGATTTAAACATTTAACTATTGAAGCCCTTACACAGCTGACCAACTGTCATTTCTCTGATTTAGGAGTAAGCTCACATCTACTACCTGACTCTAAAGAGGACACAAAGACAAAATGAAAGAATCTACTAAATTCAGAAGAAGCAGAGAACAGGGGGAAGAGTTCTTGTTTTAATCTAGATTGGTGATTCACGACTTCAAATCCCCTACACATCAGGAAATGAGGGTAGATCGAGAGATAGGTAATGGGAAGTGGGGGTTAAGGACTTCTGTTCGGAGTTGGCCATGGCCCTTGGCTGGCTTTTCTAATTCTAGAGGAAATGATGCTACCCAAAGAGTTGAACCACACTTTTCAGCTGTGTGCCTTGAATGAAGATGGCAGCACTGGGAAATTAGAATGAGGTGCTGGTTGGAATGAGACCTCTGTCTTCCTGAGACATTAAATCAATCTTGGTGTATCTTTTTCTTTGGCCCCAGCACTGACGTAGCTCTGTTAATAATCACATGCTTGATCTGGTTCCATTTTTCTGTTGGGTTGCCAGTGATTGGCAGGCATGAAAAAAGTTGGTCATCAAGAGACTGCTGAACCTGCACCTAATAGCTGGTATGTTTGATCTTTGCTATGTTGAAGGCTGTTCTGTTGAGCTTGGGGTACTTGCGCTGTGAAGGAACTTTATCACTCTGTGGTCTGCTTTTATCTGATCTTATCAGTCTGTGGTCTGTCCAGCATTCTGCACCACACACAGCTCTAGTAATTCTGGCACAACAGATGTGTCATACAGTCGATCAGGTGTCATTGTTTGACTGTAGGTATAGCTATGTCATTTTATATACAGTGTATCATTTTGCCTGAAGATGGTGTTAGTGATGAGCAGACTCTGCTCTGCACATTTACCCAGGAGGAGAATACTGTTGTTGTTAATTTTTCCCACTCCATGTCATCCTATCACACCTGTTCAGTCACTGCTGTCTCTACCCACTCTAGCATTGAAGTCTCCCAGCAGGATGAGATCATCATATGCAGGGGGTGATCAGATGATGGAGTCCAGGTCTGAGTATAACTGCTCCTTGCTTTCCTCTGTGCTGATCAGTGTAGGCATTGATGATCGTGACATGCTGTAAAGGGCTCAGGGGGAATTGAAGATTCATGAGCTGTTCGTTCAGCCCAGTCAAGAAGTCAGGAACTTGTGTCAGGAAAGATGTTCTTATTCCACATCCAACTCCATGGATCCTGTCTTCATCCTTTGCATTTGCTTTCCAGAAGAAAGTGTTGTCACTCCTAGCTCACTGATGGAACCTCCTCCAGCCAGTCCAGTCTTACCCAGTACTGCAATATCAATATTGTAGCAGACGAGTTCTCTGGAAACAAGAGCTGTTCTTCTCTTAGGCCTTCATGCAATACCTCCATCCGTAAGGGTGTGGACATTATATGCTCCTAGAATGATTTTTTTCTTTTTTACTGTTTTTAACCTCTGCAGGATGATCTGCAAGCCACAGTAGTCTGGCAAGATGTTATGGGGCAGGCAATGTCTAGGGCACCTTTTCTAGCCCTTTCCCTGAAAAAGGTGAGCAATGCTATCCTAAAAAGGACTGCTCAGCTGGGTAGGATGCTACTGAACTTCTCTGCTGCTCTTGGGATTGAGCTGAAGGTCCACCAGTCTCAAGGCTGCCTACGTGCAGGATTGTGGCTACGACTGCCCACTGTTCATCTCCACCAGTCGCTTCCCCACACCACCATTACTACAAGACTTGGGTTAATGGTATAAAGATATAAAGATCATGATGAAATTTAATAAGATGATGCTAATGGGATGAGAGTTGTGAGGAAAACCTCTGCAGGGAATATTTGAGTGAGAAAGCCACTGCACAGGGGCAGTCCCACTCTCTCATCCAGATTCTGGCAGCATGAAGAATCATTATGCCTGGGGACTTCCTTAGCTGCAGGGGTTGACCAGGACATCTTCAATGCCTTGTCGTGCTCTCCCTCCCCCACTGCACGTTGCTGGGCCCCTTTGTGGCCATTGAATCACACACTGATTTCCTCCACCCAGTCCATCAGAACAGTCTTTGCATTCTAGAGAAAGGCAGTTTCCCTATCTTGCCAAGAGCAAAAGACCCATCATCTGGGCTAGCCACTCATCAAAGATGCTTACTGGGGTGTGGCCGCTTTCACATTCAAACAGCTCCTTGGAGCCACAGATGAGAGCTGGGTGTAGCTGGGGACCAAAGTGGATGAACAATTCCCTAGGGAGCACGATATGTTCCTCCAGCAGAGGTACCACCTCCCCCTAGTCTCCCCCATAGACCCCTCTTAGCAGCATTATAAGGCATATATGGCCGATCAGACTAAACCATATATTTTGCATCCCATGATAAGAAGTTTTCCTTATTGACCACTAGGAGATTTCTTCCCAGATTTCTCTTTCATTAATAAAATTAAATGAGTATGAAAGAGTGATGATGTATAGGGAGGTGAGTCAGACCTGAATCATTGGATGAAATATGGATGCTCATCATGACCTATGCACATGGAAATCTTGCACAGGTGTCCATCAGCAACAGACATAAAACAATATTTCATTCAACTAACTATGTCTCCCAGGTTCAAATAAGAGGAGATAATGCAGACGAGAGAAAGTTGAAAGAAGCTGTGAGAAAGAGGATTCCCCCCACCCTTCTTTTGATTTATCCATCTCGACAACATGAAAAAGTGCCCATCTTCAGCTGTGGATGCCTTTGGCAATGTTTTGTTGTTGTTGTTGTTTAAATGCCAACCAATGAATAACAGATTTTACAGCATCATTTAACCCCTGTAGCCAATGCAAAGAAATACACTCTGTCCCCAAACTACTAGCCCTCATCCGGCTCCATCTTAAACAAATGCCTGGGCAAATGGATGAAATATAATCATATTTAATAAATGTATCATTAGTCCTATTTTGTAGATGGGAAACTGAGGCACACCAAGGTCACCAGACAGGGCAGATGTGGGAATAGAGATCATGTGTCCTCAGTGTCAGTTCAGGGCTTTGCCCATTAGGCATCACTGCCTACTCTGGCTTTGCTACTTACCCAGAAGACAGACTGATTTTGGCTCTTTTGAACCAAGGAGAAAGTGAATTCCAAATTAGAAGGTCCCATATGGAGAACATCCTGACAGCAGTTTCCTTCTAAATTGGTTAAACCTTAATTTGGCTTTATCGGTGATTGGGCAAAGTATCATTCACTGGTGCTCTAGTTGTCTTCTTTCCTGCTTTAGTTGCCACATCTCCTGTAAATGATGACCCCTGAACATGAAGCCAAGGGTAAGGGCCACCTTAGGGGACCCTATTGATTACTGAGAATGAAAGGTCATTATAAAGTCCTACCAGAACCCTGATAGATTGACCTTTCTGAAAATTATCTTCTCCCAAGCCCTCTGCAAACAATCTTGTGTCATACGCCTCAGAGGATAGACCATCCAAACAAGCCCTTCTTCCCTAGAAGAAAGGTTTAATCCACCGTCAAAGCACAAGAGGTGGAGATCAGTCATCAGCATGGGTACCGTTTCTGATTGCCCGACCTCGAACGGCAGCCCAAACACTGGATCAAAAGTGTGGATAACAGTGTGAGTGGAGTCCATGACCTCCTGGAGCAGTCCCATGGTACCCAGAAAATGCTCCTCTGACAGCCTTCTCCAACAGTTTCTCTTGTGGGCAGCATTTGAAGTTGTCATGCCTTGTAAAACTCAGCACTGCCATGGCCAGGGTGCCGCCTCAGCCTATGTCTAGCAGGGCCTCGGCAGCATAGCTTGCCAGTCTACCTGTTAGAAACAGTTGAAACTCAGCTTCCTCCTTGAACTCATATGCAAAATGGACATGCTGTATTCAAACCAGCTTTGGGGTGTGGGGTTCTCCTGAATTGCAGGTTGACTGTAGTTAATACACCCACACCACCCTTTGGTTGAGCCCACTCTGTGTTTCAAGCAAATTAACTTTGTTCTTTTGCTTTTAGGCGTTTTTAGTATTGACAAAAAGCACAAGACAGATAGGATTTTCCCCCAAATCTTTCTCATTTAGAGGCAGACCTATCGTGGAACACTGGATTCAACTTACGCCTGGATCTATACCTGGCTCTGCATCACAATTTCACAGCTGTGGCCCTTCTCCATTTCTTATCCATTGAACAACAGGTACAATGCAGACAATAGCTGTGCTAATGTCTCCTACTCACACAGGCACACCATCGGTATGCAGCACACCTGTTCTGCGGGGATCATCTCTCAGAGTAAGAGGGCAGGTCGGCCTCCAAGTTCATTTGGTCCTCAGCTTCTCTGCTGAGACTGCCAGCAAAGGTGCCAATTAGTGCCAGTTCTGTGATGTGAGCCTCGGGATGGTGCTCACTGGACCAAAACCACCAAGTCGGTTCAGGGCAATCGCTGAAAGGCCGTCAAATCAGAAAGCAAAGCTTCTTGCCGCAAGCAGATACAAACTTCTGACGTGGAAGTGAGACAGGTTTGGGGGCAAGGGAATGCAAAGGAGGCAAATTAATAGGGCCAGATCCTTAGCTGTTGTGATTTGACACCACTCCGCTGACTCTTTGGTTACTCTGATTGGCACCAGTTGAGGATCCAGCCAATCAAATGTCAGGGATCTAATTCTTCGAATCTTGCGACACTACTTGCAAAGTGGGTGTGAAATGCTGCCAAACCAGCATGATAACATTTTAAACCTACTTTCACTCACTTGCCACTGACTGATGTTGCTAAATGATGACGAAAAGTGCAGGGCAGTGGAGAATCATGACCCAGGGGAGTTAAATAATCTCCTGAGTTCTCTAATTCTGTTAAACTTCACTGCTTTGTTTCTTTCCTCTTTTTCCTCTCTATTGTTATTATTATTTGTACATATATTGGTGACGTGTCCTGAAAGTTGCTTTCTGTGACATGAAGTATTTTACCAGCTGCAGTACAATTCCTTTAATATGTTGGCTTTATCTTTTATCCATTATTATAAACCAAATTCACAATCTTCACTCTCTTCTCTCCTACTCCGATACTTGGTGAGAGAAGGGGGAAAATGGCCAATTATCTCCTTTTCCTCTGTACTCCCTGTGCATATGGGATGTGAGGCCTAGGAGAGAAAAATCTTTCAGAGCTTCCTAATCTGTGGAACATGAAGTGGTGCTGTCTCCAGCTAAATCCTTTAATCCCCCTACAGTAGCTATTCCGCGTTGGGGCAGCTTCTGGGAGTGTCTGGAACATGCAGAACTCCACCATAAAGTACAGTAGACTATGAGGTTGTTCTCACAGGCAGCAAGGGCTGTGCTCACCCCCTAAGGGACTGAGAATTAGGAAGATACAAGGGTGATTTTATTCTCCTTTCCCCATGCTGGACTCCAGCTTCTGTGCAGTACCTCCTAACTGATGCCTGGCTTCGATGTGAAAGGATACCGAGATTAATGCCCATGGGAAACAGAGAGAAACAGCAGAAGAATTGAAGAGGAGTTTCTGCATTGGGATAAGGGTATGTAAATAGCAAACCTAGCATGGCCATGTGTTCCTGAATGTCAGAACATCCCTATTTTCAGGGGACCTCTCATTTCTGAGTGCTTCTGGTGTCCTTCTGGGCCGTTAATTAAGTACGGTTCTGCTGGATCATTTTCCTCCACTGAGAACCTCTACTATGAAAGTCTATGGATGGAGGAACAGAATCAATGGTGCTACCACAGGGACCCATGGAGACCCCTGTCTTCATGGGTTGTACTTAAAACAGCATAAAAACGGAAGGTAGTGAGTGGGGTTGGGGGACGCGGTTTGAGGATGGACTTGACAGACTTAATCAGAAACATGAAGCATCTGTGAGTCGGCTGGTCTACCCCCGGGTCACTCACTTGCTCGTGCACACACAGAGAGCTGATATAGATACTCATATCTGCCACAGACATGGGTGACAGTGATAAAGAGTTTTCTGCTGGGAACAATTTAGCCAGCAATAAATCACTTGGGTGAGGGGCCGATGTGGGGAGGTGAAGATACCCAATGCCAGGTTATAATTGTGCATAATCAATGCAGACATGCTTGGAAGGAACGTAGCAGAATCTCCCTTAAAAATGCTTAAATAAAACCCAAAGGTGAAGGCAGAACTGACACGATAGGGGTCTGTCAGATAACAGCACAATATCCCGCTGGTGTCATAACAAAAGGAGGGAGAAGCATGGGCTAGGTACAGCAAAGCAATGAAAGAACTTATATGGTAAATTGCCATAACTCCGCACAAGTTCCACTTTCTCCTAGGGCTGATGAATAAATATAAGAACTCTTTAAGGGTGTTATAAATTATGGCCAAATCCCAAGGAAGGGAGAATAGGATGTTACCAAGTAACAGACAATTTTTTGCTCATTCTGCTCAGCAAGATAAAGGAGGTATTATAAGCACCATTCTGGGGCAAAACACTTCATAGAATTCCATTTTTAAAATGCAAGCTATGAAACACAGTTGGCCAATTGTCGTATTGGTGTAAACTTAAAGGGAGAAGATTGAAAGGTGCAGACTGGAAGAATAGTTGTTGCAGACAATCAGTAGACCCAGAAGAATATTATAATAACATCATGCCCCTGGGAGGGCAGGAGGATGGGGGGTAGTGAGTTATTGTTAAATTTGGTGGTGCCATTTTAGCAAGGAAAACAGAAGTGTAGTGTTTGCTAATTGAACTATAAAAATAATAATTACCTTTGATGTAGGGGAAAGCAAAGTCAGTCAGCAATGAGCTCTGATTGTATAAATTGAAGCTGTTATCATCATAGCACAAACTAGATTAGAAGTGAGCTGCTCAAATTACATTTGGATGACACTGAACATGCACAAAGCTTTGAATGTTTTCAGTACGTGTTAGGGGGTGTGGGTTTTTTGTTGTTGTTGTGTTTCCCTTCCCCTCCTCATTGGAGCTGTGTCTCCCTGGGAAGACAGTATAGACCTTTAACCAGCCCAGCTGCTACCCTGGCATGTTCTTGAAGCATGTACTGCTTCCAAACAGGCATGGCTTCTGGGGAGTACTACTTCAGCTCAAATGAACCTGCATTTCTTCTGGTCACTACCTTGCTCAGTGGTGTTGTAAGGCTGATGCTATGATCTGAGGAAGTGGTAAGAGCAGGGCATTGTTTGTTAGGAATCCTGTGCTCAGGGCCTGACAGTAACAGAGACCAGTTTGGAGGCTAACTCATTCATGGACACAAAGCGTTTGAGATCTGTGGATGGGGCATGCTCGGATAAAGCAGATTATTACCAATCACCCTAGAGCTCAGGTGTTTATCCAAAGCCTACTAGAGCTATCTGAAATTGATGATGGGTTGGAATTGAAATTCTGGCTCTGTGCATGGCAAAAGTTTGTTAACAGTTAATTTCTGGACTTTGCCTTAATGTTAAACCTCCCACTGACTTCAGTAGGTGCAGCGTTAGGTCAACCCTGAGCACTTCAGAAAATCCTATCCTAAATCATATAATCATAGGACTGGAAGAGACCTCAAAAGATCAACTAGTCCATGGCAGGACTAATTATTATCTAGACCATCCCTGACAGGTGTTTGTCTAACTTGCTCTTAAAAATCTTCAGTGATGGAGATTTAACAGCCTCCCTAGGCAATTTATTCCAGTGCTTAACCAGCTTTTTTAAATCAGAAGAAACAATAGCATAAGTTTAAGAGACAACTAGAAGGAGGGATTCAAGACTCTAAAATGACATATGTCCATTGAAGTCAATTTACACCAGTTGTGGATTTGCCCCAGTGTTACCAGCTGGAATGATAAATGTTCAGATACCACCTCACATAACAATATTAACCTGCTGATAACATCTGTCATCATTAATGGTTTGACTTCTCTCTTGTGTCACTTTGGTTGTACTTTCACTCTCATCTGTACATACTGTTGCAAAATCCACCCCTTGATCACTGTTCCTCAGACAAAGGGCTGTATATTTTCAGGAGAGATGTGTAAAGATCCTCTGTAACAAACATTACCCGATCATTTCATTTTTTCCACTTCAGCTTCCAAAACCAGAGAGCCAGCGAAAGGAAGCAAAAGGGGATTTGTATGAAGATCTGAATGGACAAGATAGCCAAAAGATACGGTTAAGAGAGAGGAGGGGGTGTAGGAAGCAAATATGTGAAGCATGACCGGGGCGGGGGGGAATCATATCATATAAAACATTCTGTGGCAGAGATACTGTCCCTTGCAAATTCTTTTCTCTCTTTTTACTCTTAGTAAATTGAGTAATGTTAAGTGCTACTTAGCTTAAAAGAGCTCACCCTAACCAGACTGGATGCTGAAATCTTCCAGCACAAATGTCATTTGTCAGTTTTTTGAGTGCTTTGACGTGACTGATCCTTGAGTACAACCTGTTGCTGTAGTATGTGACAGGCTTGGGCTTGTAGCAGAATTGGGCTCAAGACACATAGTACTTATTAGAGAGGAAGGCTATTCATTTATTTTCTTAGGTAAATTAGATACCTGACTCCTTCAGAGCCAAATCAGCTGGGAGAAAGAATTGAATCTGGAAAAATTTGAATGATAATTCAGAATTGTTTAAGAACACTTTATTAGTTGCCCCAAAAGCCATTATCCCACAATCGAGGAAGAAGACTGCATTGGTTTAAAAACTGATGTGATTAGAGGGGAAGTGAGCAAATATAAGAAAAGGGGAATTTGATAGTAATAAATATAAATTAGAAGGTCGGACTTAAATAAATTTGATAAGGGAAGCAAAGGGACACAAGGCCAGCAGTGTTAAGAACAATAAGGAAGGGTGTTTTAAAGTACTTTAGGAACAAAAAAAATCCTAACAATGGTATTGGTCCATTACTAGATGGAAATGATAGAATTATCAATAAAACTGTATAAAAGGCAAAAGTGTTCAATAAATATTTCAGTTCTATATTTAGGAGGAAAAACAGATGATGTAGTGATATCATATGTGAACATTCTTTCCGTTCCGCTAGTATGTCAGGAGTATAGTAAACAAAAGCTTCTAGAGTAAGACACTTTTAAATCAGCAGTAGTAGAGTGTTTGCATTCAAGAGTTTTAAAAGAAATGGCTGAGGACATCTCTTGATTGTTAGTATTGATTTTCAGTAAGTCTTGGAACATCGGGCAAGTCCCAGAAGACTGAAAGAAAGCTAATTTGTGCCAGTATTTTAAAAGAGCAAATGGGATGACCCGGGTAATTACAGGCCTGTTAGTTTGACATCGATCCTGATTAAGATAATGAAGCAACTTATATGGGACTCAATTAATAAAGAATTAAAAGAGGACAATATAATTAATGCCAATAAGCATGGCTTTATGGAAAATAGATCCTGCCAGACTAACTTGATTTTAGGATATTAGAAGTTTGGTTAATAAGGATAGTATTGATGTGATATATTTAGTCTTCGGTAAGGCATTTGACTTATTACTTGACATTTTGATTATAAAACTTGAAATATATAAAATTAACAAGGCACACATTAAATGGATTACTAGTTGGCTGATAAGTCAAAAATGTAATTGTAAAGGGGAATTATCATCAAATGGGTGAGTTTTTACTGGGTTCATTTCTTGGCCGTATGGTATTTAACATTTTTATTAACTACCTGGAAGAAGCATCATCAAGGATAAAGTTCGCAGATGATATACAAATTGGAGGTGCGGTAAATAACAAAGAGGACAAGTCATTGATACAGAGTGATCTAGAGTACTTCATAAGTCAGAGGCAAGCAATCACTGTCCATTTTAATAGGGGTTAAATGTGAATCTAGAAACAAAGAATGTCAGCCATACTTCCCGGATGGAGGATTCTCTCCTGGGAACAGGTAACTCTGAAAAAGATTTGTGCGGTGTGGTGGATAGTCAGCTGAACATGAGCTCCCATTGTGATGCAGTGGTTAATACAGCTGATGCAATTCTGGGATGCATAAACAGGGGAAACTTCAGTAGGAGTAGAGAGGGTTTTTTTACCTTTGTATTTGGCACTTGTGTGACTGCTGCTGATATCCTGTAATCTGGTGTCCACAATTCAAGAAGGATGTTGAAAAATTGGAGAGAGTTCAGAGAAGAGCCATGAGAATGATTAAAGGATTAGAGGATATGCTTTTCAGTGATGGACTTCAAGGAGCAAAATCTATTTAGCTTAAAAAAAGGTTAAGAGGTGACTTGATTACAGTCTATAGGTACCTGCATGAAGAATAAATATTTAATAATGAACTCTTCACTCTAGCATAGTAAGGAATAATACATTCGGATGGCTGGAAGTTAAAGTTAGTCTAATTCTGACTGGAAATGAGATGCACATTTTTAACATTGTGAATAATTAACCTTTGGAACAATTTAAGCAGGGTTGTGGTGGATTCTCCATCACTGGCAATTTTGAAATCAATACTGGAATTTTTTTTTCCCCAAAAGATCTGCCCTAGGAATTAGTTTGGGGAAGTTCTATGGGTTGTGTTATTCAGGAGATCAGATGAGATGAGATGATCACAATGAGGCCTGTTCTGGCCTCAGTATCTATGAATGTATGAATCTATGAAATCACTTGCAGTTAGGTGCTTTTGAAAATCCCAGTAGGCATCTATCTGCATCTTTAGACACCTAAATACGTTTGAGACACAAATTTGGCCCATAATCTCTTTTAGTTTCCTATACATAAAAAGAGAATAACACTTCTTTATTTCTTTGTCTATCTTGTGTCCTTAGATTATAATTTTGGAGGGATCAGAAATTGTCTCATACTATATAATAGCACCATGCCTAACACAATGCAGATCCAATGTGTTATGGGAAATTGCTACACTAACAGCATTGCAGTGTCTTACAGGATTACATATTTTTTATGAAGCCCCTTCTCCTGGATCTGAGTATATCAGGTTTTTATATTTTTGTTTTTAGTGCTCCTAGGAAGTATGGAAACATACATTATAAATATTACTCCTACAGTTTGCTATGTTGTAACTAAACTGGCACTCAGATCTGGAGCCTGATGATCACGCTCACACCAGCATAAGTTAGGACAGGAGTTACTCCACTGAAACAAACGGAGTTCCACCAGTATGAAACTAGTTGTGAATTAAAGCATCCTGAGGCCACATAGGCAACTCAAATGCCTGAGTTATGATACCACTGCTACCATGTCCCTGCCCCGACTTGGAGCAGCAGAAGTTTCCAGATTTAAGATTAACGGGGCTTTCACCTCTCTTTGCAGCACTTGGTACCGGCTCTCTGCTCACTTAGTCAGGTCTCATTTACACTTTTGTCAAGATGCCAAGCTTGTCTTTGCACCAATGGGAGCTAGAAAATGTATTTATTTATTTATTTATTTTTATGAAAGGCCAGATTCTGAAGTGCAACATTAGCTCCTCCATTTTGAAAGTGCACCGGCACGAAAAATTTCTGGTAGAAGGTAAATCAAAGCACCAATCTGATACTGATACTAAGTTGGAGCGCACCCCCTTAAGTTTCATTCTTGGATATAGGCCTGATACCTGGAAATTATCTGGGACGTGGGTCCAATATGCCATTTTGTTTGCTAAAAAATTAATCCTGCAAAAAGGGGAAAATTGATCCACACCAAACACTGATGCCTGGCTCAGTGATCTAGTTAGTTTCTCAGCTAACAAACAATAGGTATTCCGCAGAGAATACCCCAAAACATTCAGAGCAACAACTTTTTAAAGATCTGTGATTAATGTAGACCCTGAAGATAGAGATGTCGCTTCCCCTCCCATCCCTTTATCCTAACGCTTTTTACTTACTCTGTGTATGATGATGATGCCAGTAATTATACATTATATAAGCTGAGATTCTGATCTCACCATGTGTCTGGGGCTTGGGCTTCCAGAACAGACCAATATTCCCTATGCATCCACCTAGCTGAGAACTCGGTGAAAGTAAAAGGGGAACGTTGCCCAAGGGCAGCTTCTTGAGGCCCCTGGCTTGTCCACTCTGAACTGTGACAGTGTTAATAGCTATGCCACTAGTCCTCTCTGGGACTATGACAGCACAACCCATGTCTGTGTGCTCTCCCGTTTTCACAGTCTGTTTTAATTAATAATAATCAATGTGTCCTTACAGCTTCCCCTCCTGGTCTTGACACTCTCCCTCCCATCTCCCCAGCACCCCCCTCATCTGTACAGAAGAGGATGAGAAGGGGAGGAGTGGATTGCCATCTTGAAATTAACAGAGACAATTGCAGATGACATAATGATACCACATAATCCTAGCAATTAAGTCACAGAGCAGCATAGCTAGTTCATTCTGAATGCTTTCAAAATCCCCTCTTTCCCCAGCGAAGCGCTGGAAACACTAGATTACAAAAGGCGTTTTGCTCCTTAAGGAGAAGCCATTCTCTGAGACCTCAGCCATCCTGGCTGTCATGTGAGAATGAGCAGGAGAGAAGCAGCCATCCATTCAGCCCATTGGCTGGCAGCAGATAACTTTGCACGGGAGTGGTACTTGGATTTACCCCGAGGGGGGAAGGGAGCGAGGCTGAGGATGCATACAGCTGTGCCATCTGTTCAGATAATACCACATTACTCTTCAAACTTAGTAATGAAGGCTCTTGAGTAATCTTTCATTGGAATGACTTCATGCCGTTAAAAATGCATTTCAGTACATGGTTTGTTTAAATATTTAACCCTCTTCGGCTCTGAGATTGATTCTGTCTGCCGCCTTTATACGGGTTAGAAACATTGATTTTCATAGGCATGCACGTGTTAATTAGTGGAGATCCAGGCATGCACACAGCGAGAATGGATTGATAAATGGATCCTCAAGCCTTCAATGTCTAGTGGGAACATTCCTTTCTACAGCTTTAATCGCCCTCTCTGAGAAGTTTTGAGTTAGAGTTTGAAGAGGGACACAAAAAGTCAAATAAACCTGGATTAGTATTCAGGCTGTGTGGGTGGAATCCTGGCTCCATTAAAATCAATGATAGGTTTTTTTCCTCCATGGGCAAAAAAATGGGCCAAAGATCTCACCCAGTAATTCTCTAACAGACAGAACTGAAATCCTGGAGTTGAACTTGTGCCTTTGGAGTCTGGCTCTGGTTCTCAGAGATCAAGGAGATGGCGGTACTCTTTCTGGTATATTATAGAGATAGGTCTGAATCAGATGCAAACCCTGTATTGGTCTCCGAAATGTAAGATCCAGGGTTGCATTATCATAGAATCGTAGAATATCAGAATTGGAAGAGACTCAGGAGGTCATCTAGTCCAACCCCGTGCTCAAAGCAGGACCAATCCCCAATTATGTCATTGGGCCAATCTCTAATATAGACAAGAAGAATGTATTTGGTATAGCTGGGCGATGAGAAGAAAGTATTTGGTACAGCTAGTTGAACAATTTTTGATGTAACCTTTTCCCATCAATACCTAAATGTTTTCAGGAAACATTGGTTTCAGTGAAAATTTCCTCGGGTCCTGAATGGAGTTTTTGTGAGGGGCTGGAAAGAGAGAGAAAGACAGACACACCCAGCAAAGCCATTAGCCTTGTGGTTAGGGTACTCGTGTGAGAGACCCTAGTTCCTGTCCCTGATTTATTAAGAGAGTGCTTAAGCTGCAGGGCTGTTGCCTATTCTGGAGTTGGTCTCTTTTATATTTTTTTCATGAACATTTTTGAAGAGTCTCATTTTCATTCTGCATCAGAACAAAAATGGTGAAATCCTGAAATTATTTGTAGAATGGAATTGTCCTTTCCAGACATCCCTAGTATTTGGATACCTCTGTTTTATGGCTAGATTCATCCCAAAGCGAGAATTCTTTTGGCACAGCAATGTCTGCCATTTATTATACTTGCCAGCTGTGCTCAATTATCTGATGCTTCACCAATAAGCTCCAAAGTGTTGCGGTAAATGAAGTGGATTGGAATTGAAGAGATCTGCGTTCTGTCCCCATCTCTGCCACAGCCTCCCTGTGTGACCTTTGGCAAGTCATTTACTCATTCAGTGTCTCAGTTTCCCCATCTATCAAATGAATTTCACATTAGTTTACTAAAACTGAAATGTGGTGAGAGAATTAGCATGAATATTTTTTAATTTGCTCAACTAGTATCATGAGAAGGAGGGAATACAGCTCTACCTGTAGAGGAATATCCAGAATAACTGTACTACAGGGGTAAAAACTGCCTACCATTTTCCTTACCTAATAGCCTTAATGAAGTTATTTCCAGTTTCACAGCTTCACTTATTTTCCTTTCTTCCAAGCCGCTGTGATTTCCCCTCTGCCCCTCTTTTATCTTCAACCTTTTTTGCAAACTACACAGGTTTTGTATGGCCAATAAGATGAGGTCACTGACATCAGGTGAAGTACCTACAAGCTGAAAACACATGTCAGTCAGTAGGTGACTCACCTCAAACGGAGGTGGTGGGTACCTACGGCAAATGTACAAAGATCTAGAGAAGAGGTAATGCTAAACCAATAGTACATGAGTGAGAGCCAAGGGGTACTCAATGAAATGGCAGAAAGGTGAATTCTAAAATGAAATCGGAACAAAGGAAATACTATTGCAGGCAGAGTGACATTCTCTATAGAATGCAAAGTCCACATTCTTCACCACACAATGGAGCGGAGTCAATTTACACCAATGGAGGATTTAGCCCATTATTTTCAGGGAAGGTTGGGTCTTCTGGTTCTAAATGAATGGTGAGTTCTTGCTCTTTCCTCAATGCTTTCTCTCTCTCTTCTCCCAGATTATCTATCTATCTATCTATCTATGTTTCTCTCTCTGACTTCTGGCAAATGCAGAGCATTGCCAGTTCAAGCAATATATTGTCATTATTTTTGTGTGTGTGTGCGCTTTCCTACAAACATTTCCTTGAGGCAATTTCCATTCAGGTTTTTGACACATTTAGCCAACAGAAGTATGCACTGTTTTAGAACTGTCAGGCCCTATTAATGTTCGGAGTACCTGACACATGCAGAGTTGTCTTTTCCATTAACGTTATGAAACAGTCCGATGCTGCTTGTACCGTTAAGTTTCCCTCCACGAGTTGATGAGCTGATGCTGTCTGAACTTTGCAGATGTGTGCTAGGAAAGGCCCACCGTTCTGATCATCTGCCTGGCTGTGCGGTGCACAAGTGCCGGCGATGATGTCGGTGGCATTGCGTGTGGAGACATAGTTGACAATTCACAGGATGGCTGTGATGCACACAGCAAGACACGCTGCAGAGAACTTGTGTCGTGCACACGTCAGGCACTGGTGCACAAAGAGGAGTGTGGCAAAGGAAAACGCAGGCATGGCCACTGGAAAGCAGAGGAGGGTTGCTTAAAATATTCACTCCATATGCTCTTCCATCCAGACAGGGGGATGGAAAGGGAAGGAATATTCCCTGTCCCAAATGGGGAATGTCTCCCAGTTTCTATAGGATTGGGTGCCTTAGAAGTACACCGAGCGGAAGCATTAGAGCTCTGCTCCCAGTGCTGGCCATCATGGGCTGGTTTTGGTGCTATACCTATGTATGGTAGTGAGTATACTGTGCTCTCCAGTTGGTGTGCTCTTTCATTCTTTACATGTATATTTAAGTTCTGGTCCGCCAGACCCACGGTGAATGAATAAGGCAGAAACAATAAAAGTGTTGTTGTTTTTTCTAAGACTCTTGTTACAAATCATGGTCTTTGCCTCCTTTACAACCACACAAGGGGCCTAAAGCCATGCGTAAGGCTTTCGATCTATGGGCATGGATCCAGTTTCAGGGGTGTGGCTACAGCTCAGTGGCAACACTATAGGTTGCTACCTCATGGTGTATTCCTGCCAATTGTGCATTCAGAAGCAACAGGACGATCAGTGAATTATCTTAAGCGCCCATACAGGAATGTAAGAAGCCTGGGAAACACAAAGGGAGAACTGGAAGTCCTGGCACAGACAAGGAATTATGATGTGATTGGAATAACAGACTTGGTGGGATAACTCACATACTTGGAGTACTGTCATGGGTGGATATAAACTGTTCAGGAAGGTCAGGTAAGGCAGAGAAAGTGGGGAAGTTGCATGGTATGTAAGAGAGCAGTGTGACTGCTCAGAGCTCCAGTATGAAACTGAAGAAAAACCCGAGAGTCTCTGGATTAAGTTTAGAAGTGTGAGCAACAAGGGTGAGTGGTGGGAGTCTGCTATAAACCACCAGACCAGGGGGATGATGTGGATGAGTCTTTCTTCCAGCAACTAACAGAAGTTACTAGATCACAGGCCCTGTTTCTCTTCAATCACCCCGAAATCTGCTGGGAAAGCAAAACAGCAGTGCACAGGCAATCCAGGGAGATTTGGAAAGCAGAGAGGATAATTTCCTGGTGAAAGAGCTGGAGGAACCAACTAGGAGAAGGACTCCTCCTGAGCTGCTGCTCACAAACATGGAAGAATTAGCAGGGAAGACAACAGTGGATGGGAACCTGGGAGGCAGTGACCATGAGATGGTCGCGTTCAGGATCCTGACACAAGGAAGAAAGGAAAGCAGCAGAATATGGACCCTGGATTTCAGAAAAGCAAAATTTGACTCCCTCGAGGAACTGATGGGCAGGATCCCCTGAGAGAATAGCATGAGGGGGAAAGGAGTCCAGGAGAGCTGGCTGTTTTTTAAAGAATCCTTATTGAGGTTGCAGGAACAAACCATCTTAATGTGTAGAAAGAATAGTAAATATGGCAGGTGACCAGCTTGGCTTAACAATGAAATCCTTGCTGATCTTAAACAGAAAAAAGAAGCTTACAAGAAGTGGAAGCTTGAACAAATGATCTGGGAGGAGTATAAAAATATTGCTCAGGCACGCAGGAGTGAAATCAGGAAGGCCAAATCACACTTGGAGTTTCAGTTATCAAGGGATGTTAAGAGTAACAAGAAGGGTTTCTTTGGGTAAATTAGCAACAAGAAGAAGGTCAATGAAAATGTGGGCCTCTTACTGAATGGGGGAGGCAATCTAGTGACAGAGGATATGGAAAAAGCTGATGTACTCAATGCTTTTTTTTTTTGGTCTCTGTTTTCATGAGCAAGGTCATCTCCCAGACTACTGCACTGGGCAGCACAGTATGGGGATGAGGTGAGCAGCTCTCTGTGGAGAAAGAAGTGATTCAGGACTATTTAGAAAAGCTGGACAAGAAAAGCTGGAAAAATCACGGAGCAGGTCCTCAAGGAATCAATGCTGAAGTACGTAGAGGATAGGAAAGTGATCAGGTACAGTCAGCCTGGATTCATCAAGGACAAGTTATGCCTGACCAACCTAATTGCCTTCTATGATGAGATAACTGGCTCTGTGGATGAGGGGAAAGCAGTGGATGTATTATTCCTTGACTTTAGCAAAGCTTTTGATACTTTCTCCCACAGCATTCTTGCCGCAAGTTAAAGAAGTATGGGCTGGATGAATGGACCATAAGGTGGATAGAAAGCTGGCTGGATCATCGGTCTCAACGGGTGGTGATCAATGGCTCCCTGTCTAATTTGCAGCTGGTATCAGGCAGAGTGCCCCAAGGGTTGGTCCTGAGGCTGGGTTTGTTCAATATCTTTATCAATGATCTGGAGGATGGCTTGGACTGCACCCTCAGCAAGTTTGCAGATGACACTAAACTGGGAGGAGTAGTAGATACTTTGGAGGGTAGGGACAGGATACAGAGGGACCTAGACAAATTAGAGGATTGGGCCAAAAGAAATCTGATAGGTTCATTAAGGACAAGTGCAGAGTCCTGCACTTAGGATGAAAGGATCCCATGCACCGTTACAGACTAGAGACCAAATGGCTAGGCAGCAGTTCTGCAGAAAAGGACCTAGGAGTTATAGTGGATGAAAAGTTGGACATGAGTCAACAGAGTGCCCTTGTTGCCAAGAAGGCTAATGGCATTTTGGGCTGTATAAGTAGGGGCATTGCCAGCAGATTGAGAGATGTGATCATTCCCCTCTATTCAGCATTGGTGAGGCCTCATCTGGAGTACTGTGTTCAGTTTTTGGGACCCACATTACAAGAAAGATGTGGAAAAATTGGCAAGAGTCCAGAGGAGGGCAACAAAAATGATTAGGTGGTGGGAGCACATGACTTCTGAGGATAGGCTGAGGGAACTGGGATTGTTTAGTTTACAGAAGAGAAGAATGAGGGAGGATTTCAACTATCTGAAAGGGGGTTCCAAAGTGGATGGATCTAGACTGTTCTCAGTGGTACCAAATGACAGAACAAGGAGTAATGGTCTCAAGTTGCAGTGGGGAAGGTTTAGGTTGGATATTAGGAAAACTTTTTCACTAGGAAGGTGGTGAAGCACTGGAATGTGTTCCCTAGGAGGTGGTGGAATCTTCTTCCCTAGAGGTTTTTAAAGTCAGGCTTGACAAAGCCCTGGGTAAGATGATTTAATTGAGGTTGGTCCTTCTTTAAGCAGGGGATTGGACTAGATGACCTCCTGAGGTCCTTTCTAACCCTGATATTCTATGATTCTATGGGGGAGGTCTAGGTTGGATATTAGAAAAAGATATTTCACTACGACGATGGAGAAGCACTGGAATGGGTTACCTAGGGAGCTGGTGAAATCTCCTTCCTTAGGGTTTTTAAAGTCAGGTTTGATAAAGCCCTGGGTGGGATGATTTAGTTGGGGATTAGGTCTTGCTTTGACTAGATGACCTCCTGAGTTCCCTTCCAACCCTGATATTCTATGATTCTATTATTCATTTCCCAGAAATCGTTTCTCTCCTCATAATTCCAAGCATCGTGATTCCTTCCGAAGCAAGCTATGCATTGTACCAGTGTAGCTGGCTAGTCCTCAACCAGTCAGTGCCCAATGCCTTCTGTTCACTTATTCATTATTTAGGAGGGCATAGAACATGTGCTACATTCAACTGCAGCCTGGCAACAAGGAATTGGGTGCTGGGTCTATATAAGATTCTTGGTGGGCTAGACTGTGCTGAACTGAATGGAAGTGGAAGGCAAGTAGCCACTGAATACTTGACCCGTGCACAGACACAAAACATTAAGGTAGGCATTATCCATCAGGACTGCCAGCCACACCAGTGACTGGAAATCACTCCTCTCCTGGGGTATTTTCCTGAAGTTCTTGTTCCATATTTACAATCTACAGCTGCTCTCAAAGTTCTCTTGGAACATTTTCTCTGCTGCCTTCTAATTTAGCTTTGTTCTCCCCTCCCATCCTTTTCCCATAAGTGCGAATAATAATAATTCAATTTAATAACATTCATCCTTGCAGGGTACTTAAGCCCATCAGCTGCTCAAGGGCATCTACATGTCCTCAACTTGTAGCTTCTTTCTCACACTTTATAACATCCTCATAAAGTACAACTTCCCCAGACCTTGTCAGAAAGGGCAAGTCCAGCGTCACGGAAATGAATTGAGAAAAATACAACCTTCAACTATTTCAACTTTCCTTTCTTTGGCCATTAGTTCTCATTTGCTGTTGGGATCAGAAGAGGTTAAAGTGTCTTTCCTGTGGGATTCTTAGAAGCTGCCTCCCAGCTTCTTTACCATTCTTCCACTAAGGTTTTAATCTGGAGATGTGTTGTTCCTTTTGGGGCCACAGGTGTTCTGTAAGGTTCTCTCTCTTTGCCCAGACGTCTGATGTGGGTGTGATCAGGCCGCATGTGTTCCTGATATAACTCATGACCTCAGTGAGCAATGTTTAAGTCAGAGAAGAGCCCAAACCTTGTTACCATTCAGGTACAGCTCATCTGTGCAGGAGAACCGCCTTTCTGGCAGACCAGTGCCAGACTCTGAAATTAATTCCCAAAGGAATTAAGGGTCACCACAAACCTCACAACCTTCTCTTCCAAGTACAAGCCATATTTCAACCTGTCTTCTCTGAGATAAACAGAGGCAGCTATTACATTTTTCAAAAGTTTCCCAAAATAAAACCCTACCCAAACAAAATCATCCATGCCACACACAATTCTTTCCAAGGACAGGATAGCAGAGAGAGAGAAAGAGAGAGAGAGAGAGAGATTGAACAGATGCCAGTCACATTGCTTAATGCTCTGATGGAAGGTGGTAAGATACTACAATGACATGGGTGATATAAGAACTGAAGAGGAGAGGAGAAGAGAGGCTGAAAATTGCCCCAAAGTTTCAGGATTTTCAGATCTGAAGTGTTTGGCTGAGGGTCCACCTCTAGTTTGAAGTGAATAATTTGTAATGGGGAACCAAAGGCAAAGATCTTCCAAAGTAACTAGTGATGAGTACCTCCATTTTTGGATTCCCAGTATGAGATACCTTAAAGGAGACTGGTTTTCAGAAGACAGGTGCTCTTTCTGACAACCAGGCCACTTTCAGATGGACAACTTGAGATATCTTAAAGTAGAAGAACTTAAAATCAGTAGGCACTTTTGAAAATCTTGGCAAAAGCCTTTCCATGGGATATGTTATCTGTTTATGTAAGGAAGATAGGGGTGAGGTCTAGGAAACAAGAGAAATCCTGAAACCATACAACATGCCATTCAATGCATCCAGTGCATTCCAAAAGCAAAAGAACTGCTCTTAAATACTGTATTGACATGAGCCAGGGCTAAAAGTCATGCCTCAAAGAGCTGACTGAGCATTACATAGAGATTCCCAAGCCATGTCCTCATTTAGCCTTCTATTTGAGAACCATGTTCATCATTTATTCTACATGGAGTTGGTATGGGCCATATATTAACAGTGGCATTGTTCTTTGGTTGACAGTGATTTTTTCCCCATTTCAAATATTGTCTAATTCAAAGTGGAGAATTAGAAGAATTTTATATATGAATACCTGTCCTGCAATACAGTTCTTAATAACCGCTATACTGCTAAGTGGTGTAACATGCCTGGCATGCAGCCAAATATTTCATGTATATCCAGGGAAAATAACAGTTAGACTTAGGCAGTGCTTTTCAATCACAGATCTCAAAACACTTCCCAAATTCATATAAGGTCTATTAGCCCCATCTATAGATGAGGAAACTGAGACACAAATTATTAAGTGACTTGCTGAATATTATATATTGAGATCATAGAAGGAAAAAAAAACATATGGTTCTCTGAGTCCCACACCTATATCTTATCCATTGGACCATGCATACTAATTTCTACATTGCAGGAAAGAATGCATTGCCAAGCATTCCATGATGGAATCCATACCTTATTTATCTAGGAAGAATATACCTGTTCTGCTGCTGAAAATTCAGAGCACATCCAGATAACAAGCACTTGTAAGTCCCGTCACTTCTGCCAGAATGAATCTGCAGTCCAGCTGAAAGTACCTGGCACTTCCAGGTAGAATTTACCTGATGTAAGTTGAGCCAGATCCCCTCAACCGAAAATGCTTTGTCTCTGGCACGCTTTGTCTGGGGGCTTTCAGATCTGCATTGACCCAGAGGAGCACAGCAGATAGTGTTTGATACATCAACATCTGGCCTTTGATGTAGCTCGGGCTTGATTGTTTACCACCTTTCTCCCACTCTAAGATCCCCACTTCGGCTCTTCAGCCTCCCTTCACTAGAGCTGGTCAGGAAGTTTTTGATTAAAAGCTTTTCTCATCAGAAAAAGCCAGTTGGTTGAATTTTCTTGCAGAAACTTGAATTTTCAGACACTTATCAGTTTTGACTAAACTTTCATATGGAAGGTTTCTGACACCCAGGATGAAATTTAGGGCACTTGTCTGAGGTGCAGAAAAGCCAGTTCACGTCCCTGATCTGCCTGGTTTAGAGCCAGCACATGAACCAAGCTTTTCCATATCCCAGCTGAATGTTCCAACTAGTGGGTTACTGGCTATTCCAGGTGTTCTTTCTCTTGTGCTTTCTCATGAAACGTGTTGAAACATTTTAGTTTCATGGCAATGAAGAATGAAAAGAACTTCAGAACTCTCAATTTTCATTCATGAAACAGATCTTCTGGATTTGATGCTGTCTTCGCTGTTCTTGTGTTTTTCAGTTTCCCCATCATTAGAATAACATGCCCCCTGTTGTCTGCAGTGCCTTTGATCAAAGAAAAAGCAAGACCATAGTTGTACTTATGATATGCACTACAGTGCTGCCTAGAAGCTCCACTAGACACTGAGGCCTGAATGTACAAACACATAAAAACAAACCATCCCTGTCCCACAAGTTTATAATCTGAATAGAGGGGACAGACAAAGGATGGGAGTGAAAGCAATTGCACACAAAGATGATGTGAACTGCACTGCACAAGGTCACCCACTTGCATAATGTCCAAGATGAAGCAGAACTCCAGTTCTCGACACCTGGTACAGTCCGTTCGGCTGCATTATTGCCCTAGCCAAAGCCCACCTCAGAAACCCAAGGCAGATATCATTCTGGGAGTCTGGGAGATAGTTTTAGGGTAGGGTACTAAGGAGTTTGCTGGATTTTGAGAGGCCCAGAGATTTTGAGAATTGGTTGGTCATTTCCAAGGGATTTGTTGAGGGTCAAGGAGAAGGTTTTGACTGAGGTGGTACAGAGGGTCAGTGACTGTGTAAAGTTACATTTTCATGGTTACCACACTGTAACATGCCATAGTCACTCAGAACTTTGTGGTGGTAGCTGGGATAGAACCCACATAGAGGCCTCTGTCACTTGATCTCATGAAGAACTGGTAGCATAGGGTCAATTATATTAAGTTCTGCAATTCTGATTCCCTCTTTAGCATGCAACAATACATACACAGACTGAAAATTAACCAGTCTGCCACACTCGTGTGAGGGGTAAGACAGTGGAGACCTTAAAAGTTTCCCTATGCTTTGGATGAGCATGGAATCTTGACCGGCCTTCTCAGAATACCACACCTCCCTGACCACAAAGCAGTGGAGAACCTATATATTAAATAAAATTGTACATCTGTTTCTTTCTCTTTTTTCCGTATGGGATGTTTGCAGTTTGCAGGTACCTGATTGAATTTCCAGCAGATGCTTAGCGGGTCATTTCAGTTGTCAGCCCCGAGCAGGTAATGAGAATTTATCAGTACCTCATTCACATTCACAGCTGATCTTTCTCCTGTGCATCCCTATAAATATTGCTCTTATTTATCTGGATGCATTTTGAATTAGCAGTTTATTTTATTTCATTGTATTGTTGTTGTTGTTGGTTTTTGTTTTTGTTTTTTCTACAGGCAGGCTAATAACCAGACCGGCATTTATAGCTCCGTCCTCGCAAATGCCAGTATGAATTGAGACATCAGCCCCGTTGATGCCTCCATTGACGTCAACAGCGATAATTGCATTAATAGCGAGACATGGCAGTCTCGTCGAAAATTCGCCTGGGAAATGTAACATGGGAGCTGAGAGCCATTGTTTCATAAAAAATAAAGAAACCTATAATTTTATTGAAAGCAGAAGGGCACAGAAATGATATTGTTTAGAAACTACTCGAAATAATAGCCCTCGTGTCACCAGACATGTCAACCTTTATGTCAGCCAAGGAAAGCGGCAGAAAAAAAAAATCTATAAGTGCTCAGACAATTGTAACATTGGAGTTTAGAGGTTATACAGTGTTTTAGGAAGAATCTTAAAGCTGCTGTTTCTCCCAAGAGCTTTCCCCAACCAACTTTATAGTCAGGCTGTAGAGTAAAGGGATTGGTTAAAATCTCCAGAGCAATGGATTCAGGATAAAGCCTCGGCAGGTGTGTATCTTAACAGGGTGTTAATTGGGTAGCAGATGAACATAAATAAGAAGCACAGAAGGTGGATTAGACTGCGTGTGGATAGAAGACCTGTGCAGATGCTGAGCAAATGGTGAGAAAGCTAAGTTGGACGGTACTTCTCAGTGTTGTTGTCTTTGTTAGAGGGCGGGGGGTTTGTCTGCTGATTTCCCCTGTGGGGTAGTGTTGTTGATATTACACGTTGGATACTACCTACATATGCATAATAGCACGTACCCTACCAACAAGTATGGAATAGCATGCACTTGTAGTTTTTGAGCCTTGCATGTTGGTTGCATAGACTGGGGCACACGATGTGCTTTCAGCACTGGGAAAACAGAGTTTTCATCCAATGGTCCCACACTCTGCAGTGCAATATTCCATATACAAATACCAGAGCTGGTTGCAGATTTTCCTTCACATTTTTTTGGCTGGCAATGGCTTTGTGAGGAGCCAGGGCTTTTGGTGAAAATAATGTTTTATTGGCATTTTTGTGACTTTTTCCACACAAAAAAAGTATAACTGATTTTTCCTGGTTTTTTGACAAAACCCCAGAAATACTGACAAAAAATAAAATTTTATGTTTGTTGGTAAATCCATGGGTGGCAAACAAACAAGTCCAATCAGCTTTAATAAAGACAATAATTGTCAGCTTTGTGGTTTCAGCTGCCAGATGGGACAGCCAGTTTTCATCCCAAGCCTGGTCTTTTGATCTTGAGCACACGGGAATCTGTGTTCAGCTCACTGATGAAGGCGGAGCTAATGTTATCCTGACAAGCTGGAGGTAGTTTTGATGGGTTCTGAGACACTGGGTGGATGATGACCTTTATGCCTTCCCTGTCTGAAGGAAAATGACCTTGATACTACTACTTTTCATGGGGTTTCAAAATACATGCTGGGCTCTCCCCTGTTGCAGAGCATGGGTGTAGATGGACTAGATGGCTTAATAGATCTTTCCAGTGAGTTTCAATGATACTGTGGATTTTAGGAATAACAAGGGGGTGCCATATGTGAGTGACTGAGAAAATATGCATTGATACTATGTAAACTGTGGGATCTCAAGGAGTAGGAAGGTTATTCTATGTTTGCATTTAGAACTGATGCAACTGCTGCTAGAAGACTATGTCCAGTTCTTGTGCCCACAATTCAAGAAGGATGTTGATAAACTGGAGTGGATTTAGAGAAGAGACAGGAAAATAATTACAGAGTTAGAAATCATGCCTTATAGTGATAGACACAAGGATCTCAGTCGATTTAGCTTAACCAAAAGAAGATCAGGGGGTAATTTGATCACAGTCTATAAGTGCCCACGTGAGGAACAAATATTTAAGAATGGGCTCTTCAATCTAACAGAGAAAGGTTTAATATGATCCAATGGCTAGAAGATGGAAATAGATAAATTCAGACCAGAAATAAGGCATATATTTTTAACAGTGAGAGTAATTTACCATTGGACCAATTAACCAAGGGCCATGGCAGATTCTCCATCATTGACTATTTTAAAATCAAAATTAGATGCCCCATCCCCCTGCCCCCAGATCTGCTCTAGGAATTATTTTGGGGAAGTTCTATGGTTTACGTTATACATCAGGTCAGAGGATCACAGTGGTCCATTCTGGACTTGAAATATATGAATCTGTGAATAGAAAAGTGGAGATGGCGAATGGGAGCCATCCCTCCTCCCTGTGATAAAGGAGATCATCCTGCGATTTTCATGATGAACATTGAGAAACACAGCAATACCGGATCATCTCCGCACCTAACATTTTGTTTGGCCTCATCAGTTCTGGGATCAAACTGAATGCAAAATGCATTTGACATTTACTACAGCAAACAGGCATATCTATTAGGCAGGAGAGGCAGGCACCCAGGGCCTTTGCCTCCAAACACACAGTCTTTAGAGCTTGAGAAAATGAAAAAAAGTCTCTGTTATTGGTTAATAGTGGTAAGAATGGTTCTAACCTTCTGTGAGCCAAACGCTAGGGGTGACCACCAAAGATCCATTAGTAAGTACACTGAATTGCAAACCCACCAGGTTTTCTATCGTTTCCATCCTTGACTCACTCCAGATTTACTCCAAATGTTGCCAAGGGTTGTCAAAAGATTTTGGAAATTAGTTGAAGCTTTTGATAAACCTGACTCGTTTTTGCGGTTTGGGCCATTCCTGAGAATACTCAATAATTTTAAGAATCAGGACAATCTTTTCCCCAGTCTCTTCAGTAAAGTAAGAAGTGACAAAGAATCGTGTGGCACCTTAAAGACTAACTAAAGATTTAGAGCATAAGCTTTCATGGGCTAATACCCACTTCATAAAGTAAGAGGAGATAAGAACTGTGGTAGGGAGGTGGTGTGGGGGGCAGGTCTATTGCCTTCTCCAGCAGCATGAAAATGAGGAATCTATGTTTAAACTTCCTTCACTGGAGAGGGCAAGCCCATGGTAGGCCTCTCTCCATGACCCTGCGGCAGATACTAAATTCTCAGTAACATTTACATGCCCAGAGACACACCAGGGAATCAGCATAAAACTGAGCTATGGCCACCATGGAACTGATGCCTTGATGTAAATCAACAGTAGCACCAACAGTAATAATGACATGTCACTCTCAGTCTTTGTTATTAGAGCCATGTCACCGCGGCTGCTGAAACCACCCCCCAGGTGACTGTGGCTCCATGAATTGCTGCTAATTCCATTTCGTAATAATACTGGGACAAATTTAATCACTTCAGAGGCTGAGGATGACAAAACTTTATTTAACCTCGAGGCATAGCGGGCTGGGAGCTACCGAGTCAACCTCTCCAAAGATGCCGCTCTGCCCTCTGCAGCATCAAAGCATCCATTGGTCTGTCTCACATTGCTCCTGTGGCGGAAATATCAGACTTCACTCCCAGGGGTCCTTCACAGCCAATGTCCCTTCCCCCACAATAGGCAATGTTTGATGCTTCAGAGCAAGGTAGAAATTCTGCCAGCCCACTTAATTGTTCAATATTTCACTCTGGGAAGGGGGCATGAGAAAGCTGGTATCAAGAAGAAAGACAGTTAATGATTCAGGGTCCGAAAACTGAAGGGTCAGGTCCCTTGTCATTTTATCCTTGCTAGTGTTACTCATGCATAGCTATTGAGTTTGTCATGATGTTTCACCCTTTTGAGATGACACTCTCAGACTCCCTAGAGATTCACATCCCATCCTGGCACAGTCACCTAACTAGATAGTTAACCCAGAATCAACCCAGGCTCCTTATCCCCTTCTTATCCACCCACAAAGACCTCTCACCTGAGTTTACTTGGTGCTTTCAGTCCAGGCTAGCTGACCCATCTGAGGCTATAGGCAAAAGCCCAATTGCTGCTTACTCTCAGACCTGTAACCCAACCACTTTGTAGTGTAGATACCTTCCACAATTCCCCCCACATGTCCAAGACAGACAAGCGCTCCCACAGTTCACTGGGAATGAACAGTAGCATGGTTTCAACAACCACAGCACTGAGAACCACTGGATGTGCCCCCAGAAGTCCTAGTAATACACGAGTGAGCACAGCACCAGTGGGGACCCCAGGAAGGCACAATCCTTGTGCCTGAATCACCATTGTCTCTGAGCCCCTCAGTGTTATTAATGGATTTTATCCTCACATGAGGCAGAAAAGTATCATCCACATTTTACAGGTGGGGAACTGTCCAAGGACTTTAACTGTGTTACATGATCATTTCATTTACCATCCAGCACATTCTCATGTGATCTCATAACTTCATTTCTCTATGGTGTGAGGATTCTTTCCTTCTTCTCCCCTGCTTCCTTTCTATCCAATCACTTTTCCTGTCATCAGACAGCAAGTCAATGAGTAGGACCATAGATCCCTGGCAAGACTCCATACCATTCATCCACACTTCTTTAGTTTCTGTGGAATCCTCTCTAGGCTTCCCCACTGTACCTATCACTAAGGTATCTAAGGTGGAAAGCTATGACTGCTATGCATCCTCTTCTCAAAGAGAGGAAGAAACAGGATTCTGGTTACTACCTGGACCGGTATGTAAAGGAAGGGTGTGGAGGGGGAATGGCTCTCTGAGCTCTTGCCTTTCCTTAGCATACCCAGGATCTGGCCCATAATAATAATTATCAATAAAAATAGTAATAAATATCTAGCTTTTATATAGCACTTTTCGCTTTTATATCTCAAAGCAGTTTACAAAGGACGGTCAGTGTTAGAGCTGGTCAGAGAAACTGAGGTAGAACCTTATTCCATTGTACTATGCAGTTCCCTCAAAATTAAAATGCTGTATGAACTCCAGCCAATATTGAGGGAATTTTATTTAGAAAGAAACCCCAAAAGTATGTTTTGAAAGTATTGAAATGTCCCTTTATTTACTTCTTCAGGCCAAAACATTTGATTTTTCATATTGAAAAAAATTGCAATTTTTGCTTTGAACTTTTTACAATTTTGTATTCTTCTCTATACAATATATATATATATATATATATATATATATATATATATATATATATATATAATCAAAATATCATGTTTCTATTTTTTTCAAAAGGAAACTTTAGAATGATCCCAAATGATGGTTGTTTTTGTTTTAATTTTCCCTTCATGGATAGTTGTGAAGGTTTCTCTGTTAGCTCTGATTCATAATGAAGACAAATTTCAATATAGTTCACAACACTGAATTTCCTTCCTCCACACCACTCCAGTGAGTGTCATTATCCCCATTTTACAGATGGGGAAGCACAGAGCAAGAGAGAAGAAGTGACTTGCCCTAAATCACCCAGCAGTGCCAAATCACAGTGGCAGAGCTCAGAATTGAACACAGGCCTGCTGCGTTCCAGTCCAATGCTTTTTCCATTACACTTTACACCACTGTAGTAGCTGGTGAAAAGCAATTGTGTCCCTCCAGGTGTATAAACTGACTTCAGTGGAGTTACACCAGTTTAGACTGCTTGACAATCTGGCCCACAATTATTACACCATAAAATATGTTAGCCACATTTTTTTTAAATATAATTCCTTGTTCAGCTCTCACAATGGGATGAATCAGAAGAATTCATGGGGTTACCCCAGGGGAAAGCAGGTGTAAAGGAGAAGTGAATGAGCCTTAATGAGTTTGTTTTCTCTCTCTACTGTCCCCTATCCCACATATTTTTGAAATCAAATAGGAGGGCAATCTTGTAACTACTTTCACTCTAAAATAGCCGTAGTCTGTGTGTGCTGAGTATCTCTGAACTCTGTGTGCGTGTGTTAAATCTGTGCACATGGGTCAGCGTCTCCGTATTTGTTTTGTTGTATGTTTCTATTGAGTTTCTGAGTGGCTGCTGTGTGGGGGACTAGGCAGTCTGCGTGTGCAGTTTGTTTATGTGTAGTGTGTGCCTTTATGAAGCGGGTGCTGCTGTGGGCATGGAAGTTGTTGTATATATGTTTTGTAGCCTGGGCATATGTGTGTATGGGAGAGATAAGGGTCTGGGGGAGACTACACATATTTTTTGTGTATCTATAGGTGTACAGGCGACCGGGGGAGGGGAGGGACTGAGGTCTATGGGGTAGGCCTATGTGTGGATTTCATGTGTTTGATTTTACAATCAAAACTTTATTTGTAATCAAACCCCATGAGGTGTGTGAAATATGCTGGCAGGCTATCGCTTCCCACCTACAATTTCCTTTGTACTATATTATAAAACAAGAAAGGGGCATTGCCCTTTAGATGACAGTAAATTCCCTGTGCTAGAAAGCGCTCTCATCTTCCTCTTAAAGCCTGTCTTCAGGTGTTCCATTGGCTGATATTTACAGAATAACAAGTGATGACATTTACAGAAGAAAGACGCTTCAGCAACACAGTACAGCCTGGCACCTGGGACTTCTCACCACTCCGGAGTCACTAGGGCCTCTCCTTCCCCATCAGGGCTCCTCACCCAGCCTCCTTGTCAAAAGGATTTTCCTTCACGCCAAAATCTGGGCACGAGTTTCAAGAGCCCCTTGGCACATCTTAAACACTTACGAATGTGACACATACTTTGTCTGTTGCTGCTAATAATGGCCAAGGGATTGTGTGTGTGTCAGTGAAGCTTCCCCTTTGGTAGCAGTCATGTTCCTTCCCTTCTGATATCCGGGCACTGGAATCTTGTCTGACACAGCAGGTGGCTCAGATGAATGCTCAAGACTTCCTGCAGTACCAGGCTTCCCTTCCAAGCAAGGGACAAGCCCTTATCTAGCTTAAAGTAAGCCCTGGTCTACACTGGTGTGCGGACAGGCGGGGGCGGGGAGGATCGACCTAAGATATGCAACTTTGGCTTCGGGAATAGCATAGCTGAAGTCGCCGTATTTAGGTTGATTTACCACGGTGTCTTCACTGCACTGAGTCGACTGCTACCACTCCCCCATCGACTCCGCCTGAGCCTCTGGTGGGCAGTGGCGTATTGCAGTCAACGGGAGAGTGCTCGGGGATCAATTTATCACATCAAGATGAGACACATCAAGATGAGACACATCTGCCGATCTGGCAGGTAGGGTAGAGCTGGCCTAAGAGAGCTGAACAGAACACTGCCCGGAGACAGGTGAGCACCTGCAGCAGGCATGTGAGCTGCTGACAATCCATACGGCTTTAGAACGAATGGAATAGACATTGCCACAGGTCTGCGCGGCTAGGAGGAAGCGAGAGCTTTTCCTCTTTAGTAAAAGTTTCCGGATGGCTGCATTGCCACTCAGAAAGGAAGCTGCTGCAAATAAAAGCTTTATTTCTTTCCCTTCTGCCTCAGGTAAGAGCTGAAATTGAGTGAGAATACGCACAGTGACCCCTCACAGGAGACAAACAGATACTTGCAATACTCCCAGGCATTGAAAAACACCGAAGAGGGACTGCCACACAAACAGCAAAGCATAAGCGGGGTGGGGCATGAAAAAAGTTTCCCCGAGGGGCAGTGCTGCACATGTAAGTGTATTATGTGTGGCACGTTGGGAAGGAGAAGACGGTGGGTTCATTCCGTACTCAGAAGCACTGGCATTGGCCACTATCAGAAACAGGATACAGGCCTAGATGGACCCTTAGCCTGTCCTTGTTCAACAGTCCCTATTACTGATTTCATTGAGAGTGAAATATGAACCTTTCCCCATGACAATTGTCTCATCCGATCCCTCCCTGAAGTTCACTTCTTCCACAATGCTCATAAGAAGTAAGCAAAACATCTATCTATCTATGTATCTGCACATGGTTAACCCAAGTAACCCAACAATGATAGATCTACAATCCATCTCCTCCCTATTGCTTGTTGCGTTCACTTGTCATATATCTAACATGACACTGCAAACTCTGTGTGTCAGCAAGCACATGTAACTTCCTTCTGTGAAGCAGCATGTACCAACAGACCTGGCCTGCTTATGGGAAAGGAGTGTGAAGAGCGGCTAAAAAGATCTTGTAGGCAAATGAACTACGTGTTGGCAATGTGGTAGAAAACCTACCATCCTTGACCAGACCACTATAAAAAAGGAACATGCTGGGATGAGACCCAGAGCGGTGGAGATGTTTTGAGGTGGTGTTCAAGGTTGGGTTGTTTTTGAGTTAAAGAGTGCTAGGAGCAAATGACTCAATCAGTGGCATAGCGCCAAAAAACCTCTTAGGATAGATTTTGACCACATCCCCGAAGGACTGATTACATTCCTCTTGGAGGCAACCCCATCATGTACTATATGCTATAAAGTATCAAATGCCTCACCTGAAAAGATCTAACGGAGGTGCTGTTTCAGACAACTTTTTGTGGCATGAGATAGGACCAGTGCACTATTGAAATTGCCTTTAATTTAATGGAGGCTGCTGCTGCACATGAGTGTCACTGCAAACTAGGCAATTATTGGAGAATTTGCATGAGATCTCTTACAAAATCCTGCAAGAAACAGCTAAAAATAATGAAAAGTAGCCCTTAGTACAATGCCTCATAGAGTGTCTTCATGGCTAATTTTTCTTGTCCTATTTTTTTTAATGTAAGACTCATCAGAACATAAGGGCTTGCTATTCCTTCAGGTAACGTCTGAATAAAAATGTAAATGTCTTCTTTATCACTATCAGGTATCTACATGTTAATATTTTATATATTCCTACAGTACCTTCAGGACATACTGTTTGTTTACAGAGAAAATGAACAACTGACATTTCCTTTCAAGAGGATTTCCCTCGCATTTTCTCTGAATAATTTTCAAGGGTGTGGGGGGTCTGCTACAGAACTGTAGGGGTGTTGTTTTATTCATGATAAAGAACTGACTTCACATCAGTGTGGCATAGATTTCACTCTTCCATCCCATCCTGCTTTCCATTTGTGTGTGGCAATCATATATAATAAAATAATTGGGGCTATGTTTGGGGAAAGACCTTTTTAAGATTAGGCATTTCCTAGCATTAATATCTAAGATCTCTCCAAGCTTTCAGATACATTTTTCATCTCCCACCTTCTCTTTGCAAACTAGGACTGAGTTTGGGTAGTTAATTCCTTCGTTGCTGGATGTTTTCTAACCTGGGTAAAGCTAATTTTAATATGTGCACTTTGCAGTGTGTTCTAAAGGCAATACGATTTCAGCTCAGTCTGATGTGCTACAGAAGTGAGTTCCAGAACTGTGGGCCATGCACAAGAATACTTTTTGTCCCACCATCCAACTGATTGAAGTTACAGCTGGGGCTCCATCAGGCAAAGGATCCCATGTCAGCCTAACTGGTAAGGTATTGGATTGGATTGGAGAGAGAGAGAGCTATTTACTTAGGTAATTACACAGTGATCCAGTCAGGCTTCTGAAGTCCTATCCTCTCCAAAGATAGCAACCTTGATCTGTAACCAACAGAATATACAGAGCATTAATATGGTGTTTCCACATTGACCTGCTCTGTTTAGAAGATTGACTCCTGCTAGTTACACCAGCTACAGCTGCATAGCATGAGCACCTAGTAGAGTAAATTGTCATAGTCTAGCCTGAGGGGTTAGCTGCTTGGGTCATTGTTGCTAAGTTCTCAGTTTGGAAGAATGCAGACAGCTAGCTGAAGGTGATAGAAGGCATTTATAGATGCAGTTGCCTGTCTAGAACAGAGGAATTAAGAAGTAGAGTCTAGAACACTAGCAACCCAGGGTAGATGTCCCCAATGAGAGATGAAGTCACTTTTCCAACCAGTGTCTCCACTCTATGTTTCTTGAGTTCAAGCAAAATCACCTGTTTCTGGCTTGCACTTCCAGGTGTTCTTCCTCTGGGAACTCACATTACACAAACTGTGTCTGTTGGTTGAAAAGGGGTTGCACATTTGTCTGTCATGTTTACACTCTACATCTCCACTAATGGCCTTTTACAGATGTTGAATAGCAACACAATGGGATCTATCCCTCGATGGCTCCTCTCTTGAAAACGTTTATTAGCTGTTCACCCCAGAAGGGTGAACAGCTAATAAACATTGGCACTTTTGAGGTCAACCATCTATTTTCCATTTCCAGAACAGCACAAACCTCTCATAGGTCCAAACGTATTCTGTTAACTTTCCCCCTGTGTTTTCATTTTTCCCTCTGCCCTTCTGAAGTCTCAGTGGGACCGGACCTTAGAGAAAAGCTGCAGCTGTTGCTATGTTCATGCTGGCTTGGCTGGGAGGAGCACATTAGTGACAGGTTTGCATGACAGATTCAGAGTCCAGATAAACTCCAGTTGAGCAGCTAAACTTTTAGGTGCTTATCTGAACTGAACCTGAGTTTCTTCCATCCCAATGAATAGATGGGCATTTTCTCTCTCAAAACTTCTCCATAACATTTCTTGCTTGCAAAGTCATAGATTCATTGATATTTAAGGCCAGGAAAGACATTATGATACTCTAGTCTAATCTAGACTAGAGGCCAGAGAATTGCACCTATTGCACCTTTTATCCAAGAATTCCAAAGATTAAGCTATCTAACATACCCTAGAGGTTACTGACCCCTTTGCTTAAGATAGAAATGTAGCCAACTCTGGGCTAGAATGTAATGACTTTCTACAGGCCAGATTTTGAGTCCACTGAAGTCTCTGACACAATTCCCATTGATTTCAGTGCAACGTCAGACTCTAACAGATCAAAGTGATAGGTTAGGACTAGAAGTGAAAAAGAATACATTAGTACGTTTGATTGGGTTAACATCCCTGTCCTTCTATAAGTGTGGTGACACCTATAATGACTACATGTTGGTTGATCATAGGTTTCAAATTCAGTCTAAAATACGCTACCCCCAGCTGCATAGGACTTCCTAATACCATGTTGATTTTGGTTTCCCACTGAGGCTATACCTACATTATAGACTCCTGCCAACATAGCTATGTTGGGTAGGAATGTGAAGGGGTGTAATCCCTGAGTAACAACAGTTCCCAAAGTAGATGTGGATATACTGGCAAAGCTGTTCTTTTACATGTATAGCTTGTTTCATCTGTTAGAGGGCAGTTTTACTTTACTTTTACAAAGCACAAATTTGGTATAGCTACATCCACATTAGGAGTGTCTTGCTGGTATAATATACTGATATTTTGTCAAGGCTGAATCCCCACTCTGAATGCAGAAGGTGGGGGCTTGCAAGGATTCAAAAAAATAATACATGCCACTCTAGGTTTGTATTAAACTTCCAAGGTTAAAGCTTTTCTCTGATGTTGGCTTGGTTAATGCTGACACCACCCACATGCAAAAAACAAACAAACAAACACCTACCCTTGAACCCAGGAAGGAGCACTGGGAATTCCTCCTTGTGTGGTACCCTCAAGCCCTTTAACCCTTCCCTCCTCCCTCTGGGGAAGAGCTGAGAAAGAAAACAAAGGAAATTAGCTGTGGCTACCAGCTAATCAAACAACATGCACATACTTCTTAGGACACCAAAAATTCAATCCTGTTCTTAAAAAGGTAAATTGTATTAAAAATAAAAAGGAAAAAAAAATACATCTGGAACTTAGGCTTTTTGCTAGATCTTAAAAGAAATAATTACAAAAATTAAGCACCCTAAATAGCTTTCTTGGGGGTTCAGCTTAAAGGTTACAAGCAAACAAAAGTATCTGGGGTTAGCTTAGAGGAGATCCACAAGCCAAAATAAAGAAAATAAACCTGATTGCGTCTAGCTAAACATTCTTAATTTACTTACAGATCTGAGGGGTTTCAAATAAGCAATTCTATGTATGAGCTGATGAATTTTCATACCTGGTTCAAACCTTACACAGCATTGCTGTTCTGTCCCTGCAGGCCAGCAAACAATAGGCAAAGGGAAAGTTTCTTTCCCAATTTTAAAAAAAGTTCTAGCCTTCCCATTGGCTCTTTTGGTCAGGTGCCCACTTCCTTTTCTTTTGTCTGCCGGTGTGTTAACCCTTTACAGGTAAAACAAGCAGAGAACAGCTACCAAAAGAGATTTTACAGCTAACTGGCTGGCTGATGTCCATCAAAGGAAGCTCTCCTCTACTCCACCCCCACAAACACACTTCATTTCTCACATATACCTATACCTGTTAAACACTCCTAATGTAGACATGATCTGACTCTGTGGAGAAAAGTTAGGCAATAGAGTTCTTGCCTCTCCATTTATCACAGAACCATGATATGTGGTAGGAGGAAGTTGATAAAATGAGGGACTTCTAGGTAAGGACTTCTCTTCCAAGGACCATGGAGTCCGGAGTCTGTCTCTCCTCACACTACAGACTCAAACAGAAGATTGTCATCTAATGCACCACCCAATGCCACTTACCTGTTCCTTGAAATTTTCCATTCAAGTTCTGGTGCAGCCCAAATCTACTTAGCTGGAGATAACTAATAGGCCACAGGACACAGAGGTATGTTTTCAGTTTAAAAAGCATGCATTTTCTTCCCATGAAGATTAATATGACAGGAACTTCTCTGTTTATTTGCATTCCAGTGGCAACTAAGGTCCTAACACATATCTGAGCCCCACTGTGCTGAGTGCAGTCTCTGCCCTGAAGACCTTACACTCTAAATAGATGAGACAGACAAAGGATAGAAAAACTGACCTATTATTATTTACAGCTGAGGAACAGAAAGATTAAGGCCCTGACTGCCTGAATGCTTCAATACCTGCCTAACTTTACACACACATTTAAAGTTAAGCAGGTAAATAAGGATTTGAAAGATCATGGCTCCTATGATTTGTTTCCAGTCACCCAGGAAGCAAAACCACTAATTGACACTGATTCCCCTGTGTTCCTATTTCTTGCCTTAGCCACAACTCTTCCTCAGTGCACAGAGGGCCTCTATTGCAATCAGAATAATGGGACACAGGAAAGGAATAATTATTTGCCAACTTAAAAACAAAGCAAAGAAGCAATGAAATCAATTTTGTTTCCAGCCATCCTGAGAAGGTTTTAGAAACAGTAGGGAATCAGCAATTAGGACCTGTTTTAAAAAAAGCAAGACAGAACTTGAAAGAATTCCATTAAGCAGACTTTTTTTTTTCCAGCTACCATTTTTGGTTTCCAACTTTCAGTTACATATGTTATTTTAATAGTTTAAATCTTGAATGTGAAATGTACAATTTAGGCTCTTTTAATGAATTGAGGCTTTCTAGATATCACTGCCAAAGCTCTGAACAAAATTAACAAGTGCATGTACAAATTACATCTTATTATTCAGCAGATGATTTTTTGCAAGGTTGAATTTTCAGTTATCAAGGGTATCTATCTTTCTGCCTGGACTGCTTGTGATGGGGATTGTGACACTAAGCACCTCTGTATTCACACTATGCACTATTGTAATGATCTTAGTACAAAATATGTCATTTGACAACTAATAACTCACTGATCATTAATATTCTTGTGCAATGTATGTGCACAATGAGTCTTAAGAGTTATGAAGATATGCTAGAATTATAACTAAAGTCTGTTTAAACTAGGCCTGTGAGGAGGAGTTGTTAAATAGGTCTATTCTAAACAAAGGAATATGTGTTCACCTCAATTTATATATTAGTAGTAAACAGACCAATCAAGCTAACAAAGGGTGGAGACAAACCTCACACTAACAAGTTGGGGCGGGGCGGGAGGGGATAGAGCATGTGTCTAGGTGCTGAGAGGGAAGGAGAAGAGTTGAGGGAGGTCAAAGAGTTGATCAGCAGAGCCCGTGGACCCCCCAGATGACCCTTGAGGACCCCAGTTTGAGAAATGCTGTCCTATGTAAATTAAGCATGAAGGAATCAGAAATAAAGGAAACCCTATTTACATACAGGGGGATGGGAAGAACAGCCTGAAGTGATCTTGCCTCTTGAAGCAAGGTCATTGAACTTTGGGAGATATAAACAAGGACAGAAACTATCTTTAGTGTCCATCACTACACAGACATAAGAGGCCAGAGCTCCTGCAAGCTGAGAGAGATAGGTCCTTCAACCAAGGGAGAGGTCTGAAGACTCTGGAACTGAATGTAGGTGTGAAACCTGCTGCTGGGATCTGAGTTGCAGAATGAGGGCTGTCTAGCACACACATACTCAGGGAGTGACCTGCATGCTGGGAGCCTGGTTATAAGCATCTCAGGTTGGTACCACTGGGAGCTACAACAGCAAAGCATTGTGACACACCCAGGGTTACAGGGCAGGCAGTGATACGACGTCACGTCGGTCTGGACTGGCATCCCAGAATGCAACAGAGATACATAGCCCTCATCCCAAATTCAGATCAGAAAGTAAAACTCTTGTTGATTGGAGGGTCCCCTCTAAACCCAGCCACACAGGAACATCATGGTTTAAAATCATCCCTATGCTCAGCTCAGACTGGAACCACAAGAAGGGAGATGATTGGCAGTCGGCATCTTGCTGAATCTATATCCACACAAGGGTTGGATTACCCAAGGAGTTTGGGGAACATGAGTTTCTGCTGGCTTTGAGATTGGGGTGCTGTAGTGGTGTCCTGACCTTTAATAGAGCCAAGGTGCCTGTGGTCTCAGGTGCCTTTCCAATACCCCATCCCCCCAAAAATATATCTTGGTTCCTTCCTCCATCATTTGGGCCTATCCATTTTTTTCTTTCACCCCAAAACCCACCTGACAAAACTGATCTTGTGTTTCTCACAAAATCTCCATGTTGGTTTTATAAGCCAAAGAAGTTTGGATAAATTCACAAGGCATCCAGATTTATGGATGCTGATCCAAATTTCTGAGCTCTGTTGTCTTGTTCATCACTAATCCAAGGAGTCCTTCCTGACTGATCTCAAGTAGCCAGATTTTCTAAATCACTCAAGCAGAAATTGGGAACTGAGATGTTCTGAAAATCAGTTTCTAATTGTCATAACAAGAGGAGCTAGGTGCTGAGCAACTTAGAAAATCTGGCCCCGAGCTCTTCTGAAAATTGAAATGGTTTCTCTAGCAAATTATATTAATCAAGATCAGATATGTGGGAGCTGGGCCTCCTGGATCAGAGATTTCCTGGATGGAGCATTGAGAGAGGAAGAGAAGCAGGTGCTAGAAGATTGCAGTTGGCTTAAGAGGACACTAAGCTCTGGAGGGGGAGAAACAATCATTTGGGGTGGTTGGGTGTGGACAGGCTGGGAAGGACTGTCCATTCTGAGGGGGAAAAGGCTAGGCTGAGAAAAGTAGCCACTGTGGTGGATCATGACATTTGGGTGGCTCTGAGCACCATTTAGCTTCAGTCTTTCCCTGGAAGCTGGAGACAACCTCAAACTAGGCTGATCTGCACCATGCAACGTAAACCGACTACAATATAATGCAGTCGATTTTGATACGAGTTTGAGAGAAGCAGTTCAGCAAAGTCGATTTATTTAGACAGAACCAATGCTACCTGTTACTCTCATATGTGTCATCCAAGAGACGATACGTAGGAGAACTGTAAGGTATACAATAAGTGTGAAATTCTTCCCTGGACAGCACAGAGAAGGGCATCAGCAGGGTTGTCTCAGGTATCATCTTCTACAGTAATCATGACTGCAGTAAGGGGAGATTTTAGAACAGAGCTGAGGAATGCACTCCTTTGCTGCTCCTCCATAGAGTAGGAAAGTACAGCCCCACCTAGTGCTTGATGCTGATTGTAGTACACGCAGCAGTTAGCCTGAGGACCTAGGCAGAGACCAGGCACAGCTGTCTAACCTGCAAAACCTACACATTAAGGGTGTGAGGCATGTGCCAGTACATTAGCCAGTCTCACCTCTTAATGTGCTGATGTCATGCCATAAACCTGGCATGATATATTCATAAGGGGCTCAGCTATGACAGTGATGAGCATGGGATGAAAACATATAGAGAGATGTGTTCTTGACACTCTTCCTACCAGCCTGTGAACAGGGGTATCAGAGGGAAGCAATTCTCTATTAAAGCAGGCGATGTTGTATTTTGATTTCAACCAAATATAATGACTTTATAGATGTTATAAAGGATGTGAATGAGAGAGAAGGAGTGTGTGTGTGTGTGCATGTGGGTGGGTGTGTAAGTGAGGGAGAAAGAGCATTTCTGAGTTTCTGTATGTTGGTGTGAGTCTGTTCTACGCAAGTTGGTGTGTGTGTATAAAGTATATATCGACAACAAGAGACAGCAACTTTACCTCTTTGTGATTGAGATCGTGTGAAAGAGACTGTTATTTTGTGTGAGAGAGATTATGTGTGTGTAAGAGAGAATTTTTCTGTGTGTATTTGGGTGTAAAACAGTTATTTTTTGTGTGAGAGACTGTGTGTGTATGCGTGTGTGTGTATGCAAGACAGGGAACAAGTTTGTGAGCTTGTGTATGAAAAAGATAAAGAGAGACAGAAAGTGTGTGTGTGTGTGTGTGCGCGCGCGCGCGTGTGGGTGCATGTGTGTATTTGCCTGAGGCAAGTTCAGCTCTTAGCTGGAAACTTGGGAAATTGACTTTACTGGGATTTGAAAGAGATCTCAGGTGAACTAAATTTGTCTGCTTTCTTTTCCCACTAGTGCAGTAGAAATGGATTCTCAGCCTAATAAGGTTTGACAAGACCTGGCACTGGAAGCAGGTACCAAGGAATCCAACTAGTCGAAAGCATTAGAGACACCATGGGCACCAGAGGATAGAGGTGTTGCCATGGGAACAGAGTGAAAGGTGCTCCATGGTGGCTGGTTAGGAGGTTTGTTTTCTTGTTTAAGACAGAGCCAAGCAGCTGCAGCCTTGTAATCAGCCCTCCACTTTAACAACAGTAGGTAAATTCCACCCCCCTCCCTTCTCCAACTGGAGCAGAGGAATTTAATTCTCCTTCTTAACATGAATAATGCTGAAACATATGACACCACCAATGCCTTCAGAAAGCTACTTGCTGCAAAATAGGACAGTTGGTTCTATGCATGGGGCTGCCTGTGTCTGATGTGACAAGGGAACTTCAGAGCATGGGTGATATTTTTCAAAGGAATTTGAGGACATTGTTTTCAGTTACAATGCTGTATCTTCTCTTCCCCTCGCCACAAAAAATGGAAATCTCTCCCTTCCTGATCCTTCAAGTGCATTTGCCCCACTTCCAAGGAACAGTGCTGACAAAGCAAAGTGGATGATGAAATCAGGAACGGCTTTGAGAGGACATTGAGAAAATTATTGTTCTTTCCATGAGACAGTAACAATAACTTCTTATTATTGCTATTATTATTTTTTTTTTGTCTTCGCATCTTCAAATCTTTAAAGGTGGGCACAGAAAGAAGGGTGTGAAGAAGAATAAAAACACCTTTCCAAACTATCATATTAGCAAAACAGCTGGAGTTTAATTAAAATTATTCTTTGTGTTTCAACAATGTCTAGAAGCCTCCACCAAGACTGAGTACCTACTTTGAGAAACACTATTCATGCCCATCATGAGAGACAGTCCCTGCCCTGATGAGTTTATGAGACTTTCAGGAATTAACAGTACTAAATCACTGAGGTGTTTTTCAAAATTCACCCATACAAACTCAATCAGAAAAGATTGTCCAAGGGTGGGTAGAAAAACAAAAACACAAAGAGGTGAAGTGATTTGTTTTTTGCAATGGGTGAGTGTGTGAGCGGCTGAGCTGAGATTTGAACAAAACATTCCTGTCCATTAGACTGCATTGCCCCTCCTTTACAAACTAGCTATTTTCAATTGGCATAGTGCACAACTGCATAATGAAAACAGTTTGAACATAAGAAAGTTCATAATGTGTCAGACCAAAGATCCATCTAGCCAAGTGTCCTGTCTTCTGACAGTAGCCAATGCCAGCTGCTTCAGAGGGAATGAACGGAACAGGTAATTGTCAGGTGATCCACCCTGTGACGAAATATTTATGAAAAGTTTCAATCAAAAAAAATCTTTTTCTTTCCATCAACATTTGAAATTGTAAATGTTGAAATTCTGATGGGTTATAAAGGCTGGTAATTCCTCGGGGTTAGGGTGCTTTCCTGCCTATAGCATTGCAACACCAACAAGAGAATCTATATTTGGCAAATGTTGTGACAAAACCATGGGATGGTAGAAATTTTATCTGATTTATCATTATGTCCATCCCACAAATATTAGATATCTGAGGCCAGATCCTCAGCTAATTTACATCAGTTTAGCTCTATGGAAGCTAATGGAGTTATATTAATATATATTAGTTGAGGATCTGGGCCCAAATTGATTCAAAAGTGGGTCTTAGCCTTTTAGAATATGTTTGCACTGGAGAGTTAGTCTGGGCTCTTACCCAGGTGTTGTCCCTAATCCCCCTACCATGCACACACAAAACCCTTTCACCTGAGTTTTGAGGTGCTTTCAACCCAGGCTAGCTGGCCTAGCTGAGGTTGTGGGTTCGAGCGCAAGTAACATCTTCACTCAAGCTGGTACGTCATCCACTTTGCGCTGCAGAGACAGCCTAAACCACTTGAGTGCTGGTAGTCCTCCAGTGCCTTCGTACAATTCATAGAAGATTAGGGTTGGAAGAGACCTCAGGAGGTCATCTAGTCCAATCCCTGGCTCAAAGCAGGACCAACCCCAACAAAATCATCCCAGCCAAGGCTTTTTCAAGCTGGCCTTAAAAACCTCTAAAGATGAAGATTCCACCACTTCCCTAGGTAACCCATTTCAGTGCTTCACCACCCTCCTAGTGAAATTGTTTTTTTTCTAATTTCCTCCTAATTTCCACTCCAACTGCAATTGGAGACCATTGCTCCTTGTTCTGTCATCTGCCACCACTGAGAACGGTCATTTTTTTCCTAACAGCCACCCTAGACTCGTCCATCAGTTTGCCCAGAAGGACAGACGAGTTGTACCACAAGACACTGAGATAGAATCCCAGAGTGCCTCAGCTTACAGCTGCACAAAGAACCATGGGATATGCCCCCATAATTCCTAGCGACAGTCATTGGTGAGTGCAGCACCAATGAGAACGCAGGAACTCAGTTAGGGCTTTACAATGTGCTTGCTCACACCCAGGCTACGTTAACCCAGGTGCTCACCTTGGGTGATCAGCACCTGGATGTCACTTCACAGTGAAGGCATACGCTTCAGCTGATCAAACTCTTTATAGCTTTCCTCAAAGCCTTTTTATTTTTTGGTGAACAAAACCCCAGTAATATGGAAGCATGGAGCAAGGTTTTTGGATACTTTACATCACTAAGATTATTGATTATCATTTTTTAAAGATCTGCATTCCCAGAATTAATTCTCTTGAGTATTATTGCAGTCATGATTGTGTATTTATGCTGGCCATGTGGGTACTATGGGAGATCTAGATTCATTAGCTTGGGGTTACAGTGGGTAGACTCAGTGGAACGTAAATGCCATCCACTCATCTGTACTTGCCTTGCAAAAAGTTAGTCAAGTGCCCTTAACACTTGCAGGAAATTGTCATTCCTTGCTGAGCTAGTCTACCACAATCTATAAAGGCTCTGTGCAAATGGGATTTCAGTAGGAGAGTGTTTTCTCAGCAGTTACTTCTGAACCTGTGCAAATTCTTATGTCACTCTTGATGCTGGCATCTTTTATGCATTCCCAAGGCACAGAACAGCTGGAGCATTTCCAAAAAAAGTGCAAATGGACGAAAGGTTCAGAGTTGACCTAACAGAGGTTTACACAGTTTTGAGATGGGCTGATAGAAAAGAGATATTTTTTTTTCTTTGCAGTATAGTAAAGAATATGGGGGCTTTATCCAGGGACAAAAGGAGAGTGGTAGTTCTCATTTCTCTGAATTTCCTTTCTTTGGCTCTGGGAATTATTCTTTGTAAAGCAGTGGGGCAACTGCTTTTTAAAGGGAATTATCCTGGGAATTATCCTGGGCGATCAGTTGGGACTAATGTAGCTGAGTGAACAATGTAATAGAAAAAAAGTGTTTACCATGCTTTTAGATTCCACTTCTGGGTTAAAGAGAAACTTCCTACAATAACTATTTGTACTTACAATGCCTGATCCATCTCCCCTTGGAATCATAGAAGATTAGGGTTGGAAGAGATCACAGGAGATCATCTAGTCCAAGGCCCTGCTCAAAACAGCACCAGCACCAACTAAATCATCCCACCAAGGGCTTTGTCAAGCCGGGCCTTAAAAACCTCTAAGGGTGGAGATTCCACCACCTACCTAGGTAACCCATTCCAGTGCTTTACCAGCCTCCTAGTGAAATAGCTTTTCCTAATATCCAACCCAGACCTCCCCCACTGCAACTTGAGACCATTACTTCTTGTCCTCTCATCTGGTACCACTGAGAACAGTCTAGATCCATCCTGTTTGGAACCCCCCTTCAGCTAGTTGAAGGCTGCCATCAAATCCCCCCCGCAACCACACACTTTTCTCTTCTGCAGATTAAATAACCCAGTTCCCTCAGCCCTTCCTTGTAAATCATGTACCCCAGGCCCCTAATTATTTTTGTTGCCTTCTGCTGGACTCTTTCCAATTTGTCCACATCCCTTCTTTAGTGGGGGCCCCAAAACTGGACCCAATACTCCAAGCTCGGAGTCTGTTAGGAGTCTTTTGACTGACGTCAGTGGGAGTTGGATTGGGCTCACACAACATCTTTTATCTGAAGATTTTCAAAGCACTTTGAAAAGATGGGCAAGTATTACTATCCCAGTGAGGAGACTGGGATGTAAGGGGGTTTAAACAAATTGCCTGAGGTTATATGGCAAGACCTTGGAAGAGTAAAAATAAGGGTTCCCGGTCTAAGACCTCTGATTTGACACTTAACCCACACAGCTTCTCTGTAGGAACCAGTATAGAGAATACTACTAGTTGTTATTTATTTCTTGTGTGTGAACCTTGGGCCAGTCAGTTTGCCTCTGTGTCTTCCCATCTGGATGACAGGAAGATAATATTTCCTTACACTATTACATATGAGGGAGGAGGCTGGAAGAATGGGTTATTGTGAGGATAATGTAGGAGGAGATTTTCCAAAGCATAAAGGGTAGTTAGCTATGCAATTCCCAGTGGGACTGAGTGTCTAAATCCCCTTTGTGCCTTTGGCAATCTCCCCTTTAATTCATCTTTAGCCAGTTCTCTGAATATGTAAACTGCTAGATAGCTGCCTTCCTCAAAAGGGTGAGCCGCTGTCAAATTTTACTTCCTTAGGACTGTTTGCATGAGTAATGGGTTTGTAATCTGGCCCAAAATTATAATGATTTCCTAGTAGCATCCTTTAAAAAATGTTTTTCTTCCTTTTTTTAGTAATTCACACTCTACATTACAAAAAAACAAACACAAACAAATATCTTACTACTTAAAAGTCTTTCTGGGGCTGAGAATTCATAAGCAAAACTATATTCCTCTTTGTGTAAACCTCCCCGCCTTAAGTGATGTTCACAATATAAACACACCAACCTATTATCAATTTCCTTTTCTTTTTTGGGGAGGGGGGATGAGGTGGAGAGATCCACCTATTCTAACTAGAGCTTTGACCTTAAATAGGGAGATGTTTCAGAGATTCCATGAAGTGCACCCTCGATTTTACTATTACTATTGATTTGACATAGAAAGCACTCAGATTCTGTGGTGATAGACAGCGGTATCCGTATGAAACCCTAAGGCAGATAAGCTAAAACTATCTAGCTGAGACACTTTTTATTTTATTTTGCATTTGAGTTCAATACTTCTCAGTTCTCAGTTATTTTATTTATGCCTGCAAATCTTCAGGACATATTTGTCACTCAGACGTACTTAATTTTACTGTTTCTACACTCATACAAAAAATCAGACCATTCATTTAATTTTCAATTGGCAAATACATCAGAATAAAGACCTGGAACTCACATGAAGTATGCCTGCATCACCTTGAACACTTTGATTATGTTCCTGGATCTGGTTTGTATAAGCAGCTCCAGCACTTCTAAGAAGACCCACTGAAGATCCTGATGAGCAATGTATCAGAAAGGTAGTCGTGTTAGTCTGGATCTGCAAAAGCGAGAAAGAGTCCTGTGGCACCTTATAGACTAACATGTATTGGAGTATAAGCTTTCATGGGTGAATACCCACTTCATCAGATGCATGCAGTGGAAATTTCCAGAGGAAGGTATAAATATCTCTAGCCGGATTCTTGCCTGCATAATAAGGTTAGTTCAGTCAGGGAGGATGAGGCCCTCTTCCAGCAGTTGATCTGGAGGTGTGAACACCAAGAGAGGAGAAACTGCTTTTGTAGTTGGCTAGCAATGTGTTCTTAATATTAACCTCCTAACTTCAGTACACTCCATGATATTACTGGGGTCTCTGCTAGCAGGTCATCTTGTAGGATTATATTCTTAGATTGCAATTTTTTCTTCTTTTATAGCATGAAGCATAATAGGGTCACAGTCCTGCTGCAAAGAAAAAGAATAATAATCTTCATCAAGGTTTTTCACTGGGACTCAAGGGACAACTTTTCAAAATATGGTCTCTATTTCTATTTCCCTAGCCACTAATGGGCAGCTTTTGTGCATCTCCCTCCCCTTATGGAAAAGCCAGATAACATTTTGCAGAAAATGTTCCATTTTCTATTAATCTTTTGGACCATCCTATGGAATCCACAATAGAAACTTAATTTAAATTTCAAAATGAAATGCCATTTTGATCTGAACTTTTTCATTTCAAACGTGTAAGAATGGGATATTTTGACAATTTCACAACATAAAAAAAATAACAAATCTAAAAGCAGAATGTTGCCAAAAACCAACCTTTGTTCCCAAAAGGTTTCTGTTATGACAAATCAGCATTTTATGACCCAAAATAAATAAATGAAATTTTGTGGAAAGGTTTCAAAGCAGCTCTAGGCAACCTCAGTCTACTTGTGCAACAGAATTATCTGCCACAAGAGTGAAGTGGATTTGAAGCAAAGAACAGAGAATTCTCAGGGACTCATTCCTGAAGGGCTGGACCTACTTCATACCTCACTGCCATCCTTTCCAAGTGCAAAGTGCAATGTTTCGACCTCAGATTCCCTCACAAAAGCACATAGCACATCACACACACAAATTTCCCCTCAAGGACAGCCACACAAAACAAATTCTGTTAACCTTACTTAATGCAGTTTCAGTGGGCATTCTGATACAAAGGTGATGGGCTCAGTGTGGGAATCTCTATAGAATAGCATGGGAGAGAGAGAAAGATCTGTGAGGGAGAAAAAAAAACGCCCCTCATAATTTGTTTCACATATTTTCGGCTCAATTAACACATCTTGAAGATTCTTATGACAGTGCCAACAAGAATTAATGCAAAAGTTATGCATTCTACCTTTTTATCTCACTTGTGTTGCATGAGTCTCGCAAAGTTGAAAAGCTGCTAATTTAGTAGTCAGCAGTGTCAAATAAAATTTCTAAACTGTATGTCTATAAAAGAACATCTTTGCAATAAGGCATAGCAAATATGCTTGCAAAATAGTTCAGTCAGCAAACCTCTTTTAGGTTTTGAAATATCTGGCAATGACATTTATTAGAACGAAACTATAATATATCAGTAATATAAAGAGCTGTCTCTTCATCACTGGGGCTTTATTATAGGCACTAATTTTGTGCAAAATCCTTTAGATTCTTTGCAAAACACCTGCTGAACTCACAGAAATATGGTTACTGCATGCTCTGAGACAGATGTAGCTTAATCACATAATACTGAATTTGACTTTTCAGCGCCTCACAATAAATGAGCTGAGCATGCCAGTGTAGCAGGCTTAAATCTTGCTCCGATTTCTTTATAGTACTCTATAACCCTAGGGCTTGTGGTGAGGCCAACTGTGCCAGGACCCTGAAAGGAAACAAAGCACTTATGTGAAACTCATTCTCAGTTTCTTAAAAAAAATGAAATTAAATTAAATCAAAATAAATCAAATAACATGCCGAAGGTTTAAAATTACTGTGTTTTGTTTAACTTTCTGTCGTTTGCAATGTAGCTGGCTAACTAGTTGTCCAGCTGCCTGTTTCTCTTCAGCTACTATCTCTCTAGACTCTGTCTTTATTTCTCCAGTGTGCTTGAAGATTTCTTGTTTATATGGGAGTCTGTAACAAGAGCACATACGATAATGCTATGGACCAGTATCAGATGGAACTAGAATAAGAAAGCCCGTTTGCTCACTCTGTCTTTAACCACATGTGATTACTTTTATTTTTTAATTGATTTTTGGTGATAGATCAAGTCAATTTCAATGAATTTCAGTGTTGACCAGATTAAGATGCAAAATTGTTTATCCATCTCTCCGGCTCTGTCTCTTTCATAGTTACTTGTGCAGGTGTGTATATACATCTGTGTGTACAAGGTTCATATGTGTGTGCATGTCTGAGACAGAGCATATGTCAAATACATACAACATACACACAATATACAGATAAATGCATAATGTATGATACACACACATTTACAGAATTTATATCTATATATATATTGCGCAAACTACTCTTTTTCCATTGATTCTTATTTACACTGAAATGTTAAATAACAGTGCTTTAATTTTACTTCTTCAGATAAGCTGCGTGCTTGAGAAAAACCATAAAACAATGAAACCTCATGAATATTTATATCAATGGCTACATAGCATTATAGTCATAATCTCTGGAACTGGTTCTCACCGGTTCAGAATTAATTAACAAGTTCAGTTTTAATTGCATTCCTCTAAATTTTTTTAAAAAAAGAAAGAAAGAAAAAAACACAACATAATGAATTAGTTCACAAGTACTCTGCTGGGCCCAGTGAGTCCAGGAGAGTTCAACTCTCATTCTTAGCATTTAATAATGAACTGAAGACATGTGTTCCGAAAATCACTCTTTAATGCTTGTCATCTAACATATGAGAAGGTGAAAGCTTTCCTTTTTTAAAAAAATAGTCATTTCTTATGAAATTATGAAAAAAACAAACCGATTTTCTGATTGTTCTTGGAAAGTTTTAGTGTGCTTTTTTTTTCTTTAGTTTTCTGATTTTGTCAATTAATTGCAGTAGATTTTCAGTATTGACTGAGGAATCTGGGTGAAATTTATCCCTATGCAGAGAGCCAGCAAAAGCCAAATGAATCATTAACATTAAGGTGAGACGTTAATGATTCATTTGGCTTTTGCTGGCTCTCTGCATAGGGATAAATTTCCCTATCACTTAGTTCCCAGGCTCTGTGAACTACAATGTTGAAGACATACAAAATCATAGAATATAAGGGTTGGAAGGGACCTCAGGAGGTCATCTAGTCCCATCCCCTGCTCAAAGCAGGGCCAATCCCCACATGACCTGCTTTGGCTCTGTTAACCAAAGAAAATACAGGATTAGATCCTTGGCTGATGAGATCAGCATAGATCCATTGACTTCAGTCGAGCTGCACCTACTTACACCAACTTCAGATCTGGTGTTCCTGTTTTGCAGAAAAGCTTGTTGAAAAACAAAGAAATGTGAGCAAAAGGTTGTCGATAATGCCGTGCTATACTCTTTTCCCTCTGATTTTGTAGGTGAATTCACTGTTGTTGGTAAAGTTCTGGATTGATAGTCCTGGAGACTGGAATCCTAGCTAGAGCATGGCCAGTTATAGACTATCCTTGTTTTAGGCACCGATTCAGCAAGGTACTTAAACTAATTTAAAGCACGCATGTGTCTTCTTTGGGACTACTCATGTGCTTAAACTTAGGTACTAGATGATGGCTTGATTTCCATAAGTCATTCTTTCCTTGGTTCCTACTCAGAGTATCCATAAAGACACCAATTTATTGTAACTGCCTTCATAGTTGTTGTTGTTTCTTTTTAATCTGGTCACCTGTCCACAAGGGCTTCAGTAAGCTCACTTGGTTCATTTTAAGATAGATATCAAATTCTTGTTATAAATAAGATTTTTGTCACTATAAGCCTGGAGTAGATTTTGCTTATGACCAGTGGCTGATTACTCAAACCAAGTGAATTTCTGAACTGTGTTAGGTTTTCCCACCACTAACAATCATTGTCAAGTTAAATTATATGAATTATACACTGCTCATTCCATAAATAGGTTGCCAACACTAGCTGTAGTCTGTTTAGTTAGTCTTTAAGGTGCAACAGGACTCTTTGTCACTTCTGCAATTCCAGACTAACACAGCTACCCCTCTGATTCTTAGCTGTAGTCTGAATCAAAGAACAGCAGATAGGCGCAACTTCATTTTAAAAAAAATATGGCACAGCTGTTACATGTTCTCTACCAAAAACAAATTAGTATACATTTATGCTGTTAGATGTTTGAATCAAGGGGCACTGAGAGATTAAGGGATTTGCTCAAGATCACTAGGGTAATCTGTGTCAGAGACAGGAGTACAACACAGATATCCTAAAGTCCAGTCCTGGGCTTTAGACACACATCTCCCTCCTTTCTGGGAAAGAACCTTAGAGCCTTCATCCATTTAAATTTTCCAAGACCAGTTTGCACACATGTAAGCACCAATAGAAATCAAAGATCTTCTCTGCTTCTCTTTCTTTTTAGTTTACAGCCATCCAGCAATCCTGTGGCCTGTTCCCAGCTGTGTAATCACAGAAAGTTTGCTACTCTCATCATTTCTTGCAGATGAAGGTCCTGACAGCACCTCAAGCTATTACCCTGTTCAGGCAGAGTGTGAAATGGAAGATTCAAGATTCATACTCTCTGCGCATAGCTGCTGATCTGTATCCAAAAGTCTTCTAAATGATCTGAGTTTAAGTCCATAATTTAAAGAATGAGGAGTGGAGAGGAGGGGAAGAGAGGGAATAAAAAAATAAAAGCAACAAAAACTCTGGGTTCTTTCCTCCCATTTTTTTTTTTTTTTTTTTTTGCAGGACCATACTAGACCTGTCGTTTTTAATCTTTTTCTCCTTTTTTAAGCAAAGCTGGGGAAATTCATTAAAAAATAAAGGTGAATAATTTTGTGACTAAATCTAGTGATTTGTTCCACGGACACTCACAACCCATTTTACTCCTTTGGGCCCCAATTTGACAGATAATTTAACTCTAAGTACATGAGTACTTGTACTCTAACTACATTGACTTCAGTTGGATTGCCCTTATGCTTAAAGTTAAACACTCGCTTTAAGTCCTGCGCCAGGCAGGAGTCATAAGCTACAAACATTGGAGGATGCATTAACCAGCTTTTATTTACAAGAATGTTCTCAAGACACCAAACTGGCAGGGGGAGAAGAGGGCAAAAAACTATTCACTCAAGGTGAATTTCATTTTCATTTTCAAGGTGAATTTCAATTCCATTCTCAGAAGAATCCACTTAAAAGGTAAACTGACTATAAAAGAAAGGGGCAGAAATCCCACCCACCCCCCCCTTCACCTATGAAGACGAACCAGCCCTTTGACTTTCAGGGGACATCCTGACCTCAGAATTTGGTCAGCCCTGTCGCTGAGACAATGTTGTAAGTATTTTGCCGTGAATCAAGTTTAGAGTGTTAAGTTTTAGTTACTAGAAAGTGTTTTATCTTTATTTCTCTTGTAACCATTTCTGACTTGAATGCCTTACACCTGATTTCACCTAAAATCCTATCTTCTTTTGTTAAAACATTGTTTTATTTTTAAAGCTAAACCAATCCAGTGCAATGTTTATACAGACATGTTTTGTAACTCCAGCTAAAGTAGCAAACTGTTAAATATTAACCCATCACAGGGGCCACAGACCTTTAATAGTGGAATTGTCCAGGAGAGGGATGGATAGGGCAGAACACACATTTTTAGGAAAACTTGGGCCTGGGAGTGTGTTGGAGTCACTCTACAAGTGGTAACCGAGGCTGGTGGAAGCCAGAATGTGACAGATGTGTTGCTGGCAGGCTGCTGGCGTGAGAGCTGCTGGATCCGGGCTGTGGCTACATACAGACACTCAGCTGAGGGTGACCTGCGTGCTGGTAGTCTGTTTGTGAGTGGCCCAAGGAGGGAACTACAACTACAAAACATTGTAAGGCACCCAGGGTTCTGGAGCAGGTCTCATTGGTCTGGATAGCACACCAGAATGTGACAACTATGGCGAGCAAGACAGAGCCTGATTTATAGCGCCCCAAAGTCAACAAGAGTTTTCCACTGACTTCAGTGGGCTTAGCATCAAGTCTTTAATGAGTTGTGATTGCTGGTGGCCACACCACTCCTACTCCTCTCATTGTTGTCTTGTGCTCTACCCTGCTCGACTGTTGTAGTCCTTCCATTGTATCTTGTCCTGTAAAATTCTTGCAGTCTAAGTATGTGAACAGCCATCTTTTCATGGTATGTATAGTACAGCACTTCGCATACAGGGGCTTCAATACCGGATCATGGCCTCCAGACACAACTACAAAGCAAACAATAAATAATCACAAAATGGCAATTATCACCAGGCTTCCAACAACTTGGCACAAATAATGATGAGCAAAAGCAAATAACCATAACAAACAAATGGACAAAAAGCAAAATCAGTTAGCAGATTATTCAGAAACACGAAAGAAGATGTTTTATCAGAAAAAAGTATTTCCTGTGAGTAATTTGATATTTGATCATCTCTACTCTGAAAGAAAGAAAATATACTGATATTGTATTTATGCAAGGTCTTATACAAATTGAATCATTCCTTGGAAATTATAAACTCTTAAGAATCTCTGCTCACTACATAAATTCAGCTACCTCTGGAGTGGAATGTGGCAACCATTTAAGAGCACATAGTCCCACACAGCAACTCAAGATAAGAACTAAACAGAACTTTTGTCAACTTGAAACTGCAGAGGAATTTATTTCTACAGTCAGAATGTAATTAACTAAGATTTCATCAAGGGCTTTGGGATTAACTGACAACCCCTCCTCTTGCAAAATGTGCAGTGGGAATGTTAATGATCACACATGGTCAGGAAACACTGTTTATAACACATTTAATCTGAGAGACAGCACTTCAAACAGCACACTGCCCCTCTGGTATCATTTTGGAACATTGGTTCATTACCGACTCAGAAGAAACAGCAGTGCTAAATACCGAATGGGGGGCTTTTTAAAGCCACAAAGGCCAGTCAGGCATCCGATTCCCATTGGAAGTCAGTGGGAATGGAGCTCCTAACTCCCATTTGTGCTTTGCAAAGCTTCTCCCACCTTCAGCTGGAACTTAGGCACCTAACTGTTTTTTTTTCTTAAAAAACCCTCCCTTTTAATCGCCAGCAGTGCTTCTCACATCCCACACAAATACTACACTCCCCTGACAATTTTACTTAGGAAAAAATATTTCTGAGGAGATTAGAGTTTAAGATGCTTTTGGGGACAAGAACCATCTTTTTGATAAGTGTTTGTACAGCTCCCGGGGTCCCCAGTCCATGACTCAGGTCTCTAGGCACTGCCACAATACAAAGAGTATCAAGAAAGATGGAGGGGCAAGAGGGGAGTGAGATAGAGAAAGAATGAAAGAAAGTCTAAGGTAAAACTGTATCTAAAGTTTGATGCAGGCATGTTGAGTCCAAGGAGGAATCAATAAAGGCAATCATGTACAATCAACACTCATGTGGATTTAAGTCATGTGACTCCGAAGCTTAAAATAGAGCCGCATTACACCAGATGGCAGCTTTCAGAGCCAACACATAGGTGCAAGCAGGGCTTTACTTAAAGGAGATTTCACAGAGGTGTTATTGGCAGGGAGAGAATTTCTTTTTCGGTAAGCGAGAGATGCAGGATTCTAAGAAAAACCCAGTCCAAGATAGAAGTAGAGGGTTGTATAAGCACAGCCTCATGGAGCTATTTACCTGCATCTATATGCTGTAGAGCTGAACAGAGGGGAAAAAAAATAAAAAAAAGAGTTGAAGGCCTTCTGTCAAGGAGTTCTCCTTTCTTCTTCCTCCCCCCCCCCCCCCCGCCTTCCCTTTCACAGTCAATTTGCTGCAAGTTGGATCTTGAAAAGAACATGCTGACATCTAGCAGTAGGACTAACCTTTAAGGAAGCCTTTCAATATTTATACGTGGGAACCCTTGATAAGATTTCCTCGTTCGGAATAAAGGCCGCGTCTTTCCTAAGGGACCTTTTAGAACATTTTTATAACTTAAATCTGCATTTATCTCTACACCTTTTGTTTCTATTCACTAGTCATTCCCCCGCTCCTTCCCTCTTTTGCTGTAGGAATTTCAAGCGGGTTTCTTTAAGGGCGGAGGTTCAGTCGTCTCAGTGGAGTTTCATCTGCCCAAATGATTTGTTTTAATCCCTGGCTCACTTGCATTTGGAATTCAAGTAATACATGATATTCTTAGGTTAGAGGCTGGGAGAAACCTCCTTGAAGCTAGGAGTGGAAGTGACCTTCCTCTCAGGCTAAACAAGGGAGCAATTAAATGCCTCTTTGTTGTGAGAGAGCTGAAAGGAGAGGAGCCACTACCCAAAACACATGCCATCTGTAAAGCTGCTCAGGAATCTGAATGATGTGAGAGGCAGGATTTCACAATAGGTTGAATGAAAACACAAGGGTGGGGGGTTGATTTGGTGGCAGCTGTCTTTTCTGTGTGAGAGAAGGGGCGGAAAACACCACAGAAGCAGAGGAGGAGGAGAAGCAATGAAAGCCCAGAAATAGCCTTGCTCTGCCCCAGTAGTATGGTCTTGAGAAAAAAGCCTGGAAAGAGAGCTTTTTGGGTGGAGTCCTGGCTGAAAGCAGCTCAGGACAAGCTGTTGCTTGATTCCTGTTGTGTTCCAGAAACAGGACTTTGTACGTTCTTTGAGGATAAACAGGACTGCACTGCAGAAATACATGACTCCATCATCAATTTCTCCTCTGACCAGAAGCAATTCACAATAATGTAACCAGTCACATTAAAAAGAGGCAACAAAATCTATGCCTATGTGTCTGCACAGTGTGGATGTATGCCTCAAGCATAGCACAATTATCTAGTCAGGTGCAGAAACAGTCAGCAGGGTTGGATTGTCTTTCAGTCCCTAAGAGCACTCTGGACTACACCCAAGTTATAGATTTCTCAGTCTAGGGCACTTGTTTGTAGATTTCCATCTTGGAAGAGTCCTCCTGTTGGGGGACTTGAGGGTGTGACATAAGACCAATTGGTGACATACCCTAAACTGATTTTATGGAGGTAAGTTTCCTTTCCTTTGGGTATCTGTTAGTTTCTTCCTCAATCCCCTTCAACCCTTCCCTGGTATGTCAATTAGGGATTGTTCCCTTTTGTTTAATGGGCTTATTTGGTCGAGGGCTATTGGGTTTGCCTGTCTCCCAGTTCCTTTGGTCCAGCTGGCATATGCCAGCTGGCTAGTGTTTCTGCATCACTGCAACATTTTGTATTGATCTTGTTGTATTAAGGCTGAGATTCTCCTAGACAATATAGTCATCTTATATGTATATTAAATGGATACAAGAATTGAGGTGAGAGATGCCATTTCAGACCACCTGAAGGAGTAATAACAATCACTGAATTTATAGAGATCTAGAAGCATGCCCCAGCCCAACCACAACTCTTCTGTGTTACTAGTGGTCAAGAACACTACTCCAAGCTCTTCTGTTGCACTGCACTCCACTGTGACAGGGCACTGGCCTGGTCCCATCTCTTTGCTAGACACAAACCACTCAAAGACCTTCTGGTCAAACTCCTTGGGCAATTTATTGGTAGTATTGTCCCCACCTCCTTTACAAAACTTATGCAGCTCTGTATTTACAAGCATAGTCCTTAGCTGGCTTAGCCACAAAGGATGAAGACGTATCGTATCGTATCGTATCGTATCGTATCGTATCGTATCGTATCGTATCGTATCGTATC
>ML677491.1:385413-397056 GCA_007922305.1 Dermatemys mawii
TCGTATCGTATCGTATCGTATCGTATCGTATCGTATCGTATCGTATCCCTCCCCCGAGACATTACTTATGCCTCTAGTCCTCAGAAGTCTATGAGTTTCTTTTTCCAGTAAGCATCTCCTTCCTGTGCCTTTTCTACTTTCTGGGCTAATGGGCTAATCAGCCTTTTGGGCTCTGCTCAGGCCATCCCAATCTATCAGTTAAGCACAGTTTTGGCTCTCAGGTTTACTCCAGGGTGATTTAATTGGCAATCCAATGATCAGCATGCTGGTACAGCTGCTGCTCTTATAGCACTCTGTCACATCCATGCAGCAGATGGACCTGTGCAGAAACTCACTTCAGTGGTGCTCTAGATGAGTGCAGATATATACACATTAGGAGCTTAGTGCCAAATCAAAGACCAAGGGCTTCATTCTACAACATGCTGCCTTGAGCTGGTTGAAATTTTTCATTTTTTTTCCCCCAGCCTAAATGTTTATTTTTTTCTTTATTTTTCTGGCTTTTAACTATATTAATTTCAATTCTGAAAACCAAAGCAGATTTCAGTTTTCAGGTTTGGGCATTTGATCTCTTTTTTCATTTAGTCACTGAAAAAGTGGGGGAGAAATAAGGAAAGAGAGAGAAGCTGGAGGAAAAACAAAAAGTCAAATAATCAGAAATGATTTTTGCCAATCAAAAACTCAGAACATTTCAAAACTTTTCATAACATTTAAAAAAAATTAAAAAGACAAGCAATGAAACATACTTAATGCTGAGGAGGAACTGATCTATTATTTTACTTAATACTTCTAAAATACTCAAATACCATAATAATGGGGGTATTAAACAGGTAGATAGATAGTAGAATTGAACATTTTTTTCCTGTGAAAACTATTTTTGATGAAAACTGTTAGACACTGTAACGAAATATATCTGGTTTTTTTTTCCAAAACTTTGTGGGGTTCCATGGAAAAGCAAAAGGTGAGATTTTGGGGATGTAATAGGGTGACTTCTCCCTAAGAGCTACAGCCAGCCAGCCATGATGACTAAGGAGACACATCTTGAAGAGATCAGGTGATTTCTCTACAAAAACCAGCAGGAAGCTATAAGAAGGGAGAGAGGGGATTGTTTAGACCTTTTGGGGCTGTATGTGCTGGATGGATCCCTGAAAGACTGCCTTAGAGAAGGGCCACAAATCAAGCAAGGGGATCAATTAAACTGTGGGGGAGACAGGGAAGAAGTGTTGGGCATAGGTTGAAAAATAGGGCTCAAAAGAAGGACAGTTAGCAGAGAATCACAACACCCATTATGCCTCTAAAAAAGGTGAATATTCAGGACTCAGAAGCTGCTTGGAGTGAACAAGCTAGAGGCAAGAGTCCTGGGAGTTAGGCCTGAAACTTCAGTCAGGTCAGGTGTGAGAGTAGCCTGCTAAAGCACAAAAGGTTCTAGGAAGGAAGGTCTTGGAAGAGGAAGACAAACCTTTATTTTGGTGGACTTATGGGTGAATTGTGTGCTGGGTTTTTGTATTTTCTTTGGGGTTCTTGATGTCAATAAACCTAGTTCTCAAGGAGGAGTATTGATGACCAAGAAAAAGTCTGGGTGATGCTTTAGTGGAACAGTCCACTGAGGCAGGGTGCTTTGGAGTGATATATGGCCACAAAGAGCAGCATATCAAATAGAAACCTTTCTTCAGGGCATTGAGATGCTGAAAAGCATGTGTGTGGGGGGTGGATTTTTTTGTGTGTTTTGCTTTGTAACTAAACCCGAAAAAAAGCCACAGGAATAATTGTGACCAAAGCAAAACAAAAGTGGTGTTGTTTTTTTTTTTTTGTTTGATTGTGGGGAAAGAAGCCCAAACAGTTCAGATAGCCAGCTAGAACGTGGAGGCAGCTGAGCCCACTCACACATAATGGATAGCAAATCAAACCAGTGGAGCACTGCTCAAAGGATGGGGTTGGGGGGGCATAGCCATTTTACACTTAAACAGATATTTCTGAATGGTGCCCCAGGAGGCTCAGAATCCTTTCAGTCCTTTGTAGAAGCACTAACTGAACAGCAGCACCCTCCTTTTCCCCCATGAAAGGCTTGGAGGAGCGAATTATTCAGGGTACATACTGGTTCCTACAGGGATACATCCTCTGAAGGAGGTATTCCGTACAGCAGAACCATTGCAACAAACACCAGGGCTGTATTTTTATTGCACTGCTTCTGATTTCCCTGGACCTCATTCATGGGATCTTTTCCCCCTTTTATCCAGAGGAGGATAAACACATTGGGCCAGGTCACCATCTGGTGTTTGATGACATAGCTGAACTGATTCCAATGGTGTTATGTTGATTTATGCCAGATGAGAACCTGGTTTCTTTTCATAATATTTGAACTTCAGTCCTTGCATCTCATTTTCACAACCTTAGGCACTTTTTTTTCCCTCCCATTGTGCCTCTGAGAAGAAGATAAAAATGAGTTAAAGGGCTGTTAGAGCCCGGGGTTGAATTTGCTTTTGTTTCTATGTGAGGAGATTCTCTTCTGTTTATCTCTATGGCAGTTTCCTCACAAGTTTCTCCAGAAATTGCTACCGCATCCTCCTGAGGATGTCGTCTCCTATTGCAGACTGAAACATGAAGGGTGAAGTTATTAGCTATTCTCTTTACACACTGTGTTTCTTTCTATCTGGATTATGAGAACGATGAATGCTGGTCATCAAAAGAAATGAGTTTTAGAAAGGGGAAAATGAAATGGGCAAAGACAAAAGAAATCTGATCGTGGCAGAGGGGTCCACAGAGAAGGTGAACAAAAAAGGTGGAGAATAAAAAAGGGAAATTGAACCAAAATGGAAAAGAGAAATAAAAAGGGTGGGTAGGACTGGATAAGAATGGGCTACATCTTCAACAGAATTGGAAGTGGCTGCTGTGTAGGCGGGACAAAATTCGTCTTTCATCAGATCTTAAAGGGAATCCCCTCCCTTGAAATAGTTTAAAATTGAAGTAATATTAATACCTGGCATTTGTATCCAGCCATTTCTGTGTATGTGCAACTTTGATGGTTCTAGATTGAATGGGGGATCACATCCAGTCAAAATGTCACAGGAACTAAACGTCTGGCACCAATATGAAGTCCAGACCCACTCCCCAAAATGTGCAGACTGTACCTGTCAAAATTGTCTTACTCTGAGCCAATTCTGTACATCAGGTGTACATGCTCTGTGGCAGAACTTTTCTTAGTTGAGGAACAAGCACAAGAGCAAAGAAAGTCAAAGGAAAAAAGAAAAACCTGCCAAGTTTCCTTCTTCCCTATGTCTTTCTTGGTTTATAATTGATGAAGAGTTGTTGCAACTTTCCTAAAAAAGCTGCTTTTTGATCATTCCTAATAAGACATAACCACCTTATCCCCTTAGTGAAAAACTGAAAGCCAAAACCAGTTAATAATTCATGGAGAGATTTTACCTGTACTTATCAGTCTGACTTCAACATTTTAAGCAATCAATTTCCTCAGCTTGAGCCCATGTGGATGTCTTTAAATATATTAAGATCTATAATTTACTTATCTGATTCCTTAGTGTACATCTAGCGAGGAAGGCTGATCCTGTGGTAAAAGCACTAGCTTTGTGTCTGAAAAGCTTATGTTCAAGTCCTTGCTCTTCCTCAGGCTTTCTGTGTAACATTTAGCAAGTTCTTTAGTCTCTCTCTGCCTCAGTTTCCCATGTGTAAAATGGTGGGGTGGGTAATAGTTCCATACCTGACAAGGGAGTTTGGAGTATACAGTTACTAAGGCCTGATCTACATTATAGGGTTAGATCAAAGAAAGCTGCCTTGCATCAACCTAGCTGTGAAGTGTCTTCACTTAAATTTGGCTCCCGCTGACATAAGTACCTCTATACATCTATGACGTGACACCACCTCCCTGTGTGTTATTAGGTTGCCACAGTGTCACTGTATTGCTTACATAGACTGTTACTGGCTTTCGGGCGCTCTCCCACAATGCCCTATGCTGACAATACAATCGATACAAGCTTTCCTGGGGTGAGGATGCACACTGCTGACACAAGGAGCCAAGTGTGCACATGCACAAGTGATTTCATAACTGTGGCAGCTGTATGCTGATGATGTCATTTTATAGTGTAAACATAGCCTAAGGCAATGGGTTCCACAGATAACTATTTTGCTGACTCAACCGTGTTGATTATACTTTTTAAACAGTGGTATGGTGTGCAAAGCTCAGACTTTTCTTCATTATTTCTTGTGTTTGCATGGAAAAAATGAAACCCCTTACACCAAATGTCATCAACCAAAAATCAGAATATTCTGAGGTTTTTTGTCAAGCAAAAATCAATGTTTTTGCTTAACTTTTTTAAAAAGGGTTTTCAGTCACTGAAAACTGACAAAAAAACATTTTCAGGTTTTCATTTGTTGATGAAAACCTAAATATTTTTTATTGAAAAAAGATTTTTTTCCACAAAAAACCATTTTGTTGCTAAGAAAACATTTAAATAATCCAGCATAATATTTCTGCAGATAATGCAAGTGAAATAAGCTAGCATGTTATGTGCACTGTGGGCTGGTGGATAGTGAGTTTTGAGTGAAGTGGTCAATCAAAATAAAAAGATGTGCATAATCACTGGTAGGTTGTGCAAACGTTTGTGCTGTGATTAAAGAATAATGACCCTCAGCCAATAAGACTATGGGGATTTGCATACTGTGCAGATGTCAGTAAAACAACTACATGTCCATTATGCAAATCAGAGCATACTCATCCAGTCAGAATGCAGGGCACTGAATAAATGAGAACTAAGTGGATGGATATGTAAAGCATTCTTCCATTTGGTTGGCCTAAATAATTCCATGTCATGATAATTGTTACTAGTGATCCTTCTCAGCGGATATCCTAATACATTGTCCGTTCTTTGCTGACATGAAATGTAGAATTATTTTCACATCTGGTGGAAGATGAGATCAAACAAGACCAACACTGACTATGGAGTTAATTCAAGATATATGATAAGTTATTATGATGTATAGTGTTGTTGTAGATGTTTTGGTGTTGGCTCCAGGATATTAAAGAGATAAGGTGGATGAAGTAATATATTTTTTTGGACCAACTTCTGTTGATGAGAGGGAGACAGGCTTCTGAGCTTACACAAACCTCTTCTTCAGATGTGGGACTGATAGTCAGTGTCACAGCTAAATATGTGGTGAAACAGATGGTTTAGCATAAATATTTAGCATCTATTTCAAAAGGACTATTCAAGGTGTGGTGGCCTGTTAACACACACATGGGGAAAGGAAGGGACAGGGAAAAAAAACAACAACTCAGAAAGGAAAATGATAAAAGACAAAAAAACCACCCTATCACCTGTGGGTGAACACTTTCCACAAAACTATCAATCTATATCTGACCTCTCGGTCCTCATCCTCAAAGGAAATTTGCACAGCACCTTCAAAAGACACGCCCGGGAGCTTAAATTCATAACTCTGCTAGACACTAAAAATCATGGCCTGAATAGAGACACTGGATTTATGGTTTATTACAACAATCTATAACCCACTAAAAACATCCTCCTTCATCCCACTCAGCTGCCTTTCTTCCCACCGCCCCCCCTTTCTTTCTCCCCTGTGACAGGCAGGATATTAAAGGTCCATTTCACCTTGAATGGTCCCTTGAAGTATATACTAACTACTTATGCTAAGCAACCTGTTCTACCTTTGTATTTACCTTACCCACCTTGTGTCTCTAAATTATTAGGGTATCACCCAGTTCAAGTCCCTATCAAGCGAGAGAAGGGATGTGAATGGTTTCCTCCTCAGGAGAAGGTCCTAATCACTGGTTTATGGCACATAGTACAGGTATGAGGGGGCTCCCTTGTCTCTCCTAAGAACTGTCCCACTGGGCACAAATAACATGAGAATTGCTGGGTCGGAGAGAGAAAACAAGCCTGAGGTTGACTCTCTAACCCAGTGATAAGAACACTCATGTGGGAGATCCAGGAGCCAGTCTGCCTGCTTCAATTAATTTTTTTTTAAAAGAATTTAGCCACAGCAGAGAAACTGAGGAAGCCATACATTGAATGGCCAGTGGGTGGGGCAATTACATGAAAAGTGGCAGAGCCTAATTTATCACTTCAAGTGCGAAATTTGAACTGGTGCTTTCCCGTATACCAGGTGAACACCATGACTACTGGGGTAAAAATTGGGAGGGATTGCTCCCCCACTGCCTGCTTCATGGAAACTAGCCCACGGGGGCCGGCTCCGGTAGGCAAGGTCTGAGCACACTTATTGGATTGGGCCAGACAGATGAGTTAGGCAGAGGAACACCTAGATTAACTTCCCCTGACAGGTGTGGGGTTGTGATGCGTGTGCCCATACCAGAAACAAAGGCACCTCATGATGTCTGAGTGCACAAATTGAGGTGCTGAGTGAGTTTAGAAATTGAAAATCCCAATGGGGCCTCATTCTAGGACTGAGGTGCATAACTAGACAGTAGGAGATCTAAATCCTTTTGTGAATCTAGCCCTACTTGTCCAACTGTCAGTAAATACACTGTTTGCTTTACAATCACCACTTAGTTCTTTGACAGGTTAGTTTTGCTCTAACAGCCTGATCCCTCTCCCAGTGAAGTCCCAGGGAAACCCTCCCATTGACTTCAGAGCTTCAGGGGTGGGAGTAAAGGGTTACCCAGAGCAGCCTCCTCCAAGAACAGGCTTGGAGAATGTGGCTGTTTGCTGTAGCTAGCGCTGCAATATGCCCACTCTCACCTACAATAGCAAACTTAGGTGAGGCTAGGATGATAAAGAGAAGTTCGGCATGCTGGGTATTTGCCAGTTCAGCAAACTCTATAGAGGCCTTGGAAAGCCGGGTTTAAGTTATAGACACCATAAGAACTGTCCTAAACCATTCCAGGGGCTAAATTTACTTCTGGCATCCCAAGAATAGGGGGTGCAGAAGTCACTCCTCCTCTGTCGCTGGACTCTGAACTATAGGTGCTCTGTGATTCTTCAGTACAAGGCAGGATAACTAAAGAGGGGTATGAGACAGAAAGATTTTGCATTGCCAAAGCAGTTGCCCCTCCAGGCTCTAGCTACAGGGATCCGTACTAACCAGACAGCGTTTGGCAGGAATTGCCATGATATCAGGATGACCATCTCAGAGTCCAAAAGAAATATTGGTGTGTCTTTAGATACCACCACTGATGAGGTAACTGTGAGACCAGTACAGCTGGCTGCATGCAGGGATAGGTCTCTGGAGCTGTCATGGTCTGAACTGTGCAGTATAGGTACACAACATACAATCACACGCCTCCGGGATCCAGTTACCAGCATTTAGAAAAGTGGCAACCCTAGGTAGGTCACTTAACCGCTCTACCCCAGATCCTCAAAGTTGTTTAGGGACCTAATTTCCATTGGCATCAATAAGAGTTAGATGCCTAAATACTCTTGAGGAGCTGGGCCTCTGGGACCTAATTCCCCTTCTGTAAAATGGGGATAATAGTACTTCTCTATTTCTCACTTCACACAACTTCCTGTGAGGACAAATACATTAAAGACTTGGAAGTGCTCAAACACCATAAGAGTGAGGGCCATATAAGTACCTTAGACAGATAGACATCTCTGAACTATTTTAAGGTTCTGTTGCAACCTACTTAGCTGGAGAGTGAAACGAAACATAGAATTGGGGCTAGAAGAGACCTTGAGAAGGCATCAAGTCCAGCCCCTGTGTTGGGTCATAACCAAGAGGACATGAGACCCATTAAACAATTTGAGTTGGGCCCCCATCAAATCTGACATGCCTCAATGAGCCTTTATTGGCCTGACAAGCTATGGAAGTGTTGCTGAGCCCTAAATACCAACAGCAATATTTGGAGGTTGGTTAAAATCTGAACTAGATCTGAACTCCATGCTTGGCTGCTATTTTAATAACGGACTAAAACAGAACCCCAAGTCTGAATTTGTCCCCAACCTTCCCGGGGATCGGGATATGGCCTAAGCCCATCTCTGCTCCAAGTTCATAAAACATAACAGAAGGAGGGCAAGGGCCAATTATTCTAATTAGTCACCAAGGTCAGAATGAGAAATAATGGGATGAAGCTGCAACAAAGGGGAAATTTAAGTTAATGATTAAGACAAACCTTATAACTATTAGGACAGTTAGAGCCATGGAACAAGCTGCCAAGGGAGGTCACAGAACCACTTTCACTCAGAGACTTTCAAGGGCAGACTCATCATCAGTCTAACAGTAATGGCTTAAGGAAAATGAATTCAGTCCTGCCACAAAGCAGGTTCTAGCAACTGCTAGGATTCCTTCCCCAGACCTAATGATTCAAGGGACAAAATGAATGCTCTGCTATTATAATATAGAATATTGGAGAGCTAAGCGGGCTGTGATGTATACATCAATATTATTAATAATGGATATTTTCCAAGTGCTCTCAGCTAGTTTAACAGGATGTCACAGTGCATCACAATTTATTTAAAATAATAATAATAATTCTGAATAATGATTTGCACCAGTATATAGCAATGTGCAGCCAAGGGTATCCAAATGCCTTACAAATGTTAGTGTATCAAGGCTTACAACAGGAGAGTCTCATGTGCAGGTACGTTTGGACTACAATGGCAAAAGTATGAAACTCATGGATGTATTCCTATGCCACCAGGAATAGCCTCCAGCAATGCCAGGTTCAATACTGAGTTGAACTGACTGAATACATCAGTGACAAGAATAGGTGCTGCCTTCAGTGATGGTGGACAATTAATAGTACGTGCTTGAGTTTTGGGGCCAGATCCCTACAAGCAGCGAATCTGTGTTTAGTGCAGGATGCATGTGGATGAGTAGCTCTAAGTCACTTTTCTGCTGATCCAGCCTGGGGTCAATCAGGGAGCAGTGCAGCCTCCAGGGCAATTTATTAGATTCATAGATTTTTGAGGCTAGAACATCTAGTCTGGCCTCCTGCATAACACAGGCCATGGGCCTTGCCTGAATTAATTCCGGCTTGAAATCAATAGCGGTGGTTAAACAAGAGTGGATCTTTTAGAAAAAAAATCATCCAATCTTGATTTAAAAAATTTACAGTGATGGAGAACTCACCACAATCCTTGGTAAATAGTTACCTTTTTGAAGTGTGGATACCTGAATGAGACACAATATGCTGGTAGCAGTTGTACCAGTGCCAAATGCAGAGGTAATATAACCTCCCTAATACCCCAGCATTCCCCTGTCTAGACTTTCCTTTGCAAAGTCTGTGTCTTACTTGCTTCAAGTGTCACATGTTCCCAAAGGATTAAACTACCCAGAGAGGCCAGAGATAGTGGCTAGGGAAGCTTAAAAGCCCTCGGGACCAGTACGTGGGTCCAAACACAGCTGTCTGGTGAGCATCAACAATGTGAGCTCCTCCAGGACTGTGATAACTCCCAAATCTTGTTCCTAGATAGGATCCCCCATCCTCTAACTATGGCCCATATTCTCTGTTCTTAGATATATGATCCTTACATTTGGTCCATATTGAAACTGATATTCCTTGCTTGTGCCCAGGTTACCGAGCAATCCAGATCGATATTTACCAGTGATGTGTCCTCTTCATCATTTACTCTGCTCCCTATCTTTGTGTCATCTGCACCCTTTGTCATTAATGGTTTCATGTTTTCTTCTAGGTAATTGATAACACTGTACACTAGTGGCGGGCCAAGAACCAATAGCTACAGGACCTGCACTAGAAACATAGTTCCTCAATGATGATTTCCTATTTACAATCTATTCAATGTGTGCTGTGGTGTATCTTTCTAGATTCTTAATTTAAATATCTTGCAGAACCAACTCACATGGCTTTAAAAAGTTTCTGTATATTACATCAACACTTTTTATCAGCCAAACTTATTATCTCATCAAAAAGAAATATCAAATTAGTTTGGCAAAACATATTTTCCATAAACCCATGGTGGTGGGCAATGGGGCTTTAAAGTAGACAAATTTGGTGGTATATTATAGGCCAGCATGAGGTAAAATAGTTTTACAGTAAATGAGAAAAAAAAAACATTTATGGACTGATTTCTACATCCTTGCACCTAGTTGCTTACACCTATGCAAAGTGGGTGCACATTTGCAGATCAGAATGGCAGCATGTTAGAGCCACTTTGCACACGTGTAAACCATGAACTAAGGGGTCAGGCAGTGATGGACAAGGCCCATAATGTGCTGGAGGTGGGAAAACATTGCTCCTGGAGCAACGGGAGTAACCAATCTGCTGGAAGATGAAGCTGAGTTTCTTTGGGGAGCTGTCAAGGGTTGTGCTGACACCGCTGTGAGTTGGAAGATGGATGGAAAGTGTTAGGAAAAGTAGTATTATCAATATGAAATCCCACTATGGGTACGTCTACATTATGAAAAGAGAAAGAAACCTGCGGCACTGAGTCTCAGAGCCCAGGTCAATTGTGTGAGGCTTGCGGGGCTAAAAATAGCAGTGCAGACATTACCATTTCAGCTGGAGCCTGCGCTCAAAGCCCTTTCCCCATTGTTGGGTTTCAAACCCTGGGCTCCAATTCCAAGTGGGAACATCTATTCTGAGCCATGCTGACCAGGCCCTAGGAACCTGAGTCAACTGAGCTCTGAGGCTTGGCACCATGGGTTTCTCTTGGCAATGTAGACACACCCGATGATGGCACTCTACTCGGCCCTCATAAGGCCACAGCAGGAGTGCGGTGTTCAGTTCTGGGCACCACAAATGTAGACAACCTGGACAGAGTCCAGGAGAGAGCTACAAGAAATGATTAAAGCTCTTGGAAGTATAACCTATGAGGATAGATTGAAACAAAAATGGGTTTGTTTAGTTTGGAGACGAGAAGACTGGGGTGGGAACAGGATAACAGTCTTCAAGTACATTAAAAAAAATTGTTATAAGGAGGAGAGTAAAATATATTTTTCCTTATTCACTGAGGATAGGACAAGAAGAAATTATCTTAAATGCAGCAAGGGACTTTTAGGTAGACATTAGAACTAACTTCCTAACTATAAAGGTAGTTACACACTGCAACAAATTACCTGGGGGGTTGTGGAATCTTTCCTTGGAGATTTTTAAGGGCATATTAAATAAACACCTGTCAGGGATGGTCTAGATCAGCACAGTGGTTCTCTACCGTGGGTCTGTGGCCCCTGGGGGTCCGTGAGCCCTTTCGGGGGGGCTGCTGGGTCCCACAGCTGAAACCAAGCCCTGGTGCTCCCCAGTCTGAAGCTGGGAGCAGCACGGGGCTAAAGCCAGGGGCCCTGGTGCCCTCCTGGTCTGAAGTCAGAAGCATCAGGAGGCTCAAGCCTCCAGCCCTGACACTCCCCTCAGGCAGGATCCCTCAGCCCATGGGCAGAGTTTGCCCCTTCAGATTGAAGTGCCTTACCTAGAGTGGGGCAATCCTGGGGACAGCTCCAGCTCCCCCTTCTTTCCCCCAGTACCATCAGGCCCTGCCCTCTGGCCAAATCACAGGTGGGGAGCTGGAGTCAGACAGCGCAGGGCAGCTGTTCCTCTGGCTGGTGGTGCCATAGAGTGGGCAGCCGTGGCATTTCCATATCTGCTGCTGGTACCCAGGGTTGAGGCTGCTCTTCAGCTCCTTGCTTCTCCTTTCCTTCTCCCTGAGCTACTTCCTCACTGCACACAGCCCATAGCTACCCCTTCCCTGCAGCCTGAGCTACACA
>ML677491.1:397066-460278 GCA_007922305.1 Dermatemys mawii
ACAGCCTCTAGCTACCCTCTCTCTGCACCCAGAGCTACACCCCTCTCCGCACATAGCCCATAGCTACCCCCTTCCCACCCCCTGAGCTACACCCTCACTGCACACACCCCCTAGCTATCCCCTCCCTGCACCCAGAGTCATTTTCAAACTTTTTGAGCTGAGTCCCCACTTCCAGTTATATTTTTGGGTTGCGCTCCCTCCATCCCCCAACACAGACGGGCTAGGTGTCCTGCTGAGGTGAGTTGGGGGGTGGAGGTGGCACTCCCTCCCTGGGCCCCACTGTGCGGAGCTGGACCAAGCCCTGCTGGCCTTTGCCCCTGAAATAGAAGTCAAACTGCACCAAGCCCAAGGTCCCCATCCTAGCTTGGAGCCCCAAGTCACTCCCTCACCCCACACCGGGCCCCGAACATTTTATAGCATGTTGAGGGGAGCTCAGGAAGAAAGAGGTTGAGAATCCCTGGTCTAGATTATACTTGGTCCTGACTCAGTGCCAGGAACTGGACTAGATGACCTCTCGAGGTCTCTTCCAGTTCTACATTTCTATGATTCTGTGGTCCAAAAGCTTAAGTTAAATGGATGAATGGAAAAAAGGGGTAGACAACATGATATACTGAAAACCAAGCCAGGTCTGCAGCATTAAAAAAAAATGCTAAACAAAAACAACATGCAAAAACCATTTCAGGCCTAAAAAGTGAGGGCTTTAGGGGTGCTGAAAAATCAGCATGAAAAAGTTCTGAATTTAGAAACCCATCTTGCAGATTTTGCAGCCCACTATTCAGGTGACAGATGACTTTGTAAGTGTCACACAACTTTCTTTTTCCCCACTTCTCTCTAAAAAAAAATTACCAGATCAATTGGGTTCCCCAAGCAGGTTCTGCAACCGGTGCAAAGCGCAGCACAGGTGTCAAAATGTGTTACATGGTGCCATAGCCTAATAATATTAAAATGAAAATGAAAGTAGCTTCCAAACAATCTTTAAATCTATCCTAATGCAATAAAATTGAATATCTCCCTCTCTCCCCACCCCCGCCTCACCCCTGAAAGTTTACGGCAGCAATTTGTCTGTTAAAGTAGATTCTGTTGTCACATTGCCCATTGGTGTCCAACCTCCCAAGTCCAACACAGTTGCTCTGTTCAGTGGGTTACTGTAGCGATCTCTTTAGGATGGTTTTATTTTTTTTCATAACCTGGGACTGCAACATGGTTTGGGTGTAAGTTTCAGATGGACTGGGCAGCGTTTTGCCAGAGGCTGCTCCTGGCAAATGCGTGTCAGTAAAAGTGCGTGTGAACTGGTTGTTGTTTTTAATATTGTTTGAAACTTAGTTTGGAAAGTGGGCACTGCCAATGCAGGACTGTTACACATGCCCCGTCTAAGATACTCAGCTAGAGGGAGCTAAATGCTCTGATAGAGTCTGTATGTCAGAACCTTCTTTCTCCATTTCCCATTACTATGGTAGTAACAGTGTGTGTGCTTAGGACTAAAATCTCCTTTCCATTATGCCTGTGCAACCCAGATTCATAGGCAGCACTTAGCAGAGAACGGAGAGCATATACTCAGATGGTATACTGTTGCCCTGTTGTCTTCAACAAAGTTGCACTGTTTCATGCCAGCTGAGGATCTGGCCCTATAGTGTTTTGAATGGAGATTGTTGTTTTAATTAGAGTAGCTTTTAGAACATGCAATTGCCTTTTGGACTGTACTAATCAGCAACCCTAGTATGAAACTGAATGCATCTCTGAGCTTGCAGAGGGCAAAAGAAGACATGGAGTCTGTAAGCTGCAAAGCATCAGGAGCAAAATCCTGACTCCACTTAAGTCAATGGTAAACTCCCATTGACTTCATTGAGACCAGGATGTTGTGCCAGCTCTCTGGGCTACATTGTGCTCTGAGTTACACTGCGTCATTCAGAACTAAATCCATTACCCCAGATTCTTCCAGGTAACTCAGATGTCTTTCCTTATAAAACACTAAGTGCCACATGTGTACAACATACACCACACCTGAGCCCTTTGTTTATGCACAGTTGGTACCAGAATCCATCTAGTCCTTATCCCTTTACTGATTTTATTATAACCATGTCAATAATTCTGTGCCGGAGCCTCAGCTGGTGTAAATCGCATTGCTCTTTTGAAGTCAATGCAGGTATGAGTTACACCAGATAAAGATCTGAACTATTTTCCCAGTACACCCACTTCTACAATGCAGCCGTCAGAAACCCTCTCCAGTGAACTGCTTGTCCGCTATTGCCTGAACCCAGACAGAAACAGGATGGACTCAGATTTAGTGGGCCAAATTACCCCCTGGTATAACTTCCTAGTGCATCATCTCCTGGTGTAACTTCACACAGCCTGTGGTATTGTCAGTAAAATCACACAGAGAGTACATCTGGTCCACTGTCTTTCCAAGACCTAATGTAAATGCCAACTAGCATTTTGACAAATGACATTTCAGTACAGAAGGTCAATCAGTAAAATGGGTTACCCATGTGGGAAGACGTGGAGATATTTGTATCTCCACATCTGTTTCTTGTCTACCTTTTTGCATGATCTTTTATCGTAGCATCACTTTCTTTTCCTTCCACTGCTTCTCCCTGTAGTATAAGTCTCTTCCCTCAATTTACTCCCCTGAACCTCATTTTCTGCTGTTTTAACTTCTACACTTAGCACTATCCATGCTTCATCAATAAATCACTCCTGCTCATTTGTCTCCTGTTGTACCTCATTTCCTTTTTCTATCACTTTCACTCTCAACCAAAAATTCCTTCCCCGTTGGACATCCTAGCATATTCAATCATGGGGTGGAGATGGGAGATGTCTTCCTTTCCCCTGGCTTGCACAGCACAGAGCAGAACTTGGTGCACATAAAAGGCAGTGTTCAAGCTTTTCCAATTATCATTATTATTATTATGAGATGTTTTATATAACCCCTCTCACAAGCCTCAAACCACTCTGCAACGTAATCAAGAATTAAGAGAGGTCAGAGATAGCACCTTGATTATAGACCCAGGACGTCTCCCTGCTATTGAGAGATTATTCCATTTAAAATATTTGGAATTACAGTAGATACAGTAGTAGGAGGCATGTATTAAAGAAAACAGCTACAACTTCCATGTGGCTCAGGTTCTAACTTTGTATACCAAGAACCACACCATGTCTGGAACTTTACAGAACAGAGAGACAGCTAGTGGCCGAATAATCTACTGCTGGTAAACAGGCCATTACATCTAGGACATTCTCTAGTATTCTCCCCAATTTGGTTTTAAATTACCAAGATGGTTCTCTGCTGCCTAATGCTATCAGAATGATAGCATTTTATACTCACTTTGCACAAGTGTAAGTAACATCCAGGCAGTGCAGAATCAGGGCTAATATTTACACACACATAGAGAAATGTATGTATGCACAAATGGATGACTTCACTTTCATCATAACCACTGCTTCGGGATCAAGAGTGACAGCCCCTAACTCCACACAGCTATCAGTTTATGACAGGAGATGAGGAAAGTCTGTTACAGCCAATTAAAATTCCAAGGAAATTTAAGTCGGTAATATGCAATAGACACACATTAGAATCTGGCCAACATGTAATGCTGACCACCACCCATTCTTGCAAGAAGTACCCTTCAATGTCTACAAATGATCAGAACATTGTCCAAAAGACAGCACCTTTAGTGTTTCCTGCTATCTAGAATAGGTGTAAATAACTGTGCAACGTGCAAGAGAGTGTTTTCGGACTCTGATGTGCGATGTTACTCAGAGCTGTTACAACAGCTACTACACCCCAACCCACAGTTGCCTGCACTGAGCAATGTCCAAAGCAATTATTTATGGAGAGTGGAAATTAACTTGAACAGTTCATAAAATTCACTTCTGGATCCTCCATGATAAAAAAGTGAAGTATACATAACATTTATTACTACTGTCATGACATATTGGGATCACAATGTTTCTTAATACGATGCAATTATTAAGCAAAACCATGATAACTCCAGACACAAATAAACAGGCTTCCACTTATCTCAAGTCCCAGTTTTGTCTCTGTTGTTTACCAGGGAGTGCACCATATCTGCAACTCTATGCAATAGTCAGAGACATCTAGTGGATGAATAACATATTGCAAATGAACCTATCATTAGAGTTACTACTACCACTATGGAACAAGTTTATTTATAAGGCATGGCCTATACTACAACATTTTGCCAACATAGCTGTGTTGGCTAGGAGTGTGGAATAAGAACCACACACACATCCCTGATGACATAGCTATGCCAACAAAATGATGCAACTCTGCTGACAGAAGAGCATTTTTATGGGCATCACTAATGTTGCTTGGGGAGGCGGTGTAGCTACACCAGCAGAAGAACTCCCTCTGTTGGTATATGCTGCATTCACACTCAGGAACTCTGCCAGCATAGGCTCTGTAGTGTACACATGGCCTATAATAATATCTGCACCCATCTTGAATTGTGAAGGTCCCCTTGGCAGCAATCACCTCTTGCCATGCACAGACAGTTCCTTCTACTTGAAATTAATGCTCTTGATTAAATCTGACCCTCCAAAACTTCCCTCTGGTAGCTCCCTGCGTGGAACTCCTGTATTCTAGCTCTCTGGTCTATGAATGCTGAATAGTGCATGTTCCTGCAGCTGTACTTGCAGTGTGCTTTAACAGCTAGACAATTAAAAGAAAAAGGATAAAACAAACAAAGCAAAAGTTGCATGCGTTCTCTGGATCTCCAGCAAATAATAAGTACCAGATCCATACTGTTGTGGAAAAGTAACAAGTATAAGGCAATTTCTGATGCAGTAAAACCCTCTTTTATTTCTTATTCTCTTTTACTCTGGCTACTATTACTTTGATACTTCCCTGGCATTTTATCACTAATAAAAAGAGCAAATAAAACCAATGATTTTTCCCCCCTGAAAACTGTTTGGCTCACTTACTCAGTTTTTTTTTTTTAAAAAAAATTGCATGTTTAAAGGTAGGGTTTGATCCACATGCAATAGGCTAGTGATTTGTTTAAATTCATAGGGTATTTATAATTGTAACACTTCTGCCCATCAAAGTTGGCAGCAACAAGGGCTGGGTTCAGTATCCAGGGGTTCCATTCCAATAGCACAATACAAAACCGGCTCGAGCCCCCACCCAGTGACCTGGGACAACCGTATACCACCCCTCTGGGCGTGTGTAAGAGACAATACTTCCCCTCTCGCCAGCACAGAGTCTGAGTGTACCAAAAGCCTTTTAATAACAGGGAGAAACAATGTGGCATTATATTGGGGAAACACCACAAACAAGATTAATAAACCAAACCATGAACCAGAAACCCCCCTCCCAGCCAATAGGCTGTGTCCTTCCCTTTGGCTCTTGAGTTCCCCAACCCCAAAAAGTCACTCAATAGTCCCAAAAGTCCAACAGCCCAAGAGTCTCTGTTCTTGGTCCGTGCAGAGTTAACAAAAGTCAATCTGCAGAGTCTTACCTCCCAGCCTGGGTGGAAAAGGAGGGTAGGGCAAGGGGCACCTTACGTGGTCCGAGGCCGACTGCGCCACCTCTCCGTGGGGTTCCGCTGCAGCCCTCACCGCAATCCGCACTGCTCTGCTGGCCATCCCACGAACCACTCTGCCAGTTGATCTGCTAGCTGCTCTGCTCACCAATACTCAAACTGCTCTGCAGCGCCAGTCACTCCGCTAGCCATCCTGCTAGCTGACACACGAACAGCTCTGCGGTGCCAATCACTCCACCAGCAGCACCAACAGCTCCGCTAGTCAACACACGGACTGCTCTGCTGCGCCAGCCACTCCACCATTAGCACCAACTACTCCGCTAGCCGTCCTGCTAGCCGACACACAGGCTGCTCTGCTGCACCAGCCACTCTGCACTATTTTCAGGCCCCTAACTTAAGACAGTGCTCGGTGATTGCTTTAGCATTCACAGGGATAGAATGCTGAATAGATATAGAATATAATGCTGAATAGATAGCTGAAACATAGATCTCAGCTCTTAAGTGATTTCAGTATATAGCAGAGGAGCCTTAGGGCAGGTGCACCAGTGAGCCTTAAAGTGATTTCAGCTCAGCAGCCTGAACCCAGGCTCTTAATGGGAGCAAAATTTAACTCTGACATTCCACAGTGGAGAGAGGCAGGGTGCAATAGGCCTGTAGGGTTCTCGGACAAAGCCCTCACCAAAAGATATGGGTGCTTACTCACAGCCTCTTTTCAGCTCAGAGTGTTCTGAAACACCTGGCCCTTGCCCAGTGAGTGCTACCTAGATGATGGCGAGTCCCTCCATCATAACAAGGGCCAAGTACATGTCCATAGTCCTTCGTTCACATAATCAGGGTAACATCACTTTATCATTCCTGCCCCAATAACAGAGAAACTGGGGCTCTCACATCAGCCAAAGTGGCCATGTGGGCTGCTGTGAGCTCAGGCTAGGCGCAGTGGGTGTGCCTATGCAAATTGATCAGCCCCGAAGTTATTTTCCATAACTCACTGCAATTCCCATAATTCACCACCAGATGTCAGATTAGATCTCATTCCTGACACTGCTTACATAATTAACCCTATATCACTCCACCACTGCATCTGTTAATTGCCCAGGTTCCTCCTAAAAAATAAGTTTCGGGCACTCTGTCCAATTCTTAACAGAAAAGGCTCAGATCCTCAAAGGTGGACTTAGAAACCTAACTCCCACTGATTTCCATGTGATTAAACACCTAAACACCTTTGAGGATTTGAGTCAAAATGCTCAAATTACTTTAAAAAAACAACTACTGTGCTTTGTTCCTGGTGGTCAGTCTCAGCAGAGAGGCTATGAAATAAGAGGCTCTGGAGAGCGAAGTTCCTCTCATACTTAGGGTTCATCCTTTGGACTTCAGATGAAGCACATTGGCAGGTCGAAAAGTCATGGCTCTGTACATGACAGAGGCCCAGGTTGTATTGAGAGCAAAAGGAGAAATAAAGCAGGAGCTATAGATAAAGTTGTGGATGAAGGGGAGAAAACTCCCTGTGAGCTGTAGTGGGCAGAAGCACATTGCAAGTTTCAGTCACGCCTAATCCCCACTTGCACTTAAAGCAAACAAACTCCAAAAGCACTCAGAGCAAACACGCTCCAGTCCAAACCCCATCAAGACAGCAAGCAAACACACTCCAAAAAACAGCCAGGCAATTAGAGTCCCCAAGTCAGTTTAAACAGACACAGTCGATCAGCAAACACTCCCATCCCTCTACGAAAAACAAACATGGACGGCAGCCATGCCAGCTGTGCTTAGCAGTGCTGGCCGTTTTTGACGCTTTCACCATCCACAGCAAAACAAAAGCCAGGCACATTCAACTGACAGCCCCCCAGGGTCATGGGCTGGCCGAGGAAATGTTAAAATAAGCAAGGTGCTCATCAGTGTCCATCATGCTTCCTTGCTATTATTGTGTATTTGTATTACAGTAGCGCTGAAGGCTCCAATTGAGATCAAGGTCCCATTCTGCCAGGCACCGTACATACACACAATCATGGTAAGAAACACCTCCTATCTTCCTCAGTTACATGGACCCCATCACTTCAGTATTGGAGTACTTGACGGGTCTATAATGTATTTATACTCACAATACCCTTGTGAGATGGGCAGGGCCATCAGCCCCATTTTGCAGATGGAACTGAGGCCCAAAGCGAGCAAGTTACAAGCGCAAGCTCACACAGGAAGCCTGTGGCAGAGAAAGGAGATGAACTCAGGTTTCCCAAAACCTGCACCATCTTCCCTTTCTGTTCCCTGACCGGTCCCTGCTTTGAAGAGCTTCCATTCTAAATAGACAAACCACACAGAGTTTGGGAGCGGAAACAGAGAGGAGAAGAGATGTGCCCAAGATTATGCAGCAGGTCAGTGGTAGAAAACTAGGAATGTAACCCATCAGCCTAAGCATCACTGTGATGCCTGACCTGCTAGGATTCCTTTTGAAAGTTCCACCCTGTTCTTTTTTGAGGTGAAACTGAGCTGTAAAATGTGTGACAACGACTCAAGGTAAAAGAACATAAGAACTGCTGTCCGTGATATGGCCAGTTCATCTAGTCCAATAGCCAGCCTGCAAAAGTGACCCGAACCAGACACTTCAGAGGAAGGTGCAAGAAACCTTGCAGTGGGCTATTGTGCAATAGTCTCTTCACCCCAACAATAATGCTCAGTATCTCAAGTAAGAGATGCGGGACAGGCCTCTAATTTGTCCCTGTGGGGCTGAACTCACTAACATCCCAACACGCCAATGAGAGTCAATAAGCCACTTTGCCTGAGTGCTGTAGGATCAAGCACTAAGAATGCACTCAAGTAAATCCTATTGTGCCTTTCTATTTGTGCCCCCTTTAATTTGTACCTCTAATCTCTCAGTTTAAATAGTGTTACAAAGTCCAACCTGAGGGCTAAAGGCTATAGGTGGTTGAAAGCACATCAGCCTTAGAATGATCAAGCCCTTTTTCTTACCAGCCATAAGAGGTTACCTCCAGTTAATTAGTGACACCTGAGCACAATTAAGGGCCACAGTCGTCTTCCACTGAAAGAGAAGGGATAAGAAACAAGTTGCAGAAGAGCTGGCAGCAACAGGGAAAAATGGTTTCTCCTCCCTAGAGCAGCAAATTGAGTTTACAGCTGTTTGGGGAAGGGCTGGGAACTAGGACGCAGCGTAATAAAGGTGGGAGCAAGAACATGTATTTTTCTGTTGTTGCTGGGTCTTTTGCTTAAGCAAACCACTCAGACCAACCCGCAGGCCTACCTTGTAGAAACTGTAAATAAACCCCCATTAGGAATGAGAAACCTCTGGAGAAGAACTGGTTTACTCCAACCCTGCTCTAGCCAGAGTGAGAATCCCTGAGGATGACATAGTACTTGAGGTGTGGTTGACACAATAGCCAGTGTCTGTAACTTGATGAACCTAGGTGAGTTCTAACCTCAGATTCATGAATCTTGTGGTGAACTGGACTCAAGCTTTGGTTTTAACAATCAGAGGCCTAAGCGGCTCAGTTTAGGAGCTGGATTCTTTATTCATGTGAATAACCTTAACTAATATGAGTAGTCACACTGAACTTGTCTTCAGTGCTGTTGGCTGCAATGGGCTTAATTACAAGAGTTGGCTTTTGCAGGCCCAGGTTGTAATGTGTATGCATTCAGACCCCAATTCAACAAGGTAATTAAGCATGTGCCTAACTTCTAAGCCTGTGTCCAGACACCCTGACTTTTCAAGCATGCATGGAACATCAAGCATTGTGTAGTCCCATTAGTTTCAATGGGACTTTTCAATGCTTAAAGTTACTGACATGCTTGAAAAGTCAGTGGATCTACTCACATGCTTAAAGTTATGTACATGCTTAAGAACCCTGTTGAATCGGTTATATCTATTAACAGTCCTCTATTGTTTAATGCTTCTGATAAGCAAGATGACCCCCAATAGCACTGTCAGTAAAGGAAAAAAGGACAAGTTTGGGTATACAATTAACCTGGCTTCCTCGTGGTTTCAGATCGATACCTAATAGGACGTTATTGGTTAGCCAGAGGAAGCAATTTCTTTCAGATTGTATTGTTAGATTCACAGCGTACACATGGAGAAGTTAGATAAAAACATCAGGTCCTCTTACTGGGAGGTTGTAATGTAACAGAATTTATATTCTTAGAATTCAGAATAACACACAGTAACCAAAGGCAGCGAGACTCAAAGCAGGCTATGGCCTGAGGAAGAAAGGCACAACACACCCCGCCTGTTCTAAGCTCGTTCTTTTTAGACTCACTCTGATCTCATGCTTCCCTATCAAGCCCCCTAGCCTGCAAGCAGGACCAGGGATCCTTCCTCTCTCGTTCACCGCACACACTTTTAAAGAATAGCTTGTAAATCCAACACAGTCCACAATACACCAACTGCATGGCCGTAGTTGACTGGCTTTTGACACAGACTGATGGAAAGAAAATGTCTTCCTAAATACACATATAGAGCCAGACCCTACACTGGTGTAAATTGTTGTGGCTCTATTTACACCTGCTGAGGATCTGCCTATAAAATGCAATGGTCTTTTTTGTTTGTTTGTGTATTTTTTTTAATATTCTTAATAGAGAACATTAAAATAATTGGGTCAAATTATCTGCAAGTGTAACTCTATAGTCTCAAATAGTCTTAAGATAATAGAGGATTTGGCCCTTCATGTTTATTATAGAATACAGCTGTAGATAAAGGGAGATTCATGTCTTTTTTGGGGGGGTGGGGCGGTGAAGGCTCTGATTCATCAACGGAAAAAAAAATACACTCAAAAGCCCCTTTGAAACAGAAAATCTGGTGTGGTTTATGTGTGAAAATGGCATTCACATTTGCGGAGCAACCTTATTTATGGAAATGAAAACAGCACAACATGTGAATCATGATTATGTCGCCTATTATTTTTTAAGTACGTTCAGCAGAATCGTGTATTAATAATTGTAAAACTTTAAACTGGTGGCACTCACCCTTTAACAGCTAGAGAGTAGGTTCCTCATTGCACTGAGGTGAAGTGAGCCTGAAATGAATGAAACCTATTTAGAAAACAAAATGCCTGGAACCATTCTACTATTCTGTGAATGGTTAATTCTCTACTAGAGCAATATTCTTGAAGCTAAGACAACAAAGCATCATTTTCACACAACTCAGTTGGATAAGTCTATTCACATCCCAGTCGTGTATGTAGCTCCAGCTTTGTGATGTTAATTGGACTAGTTTTATAAGGAGGATCAGAGGCTGAAAACTATCTATTAAAGTCAAAGTCAAAACTCTCATTGATTTCAATAGGAGAAGGAACAGAAACCTGATGTAGCTTCCATCTCTCACTCATCTGCCTGTTTTGGGGACCGGTCCAGTGTGCACTGAACTCAACAGCATGACTTTCATTGATTTCAATGGGTATTGGATCAGGCTCTTACATAATTGCAGAACATTTAACCTCATGGTATTTCGGTGACAAGTAGAGTGATAAGTGGTGGTCATTTTTTTGTCTTTTTTATTGAAAATATCTGTCCTTTAGACCATCATTTTCCCTTTGGTCTAAATGTTCCATTTTTTTCCATCAAAAAAGCATTTTCTGAAAATGCATTTTGAAAAATGACATTTGTTTTCTGGGAGACTTAAAAAGGACAATGACATTTCCCACATTTTTTGTTTATTTTCAGAACCCAGACATTTTTCCCCAAAATCCAAACTTTTTAAACAATCTCTTTAAAAAATATATAATTAAAACATGGCTTCATTTTTTATATAAAAAATCATATTTTTTCCTGAAAAATTAAAGAAAAAATAAATGTCCCATGGAAAATAAATGGCAATTTCTACAGCCCAATCTAGATTCTCATATCTTTTTTTCAGTAGAGGGCATGTTAGTAGAAAGTGCTTTTTGCTGCTACTCGGTTTCAGGGGTTAGCTTGCTTAATATTGTCATCATATATTTATGTATGTGGCTGGTGAAGTAGTTCCTAGTCTTGGTTTATGTTCCCAGCAACCATTTTATTGTCAGTGTGATGATTTCCTCATGGTCAAAAGGTTCTGCAAAGCCTTAACTCCGAGAACAAAGCCATACCCTGCACTGCACCATAAGAACAAATCAAAATCTCGCCCTTAATAAACAAATTGTTTGTTTCATCCCATGGGCCAGGTACCAAGCTGGTGTTAATTATTGTGGCTCAATTGACTTCAGTGGGACTGTGTCAGTTTACACCAGCTGAGGATATAGCCTCCGTGTGTTTTAATTAAAAGTGAAATTAACTGTATTACACATGTATTTAATCTAAAGTCAATATTCAGCACTCGGAGATGCCCTGATAGTGAAATCACCACTAGGAAATAATAGCCTGGATTTTCAGCTGCTGCAAATCGGCATAGCTCGAAGTTACTAGATCTATGTTGATTTACACCAGGAGAGGATCTGGCCCAACTTGTTCTCCTTTGGTATATCTGTGCAGTGCATATAACTCAGCTGTTTGCACCACAGTTGTGTGACTGTGAGTTTGTGTGTATAGGTGAATGGTTCATAGTATTATCAGAATATCAGAGTATATATATACTCTGATATTCTGATAATACTATGAACAACGAAAGCAAAGGTAGATCAATATCAAAAGTAAAAAACAAAAGGACATTTAATAATTGATTCTGCATTGATGCATTGATGTATCTCATCCTGGCAAAAACAAGTGATGTTTTTTGGTCTTTTTTCTTTTTTCTTTTTCTTTTTCTAATTCTTTTTCTTTCTTTTCTTTCAATATTAGGCCAGCATTGGTGCTAACCATTTGCTTCCTGGCACTGGAAGGGTTAAATTCCCGCCATTTCACCCTGATCTCTCCTGAAGCTGGAGTTATACTCATCAAGGATCTAGCAAGGGGAGGGATGGATTTCTTCAGACAGCCCGAGGGCTCCAACGGCAGCCTTCGCTTTCAATCAATGTTGAGAGGCACGAGTGGAAATTCATTCAGTGAACAGTCGGAGGTCCTCGCCTGTCCACACAGCCGCCCGGCACACAATCCCAAACACAAACAAGTGTCATCTCAGCTGGAATCCTGACATATTGCCGAATCACCATTTGTTTGAGAAGTGATAATTAAACACTCCTTTTCCTTAAATAAAATAATATTTTTTTAAAAAAAAGTGTATGGGAGCATGATCGAGTCCATGGGTAACCTTGGCAGCTTCCTTTTGTCGAGGTTTCAGATTCATGCCAAACATATTTTTCTGTAGGATTGGTTTCTGCTTCACAGCCGCAGCTTCCCTTTAACCTGAGTGTATTATTTTGGTTGTTTTCATTCTATTTGCCTCTAGGATGCCATTCAGTCAGAGAGATCCATGTGCTCACAGAGTTCATGAACTCGCACTTGCAATATGATCCTCATCCTGTCGGTGTTTCTGTCTGTGTGCGTGTCCACATGTAAAACATGACAGAATATGACTTCATACTGCAGTCAAAAAATCTAAAAGAGGAGGAAACATTTCTCATCAATATCAAGGTTTTATACCCCTGCAAATAAGAACTAGGTAAGGTGTAATATAAGACCAAGGAATGGGAAGTTTATTTCCTTTTCTTTACATACATTGGTAAAGTCCTTAGCAGTAATCAGGTTTGCTTGGTTCAGAACAAATGCAGCAATCTGTTTATTGCCTCAAGAAAACAAAGTCAGTGTGCAAACATACAGTACCTTCAGAGAGTGTAAATGGTATAGCTCCAAGGATACAGAAATCTCGGTATACCAAAGTCTTATCAAGGGAAAGCGGAACTTCTTGATCAGAACAAAGGGCTAGAGACAGGATTAATGTGGTCAAATTTACCACTGGCCTATGCAGGCGCATCTCTTTAGTTGAAACTTAGACCATGTCTACACTGGGGAGGAAGTTGACCTAAGATATGCAACTTCGCATAGCTGAAGTCGACTTACCTCGGCATCCTCACGGAGGCGAGTTGCCTGCTGCTGCTCTGCCGTTGCCTCTGCTTCTGCCTCTCGGGGTGGTGGAGTTACGGAGTCAATGGGGAGAGCACTGGGGGATCCATGTATCATGTCTAGATGAGACGCAATAAATCGGTCCCTGATAGATCGATCACTACCTGCCAATCTGGCAGGTAGTGTAGATCTGGCCTTACATTTTGTTACCTAGAAGTGAATTTGTTCCATCGATTCTGGGTACATACGTCTGTGATTCCAGCTTAGGTAGACATCCCCACACAAGGCTGACGAAACTACCGCCCTGTACAAGCCCACTCAGAACTCAAGGTACCTGCTTGCATTGCTGAAACCTGGACCAAAGCATTTTAACCAGGATAGCATAGACAAAGCACACATGGGTATGTCTACCTGAGCTGCCATCCCACCTCTGTTCTTCGCTTTCCTTCTAATTTGTTTTGTGACCTCAGGCGAGTACATGATACATATTTAGAAGAGTCGTTTCTTTTTCCTGGCTGTAATTTGTGTGTGGTCCATACATTGTACATGCAATTGAACTATGGGTGAAGATCGGAGTGACAATACTATAATGGTTCTTCTTACTGGATAGCAGAATGAGATAGGAATAACTCTCTATAGAAAAGGCGGATAACATCAGGGAGCCATCCAGAGTGTTGTGGGACAGGGCAAAGGTGCCAAGCTCAAGGTTTCAGCCAAAGGGTTGCCAGTAGTGATGCTTGTTACCACCCCTGCTCCAGAACACGGGACTCCTGTACGCTTCTAAATTAAACAAATGGCACCAAGAAAATACCCTAACCTTTCTGTCACTGATTTCTGTTCCAAACAAGAAAGTGACCAGCAAGGAGCTGAAAACCTGCTTTCTCTCAGCAGAGGTTGGGACAGAACCGCAAATAATCTGATTGCACAATGTGAGCACTTCAAAAACAAGTGGATTGGGCACTCCCAGTTCATTTTGTGGATATTATTTTTACCCACTGACCCCATCATTCCTCTGAGCCTCAGTTTACCCAGCAGCATTAATATTTCTCTACCGCGCAGGTTATGGAATCCTTGGTCACACCTGGTGACCCACGGGAGAACTGCTACTGAAACCAGTGGGATTAATTATCTCAATAAAGCCTCTGCAATCCAGCCATATATCATACCCTCATCTTGTGGCCACTTACTCCTCTGTTCTTCTGAGTAAGGATCCCCTCTTTCTACCCCCATCTCTCAGCCTATCCAGATATGAGGTCCGGAGCTGATGTAGAACCTCTGTGGTTCCCAACTGAGAGAAAAACAGGCAGCAATGGGATAAAGAAGACAGGGAATGGGTGGACCCCTGACTGCCCTGCCAAGCCTAGGACCAAGCAGCTGGCTAGGTGTGAGGAGGAGCTATGTCCTTTCAAAGGCTGCAGTGAAGTAGTCCTCATTTCAGAACAAGAGGGAAGCAGGGCAGAAATTGTACCTCAGGAGCAGGGGTTATCAGTAATTGACAGCACCTCCTGGCTACCCCTCCAGCTTGGGGCACAAACTAGTTCTCAGAGCCAGATCTTGTCACCTTTATTACATGAGAACATAACATAAGAACGACCTTATTGGGTCAGACCAATGGTCCATCTAGCCCAGTATCCTGTCTTCCAACAGTGGCCAGTGTCAGGTGCCCCAGAAGGAATGAACAGAACAGGGAATCATCAAGTGATCCATGCCCTGTCACTCATTTCCAGCTTCTGGCAAACAGAGACCAGGGACACCATGCCTGCCTGTCCTGGCTAAAAGCTGTGGATGGACCTATCCGCCATGAACATATCTTGTTCTTTTTTGAACCATGTTATGATCTTGGCCTTCACAACATCCTCTGGAAAGAAGTTCCACAGGCTGACTGTGTGCTGTGTGAAGAAATACTTCCTTGTATTTGTTTTAAACCTGCTGCCCATTAATTTCATTTCTTGTGTTCTTGTGTTGTGTTATGACATGTGGTAAACAACACTTCCTTTTCTACTTTATCTACACGTCATGATTTTATAGACCTCAATTATATCTCCCCTTAGCTGTCTCTCTTCCAAGCTGAAAAGTCCCAGTTTTACTAGTCTCTCTTCATACAGACACCATTCCATACCCCTAATCATTTTTATTCCCACATAATAGTAGCTTACTTCCTGAGTAGTAATCTAGGAGTCCTTGTGAGCAGCAAGGCAGTAACTCACCCCAAAAGGGGTGGAATCAGGAGCAAAGCACATCAGGAAGTAATGAAATAAACAGGTTTTTTTATAAATGATGAAAAGATCCCTCAACATTGTCCATGTACATTTACTTTGACCGGCTACTAAAGAGATATTTGGTAGATTTAGTACACTGCAGTGCATTAAGGGCAATTGAATTCTTCCCCATTTCATCATCGTGCTGTGCAGTCCCCCTTTGTTTGTCCTTTGTGCATATCAACGAGCATCTCCATTCTGTTCTCCTAGTGTGCCATCCCGCCCATACGCAATCTCAAGAACTAATAGCAGCAGTGCACTAAACCAAACATATCTTGTCAAGTGAGTGCCATTACAAAGCAAGGATTGATTTGCTGCAGGAGGTCTTGCATATAAGTAGACATGGATGCAGCAGCCAGGGTTAACAAGTTTCCTCTTGGAGAATTTATTTAGAAGCAAACAACAAAAGGACAACCCTGTTTCTTCCTTTTAGTTCCCAGATTCTGCACCTTTGAGTTGGCCTTACACATTATGGATTCAGACAAGGAGAGGGTTATATTTATACTGACTCCCTCGTCCCCTTCCATCCCCTCAGGCTTCACTGCCTCTTTCAGGCATAAGTATCTAGCTGTCTCCTCTCAGGTTAGATTCTCCATGCCATCACGGATGTAGCTGGCGGATGGGGCCAGTAGCAAGTCACCTTGGGTGGTGACCCTGTCAGATCTCACAGGGGAAGCAGGACTGGGCAGTACTTGAATGGGAGCTCTCCAAGGACAACCCAGGGAGCTGACAGAAACAGTGTTGTTGATTCATAAGTGGCATTCCGCCTGCTGAGCTGGTCCAGAACAAATGCCTGGATGCTGGGCCACCAGAGAATGCCATCTTCCAGGAGAGGTAAAGCAGATAGGGTCTGAAAAGATTCTATGATCCTTGTTACAAGAGTAAAATGGGTTAGGCCTAGTCTCCTGACCAACCTCCTTAAGTTTCAATTGGATGCAAGACTAGATTAAGACAATCTAGGATCCTAAGAACAACACAACATGGTGCCTCCTTCTATGGGTCTTTCCCATAGATGCTCCCTTTTCCTATGTACAAATGGCAGCAAAGAATCAATACACCTAGGCACAGCAGGTTACATGACAATTTACGCAACCACATTATTGCATTAGGAGCTTGATCCACATGATGTCAACAAGAGTCTATTTGACTTCACTGGGCTTCAAATGGGGTTCTGGATAATGGGCCCTGCCTTAGTTAATGATCCTACATTGATAGGAAGATGACAATTGGCTGATTTGACTGATCATTTACAGCTTTAATGTCTCTAATTCTAAGAGATCTCTGATGCTAAAGTACAGGCCAGATTCACTCGGCTCTAGGGCTAGTTGGAATTTTCTTGTGAAATTGTTTTTTTGATGGAAACCTGGAGTTTCTCTACAATTACAATTTCCATGAAAAAAGTGTCTGCTTTCCAGAAATTTGAACTTTTTGTCAAAAAAAATAAAATAAAAATGAAAACTGAAAACAAACTAAAAATCTTTTGGTTTCCTGGTTAAAAAATATGACAAATTTCTGTTCTGACATGCTGCTGCAGTGCTTCATGGGAGTTGTAGTTCAATTGCCTTATGCCTCTATTCTCCTCCAAGGACCAAGTTTCCCCAACGGACTACATCTCCAATGTTGCACCATGGCCAGGGACTCCCATGATGCATGCAGAGGCTCAACAAGAGGGAAAACCATAGTGCATCATGGGAGATGTTTTCCAGCCAGGAAACATAGAGAGCATCAGACACAAGAGCTATAATTCCCATGAGGCACTATAGCAGCATTTCTGAATAAAAATTTTCAGTTTTAAAGCTAAAGTTTTGGGGGGTTGATATTTTGCTGAAAAGCTGAAATTATCAATGGAAAAAACAAACAAACAAGAGAGCCACCTTTTCCCAACCAGATCTACTCAATGCTGTTATGGGAGGCTTACCAGTAAATAGTGCTGTGCCACAAGAAGGTGTGTCTGTGATGTAAAAAATGGCTCTATACTTTTTGAATCAAGAGGGGAGAGGTTCTAAAGAAAGTCTGTAGTGCCGGAGGAGCTGTTCTTCACATCAGACTATACAGTCAAAGTCTTGGCTATCTAAAATCGTTAGGTTTAAGATTAGCAGCCATGTTAGTCCGTATCTGTAAATAAGACGAGGAAGACTTGTGGCACCTTGGAGACTAACCAGTTTATTTCAGCATAAGCTTTCATGGGCTATAGCCCACTTCATCGGCTGCATAGCATTCGGTTAGTCTCTAAGGTGCCACAACTTTTCCCCGTCTTATTTAAAATCATTAGAGATACCATTACCCTTTTGACCAAGTAGGATGTTCATTTTCTCATCATGGCATGAATCATTATAATTTTAGAGAACTGCATTGTTACCAGATTTTGATTGAATTTCCCATGAGGTTTCAGTTGACTATAGCCTTCTTTACAATTTGCACCAAAAAAGATGGGGTAACGTTGTTGTGTGCTTGGTGGATAAATATTTGCCATGCTCCACCCCAGAATAGGATACATTTCAGTCCTGGGGAAAATGATACCTGCTAGGGTCCCAGTTCAAGAAAGCATTTAAGCTGCTGCCTATATCCATTCTTATTTAGCAAAGCACTTATGTTCATGCTTCACTTTAAGCATATGATTGATTCCCTTTGAAGTCAGGAGGACTCATGTACTCACTTAAGATAAGCATGTGCTTAAGTGTTTTGCTGAATAGAGAAGAACTGCTGAACTGGGACCAGAGTGTAAAGCTCTCTGGAAACTTTTAATGATAGTAGTTATTTTCAGAACAATTGTAGGTCAGTCATGGGAATTAAAGACTATTTCCAAGATTTGTTTCCTCCTAGTTCTTTATTTTTTGTAATTTTCTGAATGCTCAAACTAACTGGAGATCATGGAGCCTTCTAGCCCACAGGGGAAATATCCCAAAACATCCCCCTCAAAATACTAATGGCAAAAGCATATGAAGATGCTTTAATATAGGAGGGGAAATGATCACGTTTGAGAGCCAGGAATGTAAATCCTGAAAATTATGACAATGTTCATTATTCATCTGGGTTTCAGAATCAGTTGGCCCCTTGCACATACTTACTGTTAAAAATAATATAGCCACATTGTTTTCTCGTTCATTAGTTTTCTAAACACGTGAAAAACTAAGCAGAATAAATCAAACTGACCTTTAAATTCCCAGAATTATAGTCTATTTAAATGGCCATAATAAGGTAATAATAACCCAAGCTAATAGTCACTTCACTTTCCATACTGTATGGCTCTCCATGCGATACCCTCTGTTATTAATTTCACTGTTATTACATATTATTCCCATACTTCAGGTTTAATACAGTCCTGATGTTGGTTATTAACATAGATTTGTCAGTAAAGATACAAAACTAAGCCTGTCCCACTTAATATCAGTTGACAAAACACACACACAAATCTTATGGTTTATCTCATGGGGAGAAGGCACTGTAAGGGAAAAAATGATTTCATTTAATTAAAGGCATACTTAATCTGAATTAGGAAAATGAAGGGAAGAAAATACACACAGCAAGGGTCCGTTGTTATTGCATATTTCCACAGTCCAAAGTGCATATTGACCACAATTGCTTTGCACTTACAGAGGTTGCCATTGCAGTCAATACTGACTGTACCAATCTTATTTTACTGGGGTCAGTCCAGACAAATACCACTAACTTCTGAGAAGTTACTCTTGATTTAGACCAGTGCAACTAAGGGTATGTCTATACTACCTGCCGGATTGGTGGGTAGCGCTCCATGTATCAGGGATCAATTTACCGCGTCTCATCTAAACGTGATAAATCGATCCCCGAATTGATGGCTGTACTCCACCTCGGCAGGAGGAGTAAGCAGAGTTGGCAGGGGAGTGGTTGCAGTCGACCCACCATCATGGAGATGGTCAGGTAAGTCGAACTAAGATACTTTGAAGTTGTGTATCTTTGTTCGAACCCCCTTCCTAGTGTAGTCCAGTCCTAAGAGCAGAATTTGGCTTAGCAGTACCTAAGAGGACACAATAATTTCTTGTACTAAGCATAGGGAAATACAGCAGCATCTCAGATAGCTTTGTGCAGTAATGGTTAGCAATTAATTTTATTAACAATAGTAGTGTTTACAGTAATGTAGGACTCTATTGTGCCAGGTGTGGTACACATCTATAGCAACAGACACACTCTTCCCTGAAGAGCTTACAATCTAAATAGATAAGACAAAAGGAGTATTGTTATCCCCATGTTGTACATGGAGAACTGAGGCACAGAGAGATTGCAGCCCACATCCTCAAAGGTATTTAGACATAGAATTCAGTGAAACTTAGGAGCCTAAATACCTGTGAGGATCTAAGCCTAACTGACTTGCCTACAGTCATACAGGAAGTCTGTGGCAAAGCCAGAAATTGAACCCAGCTGTCCCCTGAATTAACCTTAAGACCATCCTTCTTAACAGAGATAGTGGCACACAACACTTTTCATATAAGGATCCCTGAGGTCTTTAGAAAAAATGACTATTTTTGCTATCTATTATAACATCCCCTGTGAGGTAACTGCCTGTTATACCCATTTTAGAGACAGGTAAGATGAAGAATAGTATAAAGACTCAGTCCTGCACAGGATGGAAAACTTTGCTGGCAGTGCCTCAAAGTGTGAATGACTTTAAGTAGAGTTGAAGGTCCTTAGCATCTTGTAAGTACGCTCAGCACCTGGTAGGAGTGAGCCTTCTTGGAGCCAGATTTTCAAAGGAGTTTTACTCCCACTTACATTCCTGAATAAGTGGAGGAATTTCCAAAAAAGCTCAACAAGAAAATCACAATGGGAGCTGCTGCTGCTGCCGCACATGTTTGAACATCTTGCCCTGCATGCCTTTCCCAAGGTCACAAGACCCAGTTCTAGTGTCGGGAAAAGAACCCAAGAGTCCTGAGCTGCAGTCCCTTCCTCTAACCACTAGACAATACGCCTGTCTTACAAAAGAAACCCGTTCATTAGTTTGATTTTTATTAACAATCATGTATGTGACTAAATCAGCATGGAAGGCATCCAAGCTACAATGAGGAACGCCCAGTAGTCATGCTTGTATCACGTGACCCAGAAATTCAGCTGTAGGGCATTTGGGTCTTCATCTTGTATTGAAAAAAAAAGGCTGCCAGCAGAGCAAAAGAGCAATACCAGAAGACATCTGGGGATCCCATGCCAATTAGCTATGAACTTAAGGGGAATTGTTTGAATTAAATTTGGACACGCACTGGATTGAAAAGAAATAATGAGAAAGATTCAGAGAGAGCTCTTTTTCTCCTGCTTCTATTCCAATTCCACACCCCTCCTTTACCCAAAAGATCACACACTGTTGGTACACACAAAAAGCAAGTCAACAGGCACACCTTCTTAATCATGCTGCTCACTCAAATCCTAAATATAAAAAACATGCCTGTTCCCTAAACAAACGCCCATAGGCAAGGAGCTGAATGGATTTGCTACCCTCTACCAATGAACATTTATAATGTGGTGCCTCTCTTTCAGACATTATGCTACAGGATTCTTCTTTCAGTGCCTGTCCTTCTGCACGCGAGTTTACCTGTGTTGACGAGTTTCTAAATGATATACATTAAGGGATATGTACATTCAAGTTAGGAAAGCAGCATGGTGTAATGGATACGGGAGTGGACATGGGAATTAAGTTTCTCTTCTCTGTTGTGACCTCAGGTGAATCCCTCTGCTTGTTTCCTCTCCCACCCTTTGTCAATGTATTAAGTTCTTCAGGCCAAGGACCATCTCACAAGGGGCCTCTGTTCTGAAATGGAGCCTCCTGCATGTGACAAAGGTAAAAAGATGCAAAGACCCGATCTCTTTGCGTTAGTCCAGTTTTGCACAGCCAGTGTCGGTAAACAGGAAGTTTACTCAAACAGCTGAAAGTTATGTGTGGTGACTAAGACTCTTGCAGTTTCTAGAGCATGGACACAATCAGGGCAGCCATTCCACCTCAGGCATCATCCTGTCAGCTAAGGCACCTCATCAGCTAAGCAGGATCAGGCCTAGTCAGTCTCACAGGGCCTGAATACCACTTATGTACCACCAACGTTCTCAAAATGGGGCTTAAGAGTCACAAAGGACTTGTGCTGACCCTTTATACTGGGATGGGGAGAAGGCGGGAGGGGAATTTAACCAGTGTAATGGAGGGGAAATGTAGGGTGTGATTTGGCAGTCGGGCTTAGGCTCTGACGGCAAGACTTCTTCCACCTTTGTGTGAAACACGTGGGGTGAAATTATGTGCTGTGCCTTGACAGGTACATCTTTACTGGAGACGGAGCTGGAATTTCCAGCTTGAGGAGACCTACTCATGCTAGTGGTGACCAAGCTAGAAATACACTGAAAAAATAGAATTGAAACAGCAGTGGTGTGCAGGGTAGCCAACTGAGTATAACCGCCTCTGAGACCCTGGGCAAACATTTGGGCTGCTACCGGCTAGCATAGCTGCAGCTACGCTTCTTTTTTTAGTACTCTAACTCGATCAGAGCTAGTGTGGATGCGTCTACTGGAGCTGAAAATTACGACCGCTTCTCCAGTGTAGGCGTTACTCTTAGAGGAGTATGTCAGGCTGCCTAGAACAGCTCACCAGTGTGCATAGCAACCTCAGGGCAGACTGTCCAGGAATGGGGCACTAGCCTGAAACCAGTTGTACGTTCTATAATTAGATTTCACTAACCTGATCACAAGTGACAATGCGTAAAGTGCTATAACAGCTTAACATGGAGTCACAGACAGTCTTCTTGGGCACTCTAGTCTTTCTTGCCACACAGGCAAGTCTGCCTTTGTAAAAGATGGTTCCTTCCACCAAAAAGCACAATATTCGGGTTACTCCCAGGTCCAAAGGAACAGTCACTTATCTTTGCTCAATTGCCCCTCAAATCTCAAACCAAAGACAATGTTATAGCCAATACTGTAATAAACAAACTACAGATTTATTAACTATGCAAAAGAAATCAGTGAGTTATTTCCAAGGTTAAAGCAGGTAAATGTAATTCACAAATGAATTACAATCTTAGGTTTCAAAAAGGTAATAGACAGTGCTGTAATATGTAAGGTCTATATGTCCTGTATGGTTAATCTAAGCTAACCAGCTAGGGATCCCTTGCTTATGCTTAGAAATCTTTGCCCCTCAGAGTTCAAGCAGCATAGGGATAACAATTCCTCCTTGATGCGGGTTTTTATTCCCCTCACTCAGAGTTCAATCTGTGATGGGACGAGCATTTGTGCCCATTTCGTCTTCATGGGTGCATAGAAAAAAATCAACAAAGTCTTTTGTCCACTGGCTTGTTTGATGTCTGAAGGCCTTTTGTTGGGCAGGAGATGACATCATTTGTGGTGAACTAGTATTTCACACTTGGTAATACTTGTCTCCTGACAATGGGGGTTTCCATTTTCATAGAAGACACTCTTATAGTTACAGAGCACTATAAGAGCACTATCACTCTACAGCTGGCCTACTGGGTGACCTTGTGCAAATCATTTCACTGCTCTGTGCCTCAGTTTTCCTATCTGTGAAATGGAGATAATAGTAATGACCTCATTTGTAGAGGGCTTTGAGAGCTACTGCTGAAAAGTGTTATATAAAAGCAAGGTATTATATTATTACTAATTATTAACTATCTTAAGGGCTGCAGCTTTGAATAAAATATGAGTTATTGCAAGACTCATAAGTACTACCTTATAAATAGGATATAGGTATCAGTGAGCTGAATGCACACAGGAACTCACTAGAATTTCATAAAGTCTAAATACATTCATATAAATGTAACATGTATCTTAACCAGGCTAACACACATGGGTGTTGGACTGGTTTCCAGCTATGCATTAGTTAGTGTTCAGTGAGGCGTACGGGTCTTGGCATGAGCTGACACCTGGCTTGTCAGCATCACCATGTAGCACAGAACTTAAGGCCCGAGGAGAAGCAAAACTAATGTGGCTTTAACCTATGAAGGCCTCCTCCCATTCCAGGGCTGCTACAGGGGGTGGAGAGCTCCCCTGATATTACTTAGCTCTCCCCAGGGCTTGTCTAGCATGCTAAAAATATCAGTGTAGCTATGGTAACACAGGCGCTGTGTATGTCCACTCTGAGCAAGTTCTCATAGGGTTCTGGTGGGTTGGTACTCAGAGTGGCTGGCCTGGCCTGCTTCTGCCCATGCTGCAGAGGTTTTGCTGCTATTTTTAGTGCATTGGCTTAATGGGAGCTAGCACAAGTATGTCTGCGAGAGCTGGGAATCACACCCATAGCTCCACGTGTAGATGTAGACTCAGTTACAGCAGCCTCCGCCAGCTGCCTGAAATCTCTGCAGCACTGTGCTATGGAAGCACCCCTGGCATACACTCTGTATAGTCGGGCTTGCCAAGGGCTCTTGAGAAGGCATCCTTACTGCTATGTTTACAGTGTCTGAGCCCTGGGAATCCTCCTTTGGCTGGAGAGTGAACTATTAGGGCCTCTTATCTCTCTGGCCCTTCTATGTGGCATCAAGACGGCAGAGCAAAGATGCATTCCTGGTATTTCCCACAGGAGGATCCTGGACTAGATGAGCCAATGGTCTAATCCATTATGGCAAATCCTACTTTTTGATGGTATATACTCTATATAGTCCCCAGTTCAGGGGAGCGCTTAAACACTTGCTCAAGTCTGAACGGGTCCTGAATGCTGTCGAGACGCAGGGCCATACTTTCCAGTCAAAATAAAACAATCCAATCAAATAAAGGCATCAAAAAGGTAGCTCTCTGTGTGTGTGTGTGTGTGTATGTGTGTGTGTGTGTGTATATATATATATATATATATTATAAGGCTCTTCCTCCCTCTGAAAAATGTAAATATACAGAACTTCATCAGGTTCAATTACAATACATTTTTTCTTCCTTTGGCATATTTCTTACTCTTCACATTTTTTCTTATTTACTAGTTTAAAAGTCATGCATTTATTAGCATTTAGAATCCCAAAATAAACTTAAAATCATACAGGTGGCAATATATATATATAATCTTTAGAGATTTGAGCTTAAATTAAGCTAACTGACATTTTAATAGTATTCCACTGTTTGTTCCTGCGGAGTTGGGACTGTACTCAAGATCCTATTATATGAAGATCTACTCTGGGCCATCTGGTATCCTAACATTTCTGATTATAAATAAATCAGTTTTATTTATTATGTATTTGGGTATTTTTTTTATTTATCGTGCAAAAGTCTGAAAAGAAAAAAGCATCAGGGAAATGTGCTGGATTTTATATTGCATCTTTCAGAGACAACAAATGCCTCACAATGAGAGTTGTTTTGGTAGAGGGGAAAATGTCCCTGAATATTTATTTGAATTAGAAAGCAAATTCTCAGCTAACCTTCTTTATAGCCCTTTCAATTTCACTTTCCATGAACACTTCAAGCACTTGAAATTTTCCAGAGCAAGCACTCACCAAACGTTAAATTTTACCACCAATATGGACTGAAAGGGAAATTTGAACTGTGTGTTCAATGTATAAAAGTCATAATTTGTGCTGATAGTGAGTTATATATAAAGTGTGGCCTAAACTGGACAGTCAAACATCATGAGTCAGTCCCTCCCCTCTCCCTCGAATCATAAGCATTTAAAAATTAATTAGAAGTGTTTTTCGAGCACCTGGGTCACATTTTCAAGATTCTCTCCATAACCATGAAGGCTAGAAACTTGCAGATTTTTAAAAAGGAAAGCTAAAATTCTAACGAATTAGTAGGGCAATGTTACATAGTGGATAGAGCACTTGACTGGGTTTCAGGAACTCTATGGTATATGTACCATCCTACAACGTGCCTACTGTGTGACCATGTGCAAATCATTTCACCACTCTGTGGCTCAGTTTCCCCATCTGTGAAATGAGGATAATGGTACTGACCTCATTTGTAAAGTGCTTTGAGAACTACTGATGAAAAGTGTTATATAAAGGGGGTTATTCTATTATTATTACTAATTATTAACTATCTCAAGGGGCTACAACTTTAAATAAAATATGAGTTATTTCAAGACTCATAATAAAACCTCGAGAGTTGGAAACATTGCATAAGCCATTCAGTCAAGGATCAGAAATAGTACCATGTGCCTCATGGATAGCATCTATGCAACACCACACAAATTGCAACTGTTGCAATCAAAAGCACAATCTGAAATGAATATTGTATACATTTATATCAACTTTTCAAATAAACATATAGTCTCTTTTGAAAATACTAGTCCATGGGAGTTGGGCACATACATTCTTAAGCTTTTGAAAATTCCATGTTGTTTTTATTTATTTGATTGGTTGGTTTTGTTTATTTTATACTCGCTCTCTCTCTCTCATTTTGCAGCCTGGAAAATGCCTGGAAATGCCTGGAAAATGCAGTACAAATATAAGAGCTATATATAAGAGCTAACAATGACATTTTCCAAGGTGCCTATGATTCAGGAACCCATCAATAGCATTGTGATACTGTAGATGGTACTAGACTCTTCAGTTGTCAGGTAAATGCCTGAGCCTAGGGAATCCAGAACAGCCTTGCAAACAGTAACAGTTCCACTGAAGAAGCTTTTAAGGGAAGGCAGAGGTCACCAAACAATAAAACAAAAGAGGCATTAGATAAGCCATGGCAGAAAGCTTAGCTGGAGTTTTATAAAGGGAGTAAATTTCAGAGATATTATTGTTCTAAGTGTGTAGCAACATAAAGCCAATTTGAGAAGTGAAACCTCTTTTGAAAGACTTTCTATTCATAGCTTGAACATAACAGCTGCCTACTAGACCATGCCATCATCCATCCCACCCCGTGTCTGACAGTGGCCAGTCCCTGAACTTCATGGAGAGTGCACAGAATATGGCAATTATGGAGCGATCCACTTATGCCTTTCACTCCCAGCTTCTGGCAGTCTGGGGTTTAGGGTTGCCCCAGGCATGGGGTTGCATCCCTGTCTATCTTGGCAAATACTGATGGACCTATCCTCCAGGAACTTATCAGCTTCTCTTTTTAACCCAGCTTAATAAAACCAGCCACCAGAATCACTTCGTCCAGAGAGGTATCCCCTGTGAACACCAGGGGAGTGGATAATCAGAAAATATCTGCAAGACTATCTAGTTCCTCTCCCTGGCCAGGGGAGGATTCCTCCTCTAGGATATTCTTTGGTGCTTTCTCCATCCCTATTTTAAATGTCCCAAATGAGGGCTTTCTACTACATCCATTGGCTATTTTCCAGCCTCACTGTCAGGAAAATAGCCATTCTGTTCTGCTTTCCAGTTCCTTGCGATGAACAAAGACAATTCCTCTCTCTTCTTTGTTTACTGGCGTAGATTGTGATAGTTGAAGTGAATCATAGATTTGACACCCAGAGGCCATTAGAATTAATGAGAACTGCATGTCCATATCCTCCTTGCAGCTTTGAGAAGCTCAGTCTTACTTTGATTATAGGCTCCTTGACACAGAGCCCTTATCTTTTCTCTCTATTTGTGCAGCGCCTAGTGCAGTGGGATCCTGGGGCTGAGAGTCCTAGGAACAACTGTGCTACAAATAAAACAACAGATAAATAAATATTAATACTACCACTGCAGATTAATTATATAAAATATCCTATACCAAGGCTGATTAATGTTATCAGAATGATGGAAAATGGCTCTGATTTTTTTTTCCTCACGGTTTGCAGAATTTTAGAATGATGGGAAGAGTTTATGAATATGTCTTTGAGATACTCCACCAGTGTTGATTTGTCAGGGGAATCTCGAGTAGGAATAAAGTGGTTGTTTTACCTCTGGATTTGGCACAAGTGCTGCTAGACTATTGTGTCTAGTTCTGGTGCCCGCAATTCAAGAAGGAGGTTGATAAATTAGAAAGGTTTTGAGAGAAGAGCCACATAAATGCTAAAGGATTAGAAAACATGCCTGATAGACTCAGTCTATAGTTTAACAAAGAGAAGGTTAAGGGGTGACTTAATTATAGTCTATCAGTATCTGCATGGGCAACAAATATCTAATGATGAGCAGTTCATCTTCACAGGTATAACACAGTTCAACAGTTAGGAGTTAAAAATAGACAGCTTCAGCCTGGAAACAATGCATTAAATTTTGACAAAGAGGGTACATAACTGCTGGAACAATTTACCAAGGGTCCTAGTGGATTCTCCATCACTGAATTTTTTTACAAAAAATCAATATTGGATGATGGTTGGGTTTTGTTTGTTTGCTTGCTTGTTTGTTTCCTAAAAGATCTGTTTCAGGATTTATTTTGGGGAAAATTTTATTGGGCTGTGTTATACAGGGGAGATTCAAACAGATTATTACAATGGCCCCTTGTAGCCTTGGAATTTGTGAAAAATAAACCCCAATTTACGCACGTGAATACTCTCACCCATAAATTGGTTGAATAAAATGTTTTTAAAGACAATTGATGTCTGAATGAGGCTGGTCAAACCTTCCCCCACTTCTTTTTTGGGGGAGAATGGGTGGTATTTAAAATAAACGTTCTGGGTTTTGTTTTTTTGGGTTGTCTACACTACCACTTAAGTCAATATGTTACATTGTTCAGCGATGTGAAAAAAACAACACCCACCCTGAGCAACTTAACTTACATTGACTTGACATATGCTGTGCTGTGTCAACAGGAGATGCTCTCCTTCCACCTCCACCCTTGTGCTCCCGTCAACATGGCATGTCTTCACCAGATGTCCTCAGATGAGGACGACGCTGTATTGATCGCAGCGGTGCCGATTTAGCACCATAGTGAAGATAAGCCCTTTGTTTGAAATTCATATGAAAGAAAGAAAAAAAGGGAGTATAGGGAAAGCAGGGGATGGGAGGAATGAGTGGAACCCAAAGCACCTGACAGAGGAGGGGAAAATGGGAGACAATGTTATGGTGGGGAGGGGATGTGGGGGATGGGGAGCCCCTGTTAAGGTAGGGAAGTGGGAAAATGGAGAATCACACAAGCCGTGGCATGGGAGAGTAGGGCAGTGGGCTGCAGTGAGCCCCTGAAGTAGATGCGGGGTGGGAGGATGACACACAAAAAGCTTGTGCGGGGAATGGAGGGATTCAAGGAGCCCCCCTTATGTGCAATATGATCAGCCCACAGAAGCAACAAATTGTGCAACACTCTGATAGAAAGAATAATAACAGAGTAAAACAGATACTTATTCCATAACAACCCTAGGAAACATATGTAAATGTTTGTTAAAATCCTATGACTATCCAGTGAGACCATTTCAAGGGGTAAATTCGGGTGGGCTTCATTTAGGGTGTGAGTCCTAATTTTCAGAGCAAAGCATGCACACTGCCAGAGTGCTGACAGTAAATTTAAAAATGTTATGAAAGACAATGTTTAAAATCAAAATATACACGAGTTAAGAAGGAAGGTTCTGTACATCTGGGTTCGGGCTTGGGTTATGGGGGATTACAAGTATCAGTTACAACGTTTACAAGGTACATACATATCATGTAACCAGCAGAGATCCAGATTGTGGTGGGGGGAATTTTTAAAGTGTCACTGGATAAATGGTGTCAAATGGTGCATCTGACAAAGTGGGTATTCACCCACAAAAAGTTATGCTCCAATACGTCTGTTAGTCTATAAGGTACCACAGGAATTTCTGTTGCTTTTAGTGGATAAATAGACTCAGGTACACCACCCATGGAATGTATTAAAAGTCCAAGTCAGCTGTGGTATAGACAGTAAGTACATGAGTAGGGTACGTCCTTCGGTTCATCAGGGAAGGGAGGAAGTGGGTTATTTCTCTGGTTGGCAGTCTCAGTTACTCGACCTGGTACTGGCGGTGTCCCATGTTCTGTGTGGTTCTTCCTCTCCAGAGAGGAGCCAACTGATCTTCTCCTTACCTATCTCTTTAAACAGTGGATCAATCCATTTACTCATAGTAGTGATGTAACATTCACATTTTAGCAGACATGTTATCAAGGATTTCAGAGCATCAGTCTTACCATCTAGCAGGAGAGCAAAACCCACCGTCTTTTGACAGAGCCAAGATATTAATGTATGTTCATGATGAATAAAGAAATGTTGTCTTATGGGTTTTCTTTCTAGTGCCTTGAGTGCACAGCTGTGTTTGTTGCATAGTAAGGACAAGTGTCAAGTAGATCTAAAGAAAAATGTAAGTATTAAAATATCAATATTTTAATTAAATGATCATTTACTATTATTAATGCAGCATTATGGGGTAGATGTTAGCTTCCCTCTTAAGGCTATGAAAATCAGCTGTATGTTAAGCAATCTCTTGAGTTTTCCTTGCTTAAGGGGAATCCCTGGATGGTATTGAACCTGCATAGCTGGCCCTATGGCAACCCTACTACCTCAGCATAAGAGGATGGAGGAAGATGAAAGGGGGAATGGTTGGTCCCAAACTGCCAGATCATTCCCTGTAGTCTGCTGTTGCCAAGCACAATCGACAACAGTGCTGAGGCTGCTTTGCCGTTTGCTGACCCCAGGATAATGACACAAAGATGCAAAGTAGAACAGGCCAGGAAACTATATATAATATGAAGCATTTTGTGGTTTTGAACCTTGGTTTGCTTCTAGTGTGGAATGAAAATGGGACCTTTTGAATGAGAAAGAGACCCCAGAACAATCAACAGACTGGAGGTCTGGGTGCTGGGGTGTGGGAGAGCCAGGTTTAAATCCCTGGTCTGCCTGATTCCAAATAGTGACTTGAAAGCAGGTTTCTCATATCCCAGACCAGTGTCCTAACTGGCAGATTATTGGTTATTCTGGTGCCTTCTCCTCTTGCCAGAAATTCTGTCCTGGACCTGAAGAAATCTTTGCCAAAAACAATAGATTTCTGAAAACATTTCAGTGTTGATGAAATTTTCTGTAACTTTTTTTTCCCATCCAGTTCATGTAAATCCATCTTTCTTCATCACCCTTCATCTTCACTGAATAGCATTCCAGCAAAGCTAAGGAGCTAATACTAGCTATGGTTGGTGCTTTTCAAATATATAAGAGGTTCTTCTCTATCCTAAGCAACTTACATTCTACTTTCTTCATGTATTTCAAGTCTGTCTGTCACTGAAGTATGTAAAGTACACATGAAAGAGAGAACAAAGCCAACAGGTAGCAGGGAGTAGTGTGGGAGTGACTAAGTGTAATTGATTGTGTCCATGTCTCTCTTGGCCTCTTAGTGACAGCACTAGAACAACACACAAGCGATCTGGCTTCAATTTTTAAATGTGCTACAAACAGCCTGGAGACCTCTATGTCTCCGTCCCGTTAGTCAAATGAGAGCAATAATGCTTCCCTTGCCTGGTGTTAGACTGTAAACACTTCAAGGCAGAGACTACCTCTTACTAGATATGTGTACAGAGCCTAGCACAACAGGGCCCTGATCCTAACTGAGTCCTTAATTTGGGGACCCATTATAAGGATCCGATCCAGTGCCCATTTAAATCAATGGGAGGCTTTGGATGAAGCTCTGTGGTGGCTTATTTAATTGTGGGTGTAGCTTTAAGCCTTCAAACAGTAGTGGGCACAGATGATATTGCTCAGAAATCTGAGTATGTGGCTGGTCCCACAAAAGTGAAAGGCATGGACTGAAAAATTGTCCCTTAAACTGCATTTTTTAAAAAGGATGGATAGTTTTCTGAGCACCCTTTGTACTTATGCATGCTACGGTTAATCAAATCTTATGCTTCAGGATGTGGAGTTGATTGTCTTATGGCTCAGGTAGCAATTTCCCCTTCATTAGTAAGAGCACTGCCAGCATATTGAGGGAAGTGATTATTCCCCTCTATTCGTCACTGGTGAGGTCACATATGGAGTATTGCATCCAGTTTTGAGCCCCCTGCTACAGAAAGGATGTGGACAAATTGGAGAGAGTCCAGTGGAGGGCAACCAAAATGATTAGGGGGCTGGAGCAGATGACTTATGAGGAGAGGATGAGGGAACTGGGCTTATTTAATCTGCAGAAGAGAAGAGTGAGGGGGGAATTTGATAGCTGCTTTCAACTACCTGAAGAGGGGTTCCAAAGAGAATGGAGCTAGGCTATTCTCAGTGGTACCAGAAGACAGAACAAGGAGTAATGGTCTCAAGTTGCAGTGAGGAAGGTCTAGGTTGTATATTAGGAAAAAATAGTTTACTAGTAGGGTGGTGAAGCACTAGAATCAGTTGCCTAGGGAGGTGTTGGAATCTCCATCCTTAGAGGTTTTTAAGGTCAGGCTTGACAAAGCCCTGGCTGAGATGATTTAGTTGGGGATGGTCCTGCTTTGATCAGGGGGTTGGACTAGATGACCTCTTGAGGTCTCTTCCAACCCTGATCTTCAATGATTCTATGATCTAGGGAGCTAGGCAGCATGTCATTCAATACCAGGTAAGATTCTTAATCCATTGGGAACATTTTATATCTCTCTGCTTCCCATATCAGGTTCTGTGTTTAGCTTATCAAAGGTGTTAAGAGGTTTCAATTTGAAGTGCACCTTTGCCATTAAAAATAATATGGAATGGAAGACTAGGACATGACAGACTCATTTTAAAAAGTAATGGGACAAATTCTAACATTGGATGCATGCACGTGAACATAACCAAAGTCAGTGCTAGTTGTGTTTGGATGTCACATAGACCACAGCTGTGTGCTGATTGGGCTGCAAGTGGTTGAGAACCACTGCTGTATAGCAAGGCCGAGAAAGAGGGTTTAGGGGATGATACTTTTTTCCTTATTCTAACCAAGTTCCTTGTTCAGTGTTAGAAGAAAATGGCCTCTTCTGGGATTCTTTCCCATTATCACACGGTTACCATCTACTTAACAGAAATTATCATCATCATATGACCATAAAATCTTACATTTATAGGACCAAAATCCTCAGACCGTAGCCAACAGGACTTTTGCCAAAGGGCGGCTGGATTTGATCCACAAAGAACTTTTCACCTCAAAGGATCCTAATATCTTGTATAAATATTATGTATCCCCTCTACCCACCAAAAAAGAAAAACAAAAACACCTGGGGTGGAATATTGTATCTGCCGTATGCTTCTACAGCACTTAGCACAACGGAACCTGGAGACTCTAAGTTCTGCTGTGTACAGATAAGAAGAATAATCCAGTATTACAGTGTTGAGGTACCCTCAGAGAAGGAGAATAGCATTGAGAGTGTGCTGGGAATGTGGGTAGGCCAAATGTAACTAATTAGCCCAGGTCTACACTGGGCGGGGTGGGGCGGGATCAACCTAAGATATGCAACTTCAGCTACGCAAATAGCGTAGCTGAAGTTGACGTATTTAGGTTGACTTACTGCGGCATCTTCACGGTGCTGAGTTGACTGCTGCTGCTCCCTTGTTGACTCTGCCTGCACCTCTCGTGGCGGTGGAGTACTGGAGTCGACGGCAGAGCACTCGGGGATTAGTTTATTGCATCTAGCCTAGATGCGATAAATCAATTCCCAATAGATTTATCACTACCTGCCAATCTGGCGGATAGTGTAGACCTGGCCTTAGATTGGAGCTTGGTCAGGCCGTTGGGGCTAACACCACATACACATACACACGCATGCACGCACACACACCAAGTGGTCAAGTCTTTGCCGTTACAGCTTACCTGAAATAATGAGCTCTCTAATTTTAACTTTCACACACCACTATTGGAAGCTTTCTAGCTCCCTTTGAGTAGTTAATCATATCGTGTTGACCACAATTCAACTATTATTTTCAATCTTCCTTTGAAAGGTAGAATTGCAGATAATGAAATTACACTCCCGGGTTTTAATATATTTCAGTTCAGATTGCAATGGAAGGTGTGGAGGATTACTTACACATAGTCCATTCTTCTGCTTGTGACACTTTCTCTGCTGACAGAAGATCGAATCTAGTAGAGCACAGACTCATTTATTTTCTGTTACACTGGATTTTCAACATAGCAATTCTGTTTTTATTTATAATGTTTATCAGCACTCTAATGCTAATTTAATCTCTTTGAAAAAAAAATGGCATCAACCTTGTAATGAATGATACATTGGGAAACAGGGAATTTACAATGTTTAGCCATTTCAATATGGGATGAAATTCTAGTTTAGATCTACACTTAGGAATTATTTATATCCTCTTATGTCGTATCAATTTAAATAATATTCCACTCATTGAGGCATAAAGAATAATGTTAATATTAAAGTTTCTATTTAAAATTTGCTAATTGCACATGAAGGGGTTATATCTGCTGCATTCAGGGTTTTTTAAATTTAATTTTATTGTATTAGGAAATCCACGAGGTTAAGCCTGCAGACATTATTGCTTTCAAAATGTATAATAAGAATCTTGCTGCTGTTATGAGCATTGAAAAATGTGCCTTCATCTAAAATTGGCCTTGTTAAAGCTACAGTTCTGGAACTGCTATTATTCAATACTACTCTTGGGCCTGATCCCGCTAAACTTTACTCATGTGAGAAGTTCCGTAGATTCTGATGAGATATGTGCATGAGTAAGGACTCCTCTGGCTAGACTGGGCCAGGGATCATGTATAATTTACACCAGTCCAGGAGTAGAACCAAGGTGCTTTGTATTTCAGAGCAGCTCCTTTGAGTCACAAATCCTCTAGTGCTCTGTTCTTGCCCTGGGATGGAGTACTATACAGGATTGCCAACCTCAAGAGATCAAAAGTCATGAGTCAGATGCCCCGAAATCAGGTGGTTGGGGTTTTTTTAATCGTCACATTCTTTAATTTGTCTGCTGAGTTTTTAGGTCCCTTCTATTCCTTCGTGCAGGTATGTGATAATTTTGGGTCGAAAAGTTCAGCTTTCATGCACACAAAAATGCATGTGCCCAGATGGAAACTTCATTTACCATTCTCACTCCGATATGGGAGACTGCCATCTTTACCCAGCAAGGACATATTCTGCCTCCCACTGTCCCTGAACTTCTCTTCCCAGCAACACCACTTCCCCATCCTACTGCTTCAGGGCTTCTCCTCTAGGTTCCAGAAGCACCAGGCCCTTGCCTCTCCACTCCCCTGACTCCTGCTGCCTCAGGAGCCTTTCTCTGCTCTAAGACCATACATGCACACAGAGACCATTGTCAGGGCAAGTCTCTGGTCCTCCGTTCTGAATCTCTCGCAGAGATCTCTGCCCACATGCACAGCCCTGAAACTCATGGGATTGGAGAAGTATCTCATGTCACCACAACAGCTCAAACTACAGGTACCAAAATTCCGTGACTTGCAATCAGTTTGAGAGAAGTGGCAATGTTGCCTTCCTTTGGCTGTTTAGAGAGGACTACCCTTATCCCCCATTACCTCCAGGCTGGGGGAACTGCCATGGCTCACCCCATCATTGTCCTCTGCCCCCCTCAATTCCCTGCACCCCATTCCCCTGTCAACTCCTAAATCTTCCTCCCTGCATCTGCCTTTCACAGTGTCCTTGCACATCCTCACAGTCCCCAGCCCCCTGAAACATAACCTGGAAGCCATTTTTGCCCATAGCTATGACTTGAGTCTCATTGAAACCAGGTGGCAGCCAACTTTAATAAGGACAACCTCACTTCCAAATGCAGATAGACTGTAGTGAAAAGGTGGCCATCCTTGTCCCTTCAACCTCATTGTCAGTAGGACAACAGGAGATCGGAGACCATTCTGAATAAAGGGAAATTCATGAGCTGGCTCATTGTGTATTCATGAGACAGGTAATAAGTCAACCCCCCAAAATTGCTAGAGTTGAGATACACTTGCAAGCATTGGCAATACCGATGTGCTAGAGTCCCTTACAAAGCATGCAATGGGACTGGAGCTATTGAGCTTTTTCCCCACTGGCTCCTTCCCCTACTTGATCATAGACAGCATATCAGGCAGACCTGCCTACCTCCTGTTGAGGAGCTGTGATCCAGGCAGATGCCAGGTAGCCACACACAGAAGTGAAAAGGCCTTAGCCCCTGTGTGGCCACATTAGACCCAGTCATAATCTAGCAACTTCTAAGTAAGAGTTTGCAGGAATGAGCCCCTAATAAGGAAAAAAAAATATACTAGAACTGGCTTACTCCTCAAGGAAAGAAAAATATTACAGAAAATATCATCTGGAAAACTCTCTGACTTCAGTGACAGCAGAAAATGGCCCAATTTGTCTGTAAAACTTATTAACATAAGTGAGTGACACCTTTCCTGCTACAAATCCAAATAACAAATCAAATTATTTTCTGTTTTGCTTTCATCATAAAGATACTAAGTCAGATTCTCTTCTGACCCATGTTGGTGTAAATCCAGTAAAATTAGTCAGATTACACCAGTATTAATGTGCTGGAGGAGGAGAATCAGTCCGGAGGTGATGTTTTAAAACCGGAAAAGGTAAGAATGTTTCATTCTTACAGTGGACAGACCCATATACTACACAGGAGTTTTTTTCATCTGTCACAATGGATGGATCCCAATGAGTCTGGCATTTCATTTCATCTAAGCATCCAAAAGTCTGGGTTCTTATCCATATCCAAAGCTCCTGAGTTTGAACCATTTTGTTCGAACTCTCACCAGGACAGACAAAGTTCCATACCAGATCACTCCCATGGTCCACCTAGTACAGTATCCTGTTCCTGACAGTGGCTGTTATCAGATGCTTCACAGGAAGTGGGCAATTGTGGAATAACCTGCCCTACTAACCTTTACTAGGAGGTTAATCTTAAACCCTGACACATAAGGATTTAAGTCAAGCTTGTTCAGGATCTGGCCTCAAGGAATCAAGTGCCCCCTCTGCTGTTTTTCTTTTTGGTAAATTTTAAGTTCTCAAGTATTCTGATGCAAATTCTTCCCTGGACAAAGAAGTGATTTATTCTTGTGGAACAGTATCCAGGCCCCTTTGCCGCACACCTAAGACAGAAAGAAAGGACATCCTTTTTCTCTCTCAATGAGGCTGCAAATCGCTATTCCCCCTGGAGTCTGCATAACTATTCAGAAAAAGTCGCTAACTCAAAATCTGTTCTCATCTTGTAGTTCCTATAATTAAAGTTCTAAATCCTCAACGGCAGAGGTCAAACAGCACATGCAGAACATTTGCCCTCCAAATTCCTGAGTTGTAATAGAGGCTTCACACAATCTTCACATAGGCAAAACACCCACTGACTCCAATAGCAGTTTTGTCTGTAAAATGACTATGTCCAAATCCACAAAGGCATCTAGGCGCCTACCTGGTGAAACAACAGGAGATAGGCACCTATATGTCTGTGAGGCTCTGGTCCTACAAGATTTGGCCTGCTCCCAATTTGCAGATGGGTAAACTAAGGCATAGAATGATTAAATACGTATTCAGAGTTACACAGGCAGGAATTATATAGGCTGGGCCTTATAAATATCTTGGCTGTCAAATTCTTTAGTCCTTTTTCCATTAGCATATTGTGCAGAGGAAGGATTGTCTTGTGGCTTAGACAATGAGGAGTCCTTGTGGCACCTTAGAGACTAACAAGCTTATTTGGGTATAAGCTTTCATGGGTTAAAACCCACTTCATCAGATGCATGGAGTGGAAAATACAGTAGAGAGGTATTACACTTTATTTTAGCTCCAAGCAACCGAGAAACCCACTTCAACCATCGTTGAATTGGCTCGTTAGCACTGCCCCCACCCTTGGTAAGGCAACTCCTATCTTTTCATATGCTGTGTATTTATACCTTTACACAGTATTTTCCACTCCATGCATCTGATGAAGTGAGTTTTAGCCCACGAAAGCTTATGCCCAAATAAATTTGTTAGTCTCTAAGGTGCCTCAAGGGCTCCTCATTGTCTTCTGATGATGCAGACTAACACGGCTATCACTCTGAAACTTGTCATCTTGTGGCTTAGGCACTGGACTGCAACTTGGGCATTCTGGGGTTAATTCCTCACCCTCTCACAGAGTGATCTTGAGCAATTTTTGAAAACTCTCTGTGCCTCAGTTCCACACCTATAAAATGGGAATAGCAATACTTGTCTTCTCCTGCCAATTGACCATTTGGATTTGCAAACAGAGAGGGTCTTGTGTCTATATAGCACCTAGAACTGAGGTTTGTCTTCTGGGTGCTATTGTAATACAGTAATTCCCAGGCAAAAAATAAGTTAAAATGAAGTTGACTGAAAGTACATATCACTAATTTGGAGTGGAAAACACTGCATTACAACTATCCTCAAAACATGAATTATAAATCCAAGAAATTCAGATTTAAGGCTAACCTAAGAAGGAATCGAAGCGTGAAGATATGGAAATGCAGATTCAAGGAATGCACATACCCTTAACTCTGCCCTACAATGACAACACACAACTGCAATTAATGCATATCAGTGTGTGTGGTCCCAGCTTAGATGAAACTTTCTTGAAAAACCTGTTTTTGTATGTGTCTTGAAAATCAGTGTCAAAGCCCTCTCAAATCGCACCTAAAATTTGACATTTTCCAAGAACTAAGTTTCTAGGCACAGACCCTCAGCTGGTGTAAATTGTCATAGCCTCACTGATGGTTTACACCACTGAGAATCCCGCCTCCCCCAGCATATATATGCCCTCTTCTGATTTTCTCAGTGCTTCCTGTTTGATCTGTGTCTTTTTCACACTATGCTCTTTGGGAAGGGACAGTCTCTATTTCTGTGTTTTACGATGTGCTGGGTCTATCATCAGTTCTAAACAAAGAATTAGGCAGTCCCTCAGCAGTTGTAAATTGGCATAGCTGTGATTTCTGCCAGCTGAGGATTGGGCCCAGTAAGTGTAAAGCTTGATTTTTCAGCCTGTTTTTCAGCTGTCCATCATTTCTGCACCTCCAAACAATCGCATTTGCATCTTTATGTCCGAAACGGATAGAGAGCGCTAATGCTAGACATCTAGGCTGGGATTTTCAAGTGCCTGTGCTTGTCTGTCTCTGCTTTCATTGGAGTCAATGGCAAAGCTCTGACTGACGTCTATAGTACTGGTTCGGGCTTCTAACAATACTGCAAATTTTGGCAACTGCAATTCATTTTGGGTGCAGATGTGTAGTCGGAACTGTACAGAGAATCTACAAAAGTCAAGCCAGGATTGTACTAACTCTGGCAGGGAAAAAAAACAGACAAAAAAAATCCCACATACACGTACACACAAATACACAATGAATCCACAACTGTTCTTGGTAGAATAAAAGTTTTCATTTCTCCATTTAGTAAAATAGGCAGTGCTGGAATTCATTCTATGATTTTTTTTTCTCTTTTCCCTAGCCAAGTGATAACACTTCTGTTACATTTACTAGGGAATTTGTGAGGAGGTTTTGATCAATACAATCAATATCCATAAGTAAAATTTACTTTGGCCATATATTTGAGTTTGAATTCATATAGCATTATCTATTTATTTTTACACAGATGCACAAGAGACACCAAACATAGGGGAAACCTGCCAACTCTCTTGTTTGCAATGCTCACTGTAAATAAAATAAAATAAATAGACGCATCAAATGGCTAGCAAAAGCCTATCAAACCATTTTCCATTTCTTTCTCTTCCAGAGCTCAGATGCCAGCAGTACTTATGGATGACCAAAATAAATCTAAAAAGTTTCCATATAAACTGAAGTCTCAGTTTCTACTACCTGCCTGAGTTCATTGATTAAGCTGTTTTAGAAGATAAGTACAATAAATAAATAATGATATCAATAATAATAAACACAAGTAGCAAATATCACTCACCCAAAGGAAGTTTTCATCCTGAGGTCTGTGGACCACAGGGATCTGCAGACTATATTTAAGATTTCCAGAGGAGTCTGCACGGCATTCAACATTTTTTTAGAGATGGAAAAAAAGGTTGAAAATCACTGTGCTAAAGTACTCTAGTGCCTCACTCTTAAGTTATGCAAGAAGAACTATGCAAGTGATCTTGTTCGCTCAGTAATAAGTAAACTATAATTTCATAGACCTTTAGTCATTTTTGTTGCTCTTCTCTGGACTTTCTCCAATTTGTCCATATCTTTGCTGAAACTGGACACAATATTCCAGATGAGGCCTAGTCAACGGGGAGGAAATCCAAAGAATTACTTCTGGTGTCTTGCTGATAATACTCCTGCTAATACATTCCAGAATGGTGTTTGGTTTTTTTGAAACAGTGTTACACTTTTGACTCATATTTAGCTTGTAATTCATTGCTACCTGAAGGTCTCTTTCTGCAATACTCCTTCCTATGCAGTCATGTCCTATTTTGTCTCTGTGTAACTGATTGTTCCTTCCTACATGGAGTACTTTGCATTTGTCCTTTTTGAATTTAATCCTATTTACTTCAGACCATTTCTCCAGTTTGTCCAGATCGTTTTGTATTTTAATCCTGTCCTTCAAAGCATTTGGAGCCCATCCCAACATAGTATCATCCACAAACTTTATAAGTGTACTCTCTATGTCGTTATCTAAAAATCATTGACAAAGATATTGAACAGAACCAGACCTGGGAATGGGCGCTGCTGAACCCCACTCCATATGCCCTTCCAGCTTGACTGTGAATCACTGATAACTACTTCCTGGGAATAGTTTTCCAACCAGTTATGCCCCCACATTATAGTAACTCCATCAAGGTTGTATTTCCCTAATTTGTTTATGAGCAATCCATGTGAGACAGCATCAAAAGCCTTACTAAAGTCAAGATATACCACATCTTCTGCTTTCCCCCATCCACAAGGTTTGTTACTCTGTCAAAGAAAGCTTGTAGGTTCGTTTGACACGATTTGCTCTTGACAAATCCATGCTGACTGTTAATTATCACCTTATTATTGTCTAGGTTTTGCAAATTGCTTGCTTAAATATTTGCTCCATTATCTTTCTGGGAACAGAAGTTAAGTTGACTGATCTATAATTCCTTGGGCTATCCCTATTCCCCTTTTTATAGATGGGCACTATATTTGCTCTTTTGCAGTCCTCTGGAAGTTCTCCCATCTTCCATAATTTTCCAAAGATATTCACTAATGGCTCAGATATCTCCTCAGTTAGCTCTCTGAGTTTTCTAGGATGTGTTTCATCAGGCCTTGTTGACTTGAAGACCTCTAACTTGTCTAAGTAATCTGAAATCAAGATTTCACCTCAGTGGAATATCAAACAGCTAATTTACCCATGTATACAGTGTATTTAACTAGTGATTCACAAAACTGGTTACATCACTTTTTCCCCCACTTAGCAAAACATTTCACTGGTAGCATTTCTACTACCCTCCTTACATTTCCAACATCACTCCCAATAGAAACAAGATTTATCTTGAATCAGAGGGGTAGCCGTGTTAGTCTGGAATTGCAGAAGTGACAAAGAGTCCTGTGGCACCTTAAAGACTAACTAAAGTATTAGAGCATAAGCTTTCATGGGCTAATACCCACTTCGTCGGATGCATGCAGTGGAAGTATCCAGGGGCAGGTATAAATAGGTAGGCAAGAACCAGGTTAAAGATAACAGGGTGGGTCCAATGAGGCTGAACCAGCTGTTATCTCTAATCAGGGAGGGTGAGGTATTCCTCTAGCAGCAGAACTGGAGGTGTGAACAGCGAGAGAAGAGAAACTGCTCTTGTAGTTAGCTAGCCATTCAAAATCTCTATTCAGTCCCAAACTGATTGTGTCAAATTTGCAAATGAATTGCAGCTCTGCAGTTTCTCTTTGCAGTCTGGTCTTAAAGGTTAGCATTTTGCAGCAAAAAAACTTTAAGTCTTTCATGGTGTGTGCAGGGAGATTGAAGTGTTCTCCTACAGGTTTTTGTATATTGCCATTCCTGATATCTGATTTGTGTCCATTTATCCTTTTTCATAGGGACTGTCCACTTTGACCGATGTACATAGCAGAGGGGCATTGCTGGCACATAATGGCATATATTACATTGGTAGATGCTCAGGTGAATGAACCAGTGATGGTATGGCTGATCTGGTTAGGTCCTGTGATGGTATCGCTGGTATAGATATGTGGGCAGATTTGGCATCGAGGTTTGTTGCATGTATTGGTTCCTGAGTTAGAGGAGTTATGGCGCAGTGTGCTGTTGCTGGTGAGAATATGCTTGAAGTTGGCGGGTTGTTTGTGGGCCAGGACTGGCCTGCCTCCCAAGGCCTGTGAAAGAGAGCGATTGTTGTCCAGGATGGGTTGTAGATCACTGATGATGCGTTGGAGAGGTTTTAACTGAGGACTGTAGGTGATGACCAGTGGTGATCTGTTGTTTACTTACTTGGGCTTGTCTTGCAGCAGCAGGCTTCTGGGTACATGTCTGGCTCTGTTACAACCTGCTTTCCCTATGAAAAAGGATAAATGGCACAAATCAGATATCAGGAATGGCAATATACAAAAACCTGTAGGAGAACACTTCAATCTCCCTGCACACACCATGAAAGACTTAAAGGTCAGCATTTTGCAGCAAAAAAACTTTAAGACCAGACTGCAAAGAGAAACTGCAGAGCTGCAATTCATTTGCAAATTTGACACAATCAATTTGGGACTGAATAGAGATATTGAATGGCTAGCTAACTACAAGAGCAGTTTCTCTTTTCTCACTGTTCACACCTCCAGTTCTGCTGCTAGAGGAATACCTCACCCTCCCTGATTAGAGATAACAGCTGGTTCAGCCTCATTGGACCCACCCTGTTATCTTTAACCTGGTTCTTGCCTACCTATTTATACCTGCCCCTGGATACTTCCACTGCATGCATCCGACGAAGTGGGTATTAGCCCACAAAAGCTTATGCTCTAATACTTTAGTTAGTCTTTAAGGTGCCACAGGACTCTTTGTCACTTCAAGATTTATCTTATTTTTCTCCATAACTGTTGCAATATTAAGATGTCCTGTGTATCTTTGATGCACAGACCTATTTTTACTAAGATAGAAGTCTTGCCTATGTTTGAGACATTTACTGTTCTAAGACAGTCTAACCATGAAATATGCTTCTGTGTGTGAAGGTGACATGTTTTAGAAGTGCTTCTAACAGTTACAAGAATTCTAAGAACGGACTGTGATAGCCTAGAACAGGCTCTTTTGCATTCTTGGGATTCAGCCATTTCTAGCCAACAACTGGTATGCTGCACTCTGCCGTTTTACTCCTGTTTGAAAGATTTTTCCTCTCTAGAGTTGGAGTTTGTGTTGCTACAGTTCCATTGGTTATTGGTCACTGGTGATTGAACTGGGATTAATTCCAATAATTGAAGAGAGGAGCCATTTTCTAAAGTACCTAAATGGTTTAGGAGCCAAAGAGGCATTTTCAAAAGTGATTTTGGCACTTAGGAGTCTAAGTCTCATTTAAACTCAATGGTATTTAGGTTCTTAAGTGCCCCAACTCCATTCTGAAAATAGGACTTGGGATCCTAAACCATTCAGGTGCTTCTAAAAGGTTATCTAGGGTCTCAGTTTTGAGGAGGTTTAAGAACCATTGCAGTCTAGACCATTTCAGATTGAAGGGAGTTAGTCCAGTCTGGATGTGAATGAGCCAAAATGGCTCAACTGCTCCTCCCAATATCATCCCACAGAGGTTATAATCCACTGCTTTGCCAGGAACTGTTGGCTAGTACCCAGAATGCATAATCATTGTTTGAATATGGGGGGCAAATCTCCCTGGCTCATAAAACAAATCAGCATGTGGACATACGGAGCTGCCAGCACTTCAGCTGATTCGGCTTTCTGTTATAGACCTAGCCTTAGGGACAAAACAAACCAGAAGAAGCTAATCCAGAAATGCTGATGCCCTTCATAGGAAATAGAATGTCTGGATCAGAGGAACATGGGATTTGTTTTTTCTCTTTTGTTATATGTACTGTGATGGGGCAAGGCCAGATGTCTATAGGAAAGTGCTGAAGAACAGATATGTGAGTCTCAGGCTAAACAAATCCTTGGTACCACTGTAACCTTCTAGAAATCAGTAGAAACAGCTAGCATGATTGAGACACCTGAAGCCAGTCAGGGACTGGCTGAAACCAGTTAAAAGCCTTCCAGTTAGTCAGGTGGGTGTGGGTGTCAGGAGCTGCGGGAAGAAGTTGTGCTGTTGGTGAGACTGAGTGGTGGACAACATATCATACGCAAGGAAGGAGGCCCTGAGGTAAGGGTGAAGTGGAGTTTGAAGAAGCGGGGACTGCTGTGGGGAAGTAGCCCAAGGAATTGTATTGTGTTTTGTGGATAAAAGGTCAGCCATCTTAGCTGATACTGTTAGGGTCCCTGGGCTGGAGCCCAGAGTAGAGGATGGGCCCAGGCTCCCCTCTTTCTGTTTCCCCTAAATAATCACTGAGATTGGGAGACAACCGAGACTGTGCCAGGAAAGATAGCTTCTTCTCACTGGCTTATGATGAAAATGGTTCAATAGGCTGTGACCTTGTCTCTAGAGAGAGAAGGGCCACGTGGAGGGTCACAGTGAGCCTCTGAGGCTAGTGAAATCTGCCAGGAAACGCAGAATCCATGAAGATGAGGGCAGAGCTTTGTCACAGTACGCACAAGATTGCAAGGTCTTTGGGGAAGGGACTTTCTTATGTAGCCTTTTCCCTGTAGCGTGGCTCAAGTATCATGTGTTAAGCTCCAGAGATCCCATATTTGATCCTAGCTGCTGATGGCCAGGGTCTGTCGGTGGTACAATTGGGGGCTTGTTTGGGATTTCAACTGGGAAAAGTCTGAAGCTTGGGATACACTTCCCCAGCCTGTGGGGGTATGTAACCCATGTCTGCTTGGTGTGGCACTCTGTCCTCTGTAGGGGCAACTAGAGCAGGTAGAGACTGATGAACCTGCTACAGCCCAAGCTAAGAGAGGGGTGTCTTTTAGCTCACATAGTACACTCTCATGTATAAGGCTCCAGAGTTCCCAGGTTTGATCCCATCCGCTGATGACTGGGACATGTCAGCATTACACTAGCATGCTGGGAAATGACATCAGAGGGCTCTGATAGCCATTACTATAGTGCATAGAGTAGGACCCCTAGAGGCTTAGCCCAGAATTCCAGGATCTGGAAAACTCCAAATGGGGGTTAAAATAATATTTTTAATGTCTCTCATGTGCTTAGGGCACTCTACAAATAATATCAGTCCATTGTGTGGGGTATCATACAGTGGTCAATACTTGATCGATCAGAGGAAGATGAAAAATCCCCATAATCTAATTAGCCAATTTTGCAATGCAGTAGTTGATGGAAAGAGGGTAGAGGGAACCTTTATTGAGCTTTGCAGTGAACATATAATGCCCTGAAGCATGAGATTTTTTTTTCTTTTCTTTTCTTTTTCTTAGCATGCATAACTGCAAACAGCTACTGATGGCCAAAGGGAATTCTTCTCTTACTTTAAATCCAACCTCAGCATCTGAGTGCATGGATTCCTGTGGCCCAGTCAAGCTCTCTTTGACATCAGTGGTGACGCTCCCATTGACTTCAAGGGATCCCAAAGGGAATTGCACAGAATGTCCGTGGGCCTTATCTGACTCCTCTTCACTTCATTGGGCATTGGAATAGGCTTCTTATGCCATGTGAAGGTGTATTTCTTATTGTAGCCGTATTTACTGAGCACAGGTCGAGAGGAAGACACGATCCCTACCTTCAAACCCCATGTAATCTAAATCAGGTACATAGTGTGGTTTACCAGTATCCAAAGCCCAAGGGAAGTCCTATGGTGGTGGATCATTAGCTCTAGGCTCCAAGTGGAAGGCTCTGCAGTAAGGGATTGGAATGATTGGATGATGCACAAGAAGTTCCAAGCATAAAGGGACTTATGGAAGATGGTGCAAATATGAGAGTGGGAGGAGGATATTCAGAAAACAGAGAAAGAGGGCAGCTGTACTGGGATCAGAACTATTGAATAGTGTGTCAGAGATGCTCTGATGCTAACCATATATGGAGATTCTCCTTTAGCCCAAGTGGCAGGGTCCTATGCTTCTCAACAAATTTTAAGATATATTTTATCCATTGCTGCCATTGTGAAATTCCAAATGGGCATGGAGCACAACACCGTGACCTCCACAAAGTCCTGTGTGGCCAATGATTTGTTACAGAGTCGTCTCTTTAGTGCTTATGGGATGCGGGGATTGCTCTCATTCCCTTCGCTTCAGTGTGTTAGCTTCCTTTCCACCTCCCATGGCTGCTCTCAGAATGTTGCCAGATGATCTTACTGCCCTCTGAGCTTGGGCCCCACACGTGAACTGAACATATGAACATAAGAAAGGCCGTACTGGGTCAGACCAAACGTCCATCCAGCCCAGTATCCTGTGGCCAATGCCAGGTGCTCCGGAGTGAGTGAACCTAAGAGATAAGGATCAAGTGATCTCTCTCCTGCCATCCATCACTCTCCTCTGACAAACAGAGGCTAGGGACACCACACCTTACCCAGCCTGGCTAATAACCAGATTAGATCCTCAGCTGATGTACCCCTGTGTAGCTCCATTAACATCAGTGGCTATCTGTCAATTTACATCAACTGGGGATCTGGGCCATTAAGCCTCTGACTACTGATGGAGGCGAAACTAGCCCAAAGAAGCGCCCTTATTTTGCAAGATTAAAAGTCACTCTACCTATCTATTTTAGTATTCTTCTCTCAAGTATTCTAATTAAAATGGCTATTTCATCAAGAAAGCTCTTAACAGGTCACAGAGATGGGAATTTGCCTTTATCCTAGCATCTCATCACTGCAGCTCCTGGTATGGCCTCTATCAATGCCTCCAGAGGGAAATGGCCCCACATTATTTCATCAGAGACATTTGTTCCTCTTTTTGGAGACCTCTTAATTACCCGCTTGTGCATGGCGAGGTGAGGAAAGAGACTGTGGACCCAGTGTACTGACTTCTTTGACTTTCGCTCTTTAGCTACCTTCACCTTTTCAACAAATTAGCGCTTTAGGATTTAACCTTCATCTTGAATCCATCCGAGGCGTCGGCTCATAACTCACTCCTGGAGGAACATTAGTGGATGAGAGTTTTCTCCCAGAGCTATGCCATCCTTCTGTTTTAAATCAAAAAGTGCTTCTGCAAATTAGCAAAACGAGCCTAGCGTTAAGCCTCCTGCAAAAATCCTTCAGTATGCCCTCCAGATTTTTGCCCTGCCTGCTCTGCAACTGCTGGGTATAATGGAAAGGAAAGAGAACAGAAGTGAGGGGCAAGTGGCAGAATAAATCCCAGCTCCCTGGCACAAAATAAGGGTAGTTTGCATAGTCATTGTTATTGCATAACTGGTCAATTGGACCCTCTAATAAGGGAAGCTGGATACAGGAGAGAATAGAGTGCTTGGGCCATTTCACCTCCAGCGCGCCGGTCTGAATATAGTTCAGGTCAGTAATTGTGATCTACTCCAAAGCACGACAATGGGAGTCTTTCCATTGACTTGAGGGGGAGGGAAAGGGTTGGATCAGGCCCTACTGAATTGAAAGTTGCCATTATCTGAGAGCTGTTAGCAGCCCATGTGGATTGAGTGTATTTACAGGCGATACTAAGCTACCCATTGACAGTGTATACAGCCCCCTCCCAAACACTGATGAATTAAGCCCCATAGAGGAAAAAGCAAGCCACAGAAAGGTAAAGTGACCTCTTTACGCAAAGTCACATGAGGAGTATGAGGCAGCACGTGGCAGTGAGCCACATCCCTGGAGTCCTCTTTCAGTGCCTTTTCCACAACATCTCCCTCTGTATGGGCAGGTTGGAGTCCCATTCTAACGTCCTCCTCAGGAAAACCACCACCACACCAAGAGTCTTTCTTCATTGTTATCAGAAGAGAAGCCAAACTTTGAACGGCCGTGGAGAACGATCCATCCTCTTACCCCTGGGGAAGGGTTGAGATTCAATTGAATCTGGGGGGGAGGGGCGGGGTGTGTGTGCTGGGGCTACACCTGGATGTGTTGATTAACAAAAGAACTTCAGGCCACACGACAGCCAATATGACACCTTTGATCTGTAATTAAATTTACTAAAGAATTAAATGATATTTTAATAGAAAAAAAAACCCTACTCAGATAAAAACCAGGTTTCAGCATTGGGAACCTATAACAGGCAGCGAGGGTTTGCACCATTCCCACCCCTTGCTGCTGTTTCCCTGGGCTTCTTCCTGCTCAGGTTTTCTTCTCCACAACTTCTCTGGGTTAACTCTTCTTTCGGGGCTTATTTCCCACTCCCTGATTTCCAGATCACCTCCCTCACTGTTCTCAGAGTGACTGCAGACTCTCTCCCTGCATCCCCATTCTGCCACAAACACTCTCTCTTTATGATAATCAGCCTACTCCTGCCCAGCTGGGCTTCATGATCAGATAGTTGACATCTCCGGTCCACAGGATTCCATTTAGGGCCTGAGTGGGGTATACACCCCATCACATTAAGGAAATATATTGGAAGAGTTTCTCTGATAATAGAAAGAGAAATGTGCATGCCTATTTCTATTCATTATATCATGCTATAATTCTCTACAGCACTTTGCAGACAGATAAAAGATATGATCCCAGGCCCTTCTCTGGTGACAGTGAGTATATTTCAAGTGAAATAGACTGACCTATGCTGATGATCACCAACAGAAGATCTCATACAGATGCCTTCCTTAAGTGCATACAAATAGCAATTATACAACTTCAGCTTGAATATCATGTGAGAGATAATAAATATTGGAGCTGGGTGACATTTTTCAGCCTAATTTTTTTTTTGTGGGGGGTGGGACAGGGAATTGCACATTCAGTGACACTTAATGCATGTCAGTTTCACCAAATTACTTGTTTTAAAAAAACCAAAACCACAAAAAATTCCGAGGACATCAAAATGTCTTCCTTTTACATTTTCAGAATGAAACTTTTTGGCTGGAAATAACTTTTGTTCTCAAATTTCCATTAATTTATTTTTTAAAAAAAATCAGTAATTTAAAAATTCAATCATTTTAAATGGTTGAAATCAAATCAAATAATTTTATTTGACCTCAAACATTGCTTTCAATGTTTAGATTTTCCAAACACTTCAAACATTTTAATTTTCTGTCAGACATGAAATACTTTTCCACTTTTTTGAAATTGTCAATGAACCAAAACATCTGCTATTCACCCAACTGCAGTATATCACCTCCAAGGATTAGCCATCCAGAGCAAAATGGTCAGTTTAAGAGAAAATTGGACTTCAAAAACAGAAAATCTTCCTCCTTTTCCAATTTAAATATCATCCTCAATGAGAAATGAGTGCTTTCTGAGTAAAAGTAGGAAAATGCATCTCTCAAGGCTAAAGGCTGGCTTCATAACTCTGACAGCATCTGGATTCTTTTGTTGATGTTTTTGGAAGGAAAATAGCTCTCACTCAAGTCAATTGCCTAATAGTGTAAGTGGGAAATCTAATTTTGATCAATCATTACTGACAGCACTTTTGTTGTTGATGGGCTATGTTCTTTCATATCTTCTCATTTATTCCTCAATGATAGATATATAGATAGATGGTTACATATTGTAGATAGATAGATACTGTAGAAAGATAATTATTTGAAAGTGGTTTTAATCCCCCCTCATTATTTCCCCCCAGCCGTGTATTTTAGGGCTGGTGAAAGGTAGCCTGTTTGATCTCAGTGGGAAGGAATAGAAAAGGTCCTTGAAGAAGAACAGAAGGCTAACCCCTGCACAGAACCTGAGAAAGAGAGGAACACTCTCTCCCTCCAAAGAGGTTTGCTCCAAAGGAGGTAGAGTCCAGATTTGCACCCTGTTCTCCTAAATTACAACTAAGTGCCCTAATACTAGTCTATTTGGATTGGTTGGGCACGTGGGGGTCAGTGAGGGAAGTCTCTTCTTATCTCTGTTTCATCAGAAAAATTCTAACCAAATCTACTCTCCACCAGGAACAGGAACTAAGATTAGAATATAAATTATGGTAAAGAAAAGGCTGCTGATCACAGACAGACCTTGTGGTTCTTTTTAGTTCTAACTCAAAGGAAAACGATACTTAGCTTGTGTTGGCTAAGGTCAACATTACATACAAGGTCTCCTTACGTCCTGTCCTGGACATTGCAGTCCTGGCAGGGATTTCTCTTTGCACTACAATACTATTATATAGGTATATATAAAAGTATTATCTCTCCCTCCATTTTAGCTTCTGATAGTTTATAGCTGACATTTTTATGGGGAATTATTGGGTGTATGGTGGTTTTAATGGTGGCATAACATATGTATGTAACAAGTGTAATCAAGACAGTGTTGAGCATTTTCAACCTCCACAATTCAAGTGTTGAACATGAGTTAGACGTCTTCTTCAATGAAAATGACTGAAACATAAGGCAAAGCCAGTCTACCTTGGTATCACCTGGACCACTCTTTGACTTACCATGACCATCTAAAAAAGAGTGCTGCCGAAGTCAAGACCAGGAATAATCTAATCAGAAAATTAGCCAGCTCCATATGGGGCACAGGCACACAGACACTTCACATTTCAGTTTCACACAGTGGAATCCTGTGCCTTTGTGTGATGGTAGGGTGGGGTTTGCCATATATTGAATTGATCAATGCTGAATTGAACTCAACCATGCACATCATCACAGAAGCTCTGTGTCCCACCCCTATTACAGGATATTAATTCTGAGCAACAGAGCTCCTCCACACATTCATCCCAGACAGTCTACAGCCAGATCAATGGTAAAGCTACTTGCCAGCTGTATATAGACATCTTCAGTCAACCCAGAGCATGACTTATGCTGAGGTGTCCATTGTGGTCTCAACTGTCATATCAGAATTTATCAGAAGAAACCTTATGGCATGATGAGTGGTCAGCTAAAGACATTTGAAATGGTTTCCTTGTCACTGATCTGACCATTTGCCCATCCGGATTTGACCTGACATGTCAACTTTGGACAGTGGTGAACAGGTTCTGAACTGGCCAAGGAATATGCACTGCCAACCTCTATACAGGGGGTCTGCGTGACATCCACTTTTTCAGTGTGGTCTCTGTCAGTCAATGGCACAAGTTGACAATGAAGGTCAACTAGCTATGGTGGTGTTAGAACCTTTCATTCTATGGATGAAGCTGCTGTCAGATGGCTTGGCAAGCACTGCAAATGCTAGAAGAAGAAAAGGGGCATATGTTTATTGTGTTACTTGATTATCTTTACTGGACCTTTGGGGGTTTAGTATTATATTCTGTGAAGCTAGCTGAGGTCTATGAGTCGTACTCAAGAAGTATGCTGGTTACATAAGGATTCGCTCAACATAAATGCTTTGCTGAGTTGCAGTGAATGCATGCCATTGAGATTGATGAAAAGCCGCCGTGGTGAAGAAAACATCACTTTGAATAATGACAAATACAAAGTTGAATAAGGGGAGCATGACACGTGCATTATAATTCAATAATTCAGTAAATTACCTCTTATTTAACATTTTTTTGCCTATAAATCTTGAAACTCTTTAGAAAAGAAATATCATTATTCCCATTGTACAGACAGGGTTACTGAGGCACAGAGCAATGCTGAGATTTATCCAAGGGCAGAATTTAATTTTTTTTATGCCCAGATCTTTCCTGTAACCACTGGGATAGGCTGCATTTCTGACAGAACCATAGGTGTATTCAAAGTACTTTATGGATCTAGAATATGACATGTACCTGTCTCAAGGAGCACTCTCAGTTAGACTTAAATTGTGAAGTCCTGGCCCCACTGAAGTCAATAGGAGTTCTCTCATTGGCTTCAATCGGGCAAGAATATCACCCGAAGAGTGAAAGATGTCTATAAACAAAGAAAGGACTTATGAAAGGATGAAGGTTCCAGCAGGGAACCTGTCATGATTTTAACTTATTGATTCTTTTCAGGGAACATGTAATGATTTGTTACGGACTTCTCTAGCTTGCTGTTAGGATTTTCTAAAGAAACAATTAAAGTAGTACCTAAACCACTAGGAAGATGCTGTATCTAATCATAGTTTATATCATCTCAGTTATTTTAATTAAAAAGCTAGGTCTTGTCAACATCTTTATAATTAAAACAAGGAACAAAAGCATTTTTCTAAACTAAACAAAAATCAGTGAAACCATTCCCCTTCCCAGGTTTATCTATGGAAGTGTTGACAACACAATGCAGTGGATATCTTCTTTGCTTTTTTCATTTTCATCTGTCATATTTGAAGGGTTTTTTTGCTTTGATTTTGGTTTTGTCTCTGTTTCAAATTATAAATTGGTCGCTGTAATAATGTTTGAATTGTTTTTTTCCCCCAGAATATAAAATGCTTTGTTTATATTTTTTAGCATTAAAAATGTTTTTCAAAAATAGAAATATGAATTGGTTAAAAAAAAAATCCACAGAACATTTTAGGGGAAAAAATTACAACCAGTTGGCTGCTTTTAAAACTTTCATATTGCCTACAGTTTTCTTTTCGTTTTGGTCAGTCAGCTTTCATCTAGACATTTAGGAAAGACCCGATGATTTAATTGGGAGTTCAGGCCCTTATATTACACACATCACCATGGTATCTGAGCACCTTGCTTGAATGAATGGTGCCAAGTTATGGCTGGCCTATAGGCAGTTCAAGGGAACCATGGCATTGGAGGTAGGCACCAGCAAGATTCAAGAGTGAGCCTATATAACCATGCTTCAGACTCTTTGTCTCCCTCTAGTGGCTGATCCAAATAATGACTACAAAGCTACAACTACCAGCTGTATGACTTACTCTTTTAATCCCCCCTAAAAAGGACCATAATTTTAGTGTGAGAAATTCCAGGTTCAAACTCTGCTGATAGCTCCAAGTGTAGTGACATTCACATACTCCCTCAGCACCCTTAAATGCCTTAAGTCTATTTCTACTTTAAGTTATTCCTATTCCGTGTGGACTGTATTCTGACCCCTAGTGGAACCGGGGCTGTCACAAAGTGAGATCCACTGTGGACTGGGCACAGAAAGGAATTCATAACTTACATTGACCTGTGGGCTGCACAGTATTAATACTTCTAGGCCATACTGCTCAAACAATACACAACCTACACCATTCCTACAGAGCTCTGACTTTAATTGCATTACTAATGAGTGAGGATAGATTTCATCCAGCATATATTGTTGATGTTTTCTTGGCTTCATCTGTCCTTTGGTTTCAAGCATCCTCCTTTCCCTTTCAGCTATTTCCTTCCTAATATGTGGTTATTTAACTGTTGGGTGTTTTTTAATCAGTTTTTAATAAAAACACCATTATATGCTGCCCAAATAGCTGTCTGCCATGCTAAACAGAGAGTGTTATTATCTGTAATGGGCAGTAGGTTAATATTTTGACTTCTATTCATTTATCATGCATGATATTTGTCTTTTGTCGCAGAATAAAAGTAATGATTTGCTGTTCCTTAATAACAAGAATGTCCAAATCAAAGAATCTGGGGGAATGATTTGCAAGAGGTTAAATCAGTTTTTACTTTTCTTTGGGAAATGCTGCTTTGGGCTAGATTGTGACTTGAACTTCATGTGACAAAGGCGTAAGGGGAAGTAAGATAACTCTTCAAACTCCACTGTGGGCTAACTGGAGTTTGGGTCTGGGTGCATAAAAGTAAGCAGATGCTGCGGAGGGTATAAAAGCTGATGTAAAGATCTGCCAGAAGAAGCCATTTCCAGTGCTCCACAGGAAGTTTTATTAGATCTACAAAAACCCAGGAACTATGCTGCATATTTTTGAGCTGGCACCTTATCTTTTAATTGGCCATTTACACATATGCAGACATAGAGCACTCTTGTAACAATGTACTTTCGTATTGCCTAACTAACGCTGGAGAGGGAGGAGTGGACAGGGAATGGGTGGAGCCATGGCTCCCTACCTTCCTCACTGACCATCTGTGAGGGAGGTTCTTGGTATAAACCAGCAGCAAGTCACTATGTCTTTCTGCCATGTGGAGCAAGAGGGGAACTAAGGCAGAATATTGCTTAAAAGGATGTCTCGGAGCCCCGGTGCCCCTTGGAGAAATTCAGAAATGTTGATTCTCTTTCTGGTTCAGCCACAGATTCCCTGTGCAGCTTTGGGAGTCTTTGGCAAAGTCACTTACTTGTCTCTGACTGGCTTTCTCACAAGGACATAGTGAGGCCGAAGGTATATAATGTGTGTTTCAGGTGCAATTGTTTTACTCTACCCTGGCTTGATTTTCAGAGGTGTGGAGCACCCACGACTCCCATTGATGACCATCTGAGCTTCTGGCATGCGATATCTCTGAAAATCCAGCCTTCTATGTTCAAAATACTTTGCATATTAGGGCTTGTCTACATGATATGTTGCTATGCGGCAAGCCAGGTTGTGACTCTAGAATGTTTGAAGAGTCCTGAAGCATGCTTTGGCTTCCTACCCTAGCCAAAGTGCACTCCAGGAAATCCATATGCTGCAATAGTGACTGTATGGGACATTACTATGGAGCAAGCTGGTGCACAGTAGAGTCACACCCAGACTGACTAGATTCACACCCTGACTGGCTACACAGTAACGTCCCATGAAGACAAAGTGATGGGCCCAATACATAAAGTTGGGATGTAGATAAGGATTTCCCTGTTATTTACCTCTTGAATGTGATTCAAGCCCATCCTTCATGTATATATTTGTGTGGCATTTTTTGTACCGTGCAAGCATATTGCACATCAATTTAATTATCGTATTACAACCTGCACTGACAGCAAAGTCACAGATGCTTGTCTAATCATAGCAAAACTTTTTTTACTGTTGGGATTATGAGTTCTTTGCTGGCTTTTTAAATAACTTTCTCCCATTATCTAAGTCTTTTTATAAACTCTGCCATTTTGCAGTGTATTTCAGTGATTTTGTTCTCTAAATTGATGCCATTAATTTGTTTATTTGTTTGGTTGGTTGGTTTGTTTTAATTATTGTGGCTACTTATACATCAAGTCCAAATCTGTATGAATTTTTCAGGCTGTTGCTTGTCTCTCCACTTCTTTAATTTTCTATTATCAGGCAAATTACTGAACTGTTGATTGGTGGCGTCTTCCCAGTCCTCACCTCTGCTTTATACAGATTAGAATCAGCCATGGTCCAAGCACCAGGGTATTCTATAAATCCTTGCCCAAAAGACACTGCTTTTTACTTCAGTGACTTTTCATTTGATTCTTCATTCACTATCCAGTGTTCCCAGCCCTTGCTAGATTGTGAAGGATAGAGTCAAACTTCCTGTGTTGATTATAACTTGTCTATCATCATAGTCTTTAAATGTCCCATGTCCACTCACTACCACAAACTATCATGACTATGTCTACTCACTCAAATCTCAGTGCTGCTCACAAAAACATCTTGCTCGTGGTGAACATTCTGTTTTGTATTTTTAAAATATTAACTTAATACTTATATACAGCAGGAGTTTCAAAATCCTTTGGAGAAGAGGGCTGAATTCAATGTTCAATTCTGATCCGTCGGCCAGGGTATAGATTCAAGTCTATATGTTCCCCACAATGCACTGCATTGTATCCCTCACTGCAGAAGTGACAGAGTCCTGTGGCACCTTAAAGACTAACTAAAGTATTAGAGCACAAGCTTTCGTGGGCTAATACCCACTTCGTCGGATGGCATCCACTGAGCCTGCTTGAGCCACCAGCATGGACTCCCTTCACACTGTATTGCTGAGGCAAGCCAGCCAAGCCCCTCATTCAGCCTTCAGACCGCACTTTCCCAGCACAAATACATGTAGGGACACACCCACCTGCAGCTAAACACACACATCCTGCGATCAGATCTGCCTGGGAAGGCTCACCTAAGGAATTGCCCAGTACTCAAATGTCCACTCCCTTCTGGAGGGTAAACCTCAAATTATACTGCACAGCGAACTGTACAGCGTGATCTAATAAATTCTCCCCTCCGTCAGTGTGAAGAGAGATATAAACACAGCTTTCTACCCTGTTATAATTTCCACACACACTGTTTATAGACAAAACAAAAACAAGTTTTTTAACTACAAAAGGATAGATTTTAAGTGATTGCAAGTGATATTAAACAGTTCAAAGCGGATTTAAGATTAGCAGCCATGTTAGTCTGTGTCCGTAAATAAGACGAGGAAGACTTGTGGCACCTTAGAGACTAACCATTGCTGAAATAAACTGATTAGTCGCTAAGGTGCCACAAGTCTTCCTCATCTTAGTTCAAAGCAGGCTACCTTAGTAAATAAACAAAACCACAAACTGACTTTAACACACTAGATAGGTAGGATACAAACTAGCAAATTCTCACCCTGAGTGATAAAGAGCTGGCAGATTTTTAAGGCACAAGTTACCTTGACTTACACAGGCTAAAAATCCCTCTAACCTGGGACCATCACTTCCCACAGTTCAGTCCTTGCCCTCAGGTGTTTCCAGGTGTTTTGTTATAGGGAGAGTGAGGTCCCACCATGATATCATTGTCTCCATGTTATGTCTTCTTCCCACTTTCTGGAAAGCTCTTCTGCTGTGACATGGGCCAAACAGTTCCCACTATAATGCTATCTCGGAGAGTTTTCAATTGTACACCATTCCTGGGGTAATCTTTGTGCTTGTGTGTATTTCCTCAATAAGCCATTAACAGTGTTTGGCTCTTTTTTTACTGTTATACTTGAAAGGCTGCTTGTGGGTGTTTTCAACTTCACAATGTGTTTCAATTACACATACCTAGCCAAATTTCACATCTTCAGATATGACGAGAGCACATAGAAACTAATAAGATATTACTGTCTAGCAGATCAACAATTAGAATGATACCTCAGAGGATATACTTTGTACAAGACATATCTTAATTACCTGACAGTGGTGAATATTGGGATGCCAGGGTGTCATAGACCTGACATTATAATCAGATTAACAGAAACAGGGAAGTTCTACCCTCCGTGACATTGTTTTAGGCTCTTTGCAGACTCAGGCAGGCATCAAACCATTGTCTACACTTGGTTCACCTATGAAAGGTTATCTTGCCAGCCACAAGTCTGAAATTTACTTTTAACAATAAAGATGACATTCTGCACATTCAATCTATGTCCTGTGGGCTTGCAACCTAGATCTGTCCCATGGATCATACATTTTAAATCCCTAAGATAGAAAGATGTACAGAAAAGGAGACAAAATACCCCTCAATTCACCCAGGCTACTTGTCCCAACAGACAGTAGCTTCAATAGCTCATTGTGGCATAGAGAAGGCTTCCTCTTAGTGCCACAATACTGATAAAAGTTGTTTATTCAACTGGGTTTAGTCCTTCTGTAAGGTAGGGTGCATAGCCTTTGAGTCTAGTCCAGGAAGAGTAGAAGCTTCCTTCTACATTGGCCAACCAAACAACCTCAGTCTCCGAAGCAGAAAACATGGGTGAGGTCTATGGAGCTAGGCTGATGTACATCAGCTGGCAACCTGCCCCCAATTCTAGAGAATGAGAAGAAAGTTTGCTAGGCATGCATATTTAGGCCTTGGATATCCAGTCATTAGCATGGCAATCAAAAGAGAGTTTCGACACATACACCTGTCCCACAGAAACAGGATTAAGACTTGCAATCAAGCCAAATACAATATCAGAGATCTTGGTCTCTCTCATTCTGAAAAGGAAAATTCCCAAATAAACAATTCTAGGATCTGGATCAACTCAGAGTCCCATTATCCTGGAGAACAGACTAGTTGCCTCCAGCCAATAAATTCTGGATGTACTCAGAACTCAAGTTACTGTAAATGGTAGGGAAAAAATATATCAAGCTGGCATTTTACATGTAATTCTGGCTTGGCTATATAAAGTTTACAAAGGGTGAAATAAGCCCAGTGTACAAAATTAAAATGAGTCATGCAATGGTTCATTTTTCTTCCAACTCAGAATATATTATTATCAAGGAAGCCAAATGTGTTGTGATGTGCACATGTACTATGGAGCCCTACAGGATGTAATTACATTGCAGTAAGCAAAATGAGATGGGTGTTATTCCCGCCATAAAAGCCTTACTGAAAGAAAATTGTCCAAAGTGCATATAATCAATGTGAAGGCATAGTTTACAATGGAAAGAGCAGCATATAGTGTCATTCCTGAAAGAAGGAAAAATTCAAAAGAAACCAGAAGGTGTAGAAGGCTATTTCCAAAGCCCCTGTTGTCCCCATGAATAGTCTAGGACATGTGGGTAGATCCCTGTGTGGATACAAATTTATATCTGCAAAGGTGGATATTCAGGGATATAAATTGATGGGGAGGGATAGCTCAACTCAGTGGTTTGAGCATTGGCCAGCTAAACCCAGGATTGTGAGTTCAATCCTTGAGTGGGCCATTTAAGTCTATGGGGCAAAACTCTGTTGGATGGTTTAATTGGGGATTGGCTCTGCTTTAAGCAGTGGGGTTGACTAGATTACCTCCCAACCCTGATATTCTATTCTATGAAACCACAGGACTCTCCCAGGAACCGCAGTGGTGAAAGGTGCAGAACCTGAGGCCACCACTTGCTGGAGCCAGTGCCCCACAGTGGCAGCTCCTCCAGGGCATCTGTACTGCCCCCAACCCCACTCCCGCCCCACACTCAGGCAGGCACCAGGCTCACCAGCAGCTGTCCCTGTCCCTAGTGTACATTGGTGAAGCTTTATTGAACTCAGTTATGCTTCCTGAGTTTATACCAGTTAGGCTCTTGTACTAGGGAGTGTGGAGCACAGGACAACCATGAATTTCATTTTAAAGCAGCTTTAGATGGAAAGCATCATGTGCCATGTTTATTGAGGGAAATGATGACAGAGTGTTTTTCAAGGTCTCATATGGAAGCAGGAACTAGGAATATGGGACGTAATAACGTGGGCCAATTAAATGCAATATGTCTACATTTGCAAAGCAAATTGTAAAGTAAAGTAAATCCTACAGAAAATCTTCCCTTTTAATACTGCGTAATTAATAGAAGTTAAAATAGCACATTAGAACCAGAATTCCTATGATTGAATTTTAATGTATGGCATACCCAGTTACTGCTTACTGCTCCACTGAGTGAGCTGGGGAGGAGCCTCTTCCTCAAAGATTCAAATGAAGCTACCATTGGAGTAGTTTTTCCTACACCATCTCCTCTCTTGCAGGCATGCTCATTCTGGTGTGGATCAGCCGGTGACTGCATGGCATATGGAATAGCTTCTGCAAGTAGGTGTGCAGTAAATACAAACCCTTGTGGTCTCCAGAGTGCCTCGGCTATGATGGGATAAAGACGTTTTCACTCTCTACATACATTTAAAGGTTGTTTGGTATTTACTCAGGCTCTTTTGTGTCTTTGCTCCATGCCAGCCTGCATTCAGGCTGCATGCCTGTGGGGAAGAATCTGCTTCAGGCAGCAAAATCTGTGATAATACCATTTTTTTGGATGAGGTATAAAACTCTGGTGGCCTGGGCAAATGTCAACGCGTGTATTTATGTTCCTTCCTCCTGAAATACCCAAGGGAGAGTATCTGGCACAGGGGTGTAAATCCAGAGTAGGGAGCTATTCCACATTTACACTGAGGGGATGTGGTGTAGCTAAGCTCCAATACCTCTATCCTCCACTGTCTTGATTCACTGTAGAGTCTATGTCATTGGTGTATATTAGAGATGCCCCTCCTCTGGTCTAACAGTGATCTCAGCCCCAAGCTCAAGATCAAGAAACCTAGCCCTCTTCCTGATTCCATCTCTCAGCCTCTCTTCCGCCCCTCAGAACTCAGCTGAAGGAGAGCAGCTGGCCCAGTCACGCTTATGATAACGCCAATGCTTAGTAGGTCTCAAAGCCCTTAGCGCTGGTAAGTACAATCTTAGAATAGAATAGAATCATCGAATATCAGGGTTGGAAGGGACCTCAGGAGGGCATCTAGTCTAACCCTCTGCTCAAAGCAGGACCAATCCCCAATCTGCAGTAACAGTGCCAAGCCTTCAGACACAAAATACACATAAACCAACATATAGCTTAAATTGATAAACAAAAGGCAAGCTCTGGTAATCTCTGGGCCATGTTACATTTGTTACTATTTAGTGCAGTCATGCACGCTCTGTCAGCATAATCAGACTTTGCACAGCTGGCCAGCTTGGTGAAATATAACATTTAAAGAAGTCCCTAAAAATGATGTGTTTAAAGGCTCAAGGAAATAAACATCTCCATAAATTGCCTGAGAATGCAACATACCACTTTTATGTCCTTTTATGCATTTATTTTTTTTATTTGGACTTGGTATTATCTTTGAAACCTCATTGCTGCTTCTTTTCAGTGTCCTATCAAATCCAGTCATGTTGATATTCACATTTGTGCTGTCCACGATACTCTCCAAATGATCTTGCTTTAATATTACGTGCAGCTGTCATTCAATCTTCATTTTATTAAGCTCATATATATTGACTCTTTATCGGGGAGACAAAGGCAAAAAGACCTTAGTAGTTTCCTGATGGAAACAGAGTTACCAAGCCTTTGATAGTAGCATCTAAGAGCAGGGATGGATATTTCAAGTTCTGAAGTAGGAAGAGATTTTCAGCCTGCTAATATAACACCTCTAATCACTCTTATCCTCGTTTTTTTCTGCTGTTTATCACAGAGCTTCTTACAAGAGCATCAGGCTTCTCACAAATTTTAAAAAGAAATGCATAGGACTCTAGATTCTCTTTCCCTGCCTCAGCTTCCATTGGCCAAGGGCTTGATCCAAAGTCCATTGAAGACTTCCTGTTGACTTCAATGGCTTTGGATCAGGCTTAAAATTAAAACAGGAGGTTTCAGATCTGTGGAATTGTTCTTGATATGGACCAATGTTTTTGGAACATGGAGTAAAGTCCTGACCCTCTTGAAATCAATGGGAGTTTTGCCATTCACTGTAATGGGACCAGGATTTCACCCAGGAAGGGTAAAAGGTAAGGTTAAACTCAACTAGGGTGACCAGATGTTTCAATTTGATAGGGAGTCCCGATTTGTGGGTCTTTTTCTTATATAGGCTCCTATTACCACCACCCCCGCATACACACACCCTATCCCAATTTTTTACATTTGCTATCTGGTCACCTAAACTCAGCATTTAGGAAGATCAAATTTAAAAGAATTTCACTCACTATGTTTAAGGTTGCACTGAAAATTTTCAGACTGTCCTAAAACAACTTGGGTTCTGTTGATTTAATTTATTTTCTCTTGTACATACACATTCATGTCACTGTCTGTGTGTGTGTGTGTGTGTGTGTGCTAAGACAGAAAGCAAATCAGTGTAAGCTGTAATGGAACTGCTAATAAGCTGATGTTATCTGCCAGCCTATTTAAAATTCTGTTCCCTTCCTGGTTTGCATTTGTGTAGCTGTAATTTAAAATTACCAATGCAGTCTCATGTCTCCTCTTCAGTCTTCACCCTCTTCCACCCACTGATCCCTCTCCACCCAGTACCACACACACTTACCCCATATCTCTCTGGCTTGGAGGAATCATTTTTGCTTCAGTGCTCTGGTATTTTACTTCCTTTTTGATAGTTCCCAGGGTGCTTTAATATCTCAGATGGTAGAAGCTATAGTATGCTGTGTAGTTGCAGCCATTTTGGTCCCAGAACATCAGAGAGACAAGGTGGATAAGGTAATATCTTTTACTGGACCAACTTTTGTTGGCGAGACAAGCTTTTGAGACACACAGAGATCTGAAGAAAAGCTCTGTGTAATTTCAAAAGTTGTCTCTTTCTCTAGCAGAAGTTGGGTCAAGAAAAGAAACTGTAACATCTATAGAAGCATTCAGGCGGAAATGGAGGACTGAAAAGGAAAAGGCAACTCATGAGAGTGGATAGAGAAAAATGGAGAAACATGGTGGGGGAGGAGATATATAAATTTTATGGTGGATTTAATTTGCAGAGAATATGAGGGAGGGACAGTAATGGACAATGCAGAGATTCTATATGTGCCAACAAGCCAGTACCCAAATCCATCCTTTTAGTTCTTTAATAGTTCCCAATTAAATGACCAGGAGAGCCCACCTGCTGATAGAGTTGAAAAAAATATGCACGCCTCATGCGCCTCCATTTTTATTGGGCCTTCTTAAAGACATAGTGCCAAGCTACACAGAATCCTGGGGTAGTTTAGGATCATAGAAATCAGAAATTTTAAAGGCCCATTAGGTCATCTCCTCCATCATATCTGACAGTGCAGGACTGTTCCTATGGTAGATTTCCCACGGCTTTACCTAGTACATTTTAAATGTCGAAGAAATGGTATTTTTACTTCCCACTGCCCTGGGAAGATCAATCACAACAGTTGGATATGTGTACAACATGTTCCTCCTTTGGTTGTTGCTTGGCTTAGTTACAATTATTAACTTTTTGAATCCTTTTTTTCTGAGTCAGTCCCTCTAGCCCCCTTAATCTTTCTGGCTTCTCTTTGCTGAACACTCTCCATTTGTCCAAAATCTTCGAGCTGCTTAAGTGTTGAAACATGAAGGTGTGTGTGTGTGTGTGTGTGTGTGTGTGTGTGTGCGCGCACGCAATTATTTTCTTTGGTTTTGGATTGCGTGGAGTGGCAAACCCAAATATTTGTTGAGTTTTTTATTCACATGGTCCCCAACAGGGAAAGCAAAACTCATTCAAAGCTGCATAGTAAATCCAAGTGAACCCCATGAATTGCATGGATTTTGGATATAATCCCCTCTATCCAGAAACTTTGGGACATTTGCTGAATCTTTTCATGAATTCAAGCTGGGTTTCCAGTTTGTCACAAAACAGGAAGCCAGATGAATTCTCCTCAAAATAGGGTTTTATTATAAATATTTTGTAACAACTCTAATTAGATATGAATTCTCACAAGAGCTGCATACCGATGGAGTATCAGTTCTCTTTTCCACTGTCCACAAGTAGGGTTGGTGAAAGAACAGTGTTGATATCTGGCTTCAAGTCATGGTCTTTATTTTCCGGACTGGCCAAGGTTAGAAATGTTGCAGAGGTGATGAGTTCAGAGTGTATGTCTCTTTCTGTAGCCGATTAAGGGGTAGAATTTTGACATGAATCCCAACCAATCTTTCTTGAGTGACAGAGCCAGAATCACAGTGTAGGGTCAACAGGATGGAGGGATCAACAATGGAGGAAAGTACGTGTTAGAGATGGATATTAAAATAACCAATTTGCTGTGGTACACGTGGGGAATTGAATTCAATGACCTCACTAGACATCTCAAAAATGCATGTTTAATGCTCGGAATCTTAATCTATTGTAATAACTATATCAAAATGTCACTTTGGAGAGACTATTCATTTTGTTTCAAAAAGAGAGAGACAGAGATGGAGAAGAAACCCATCATTACGCTCTCACAAGCTCCTGGATCTCTAATATCCTTCCTCAGCCTGCATGACACACAACCCATTTCTCCTTCAAGTCCTTCATCAAATATCATCTTTTAACCAATTCAAGTCAAGGGACAACTCATACAACAACAACACATTGCAAATGGTGGGACCCATTTAGGAGAGTCACCAGAAGTGTATACAGGCCAAGAGGCCATAACTTTATTTTTAACTTTAGATAAATCTTGCTTTATCCAGATGAAGCATTTGTTCGTCGCCATACCATTTCTTCCCCAACCTTGTCTCATGCCCAAAAGCCAAATAACATAATTGATCCTGTGCTAGGTCTTTCAGCAATTTCTACTAATTGAGCTAACACCAGTCTAAGCGTGTGTTAAAGCAGTGGAGAATAAGGCCCTATGTAGAGAGATTTTTTGGTTTGTTTTAATTTTGGTCTCATCCCAATGTGTGATTGAGAAGAAAAATATGTTCCCAGCAGTTGAACAGTGATTCCTTAACACACGCCCACATCCAGGTTTCTCTCTCTCTCTCTCTCTCTCTCTCACACACACACACACAC